>JAPMOR010100769.1:130746-162158 GCA_026543865.1 Argiope aurantia
AAAATCAAAGTAATCTTTTTGCATTTTTTTTTAACTTACAAGAGCTGAAGAATATGAAAGATGACACTTTCAAGATTTCTGTAAGTCCAATATTATTTTGTCTACATTAAATTATGAACCACAGTTTAAGGTGCTATGACATGGAATAAAATACAGATTACTTTAAAGAATACCACTTTGTGAAGAATATCAAATATAGCAATCAAGTGTCATATGCTGTGTTATGCAAGAATAAAATATAGGAAGTTTGAAATAACACAATTTCTTAAACACTATTATTAAATGCATTACACTGAAAAGTACCAATAAATAATAGCAAAATTATATTATTTGTAATTTATTACTATTAAATTTTTACAGTAAATGAACAAAAATTAATTCCTTAAATAAATATTTGAACCTTTTACCACTTCATGACTTTTTTTTTTTTTTTTTACTTATTCAACAACTAAATCTTTATAAACAAAAATAATGGTTGTAAGGAGGATAAGGATAAGGAGTTATTATTATTACTTATTTAAAAATAAATTTACATCAAGTCCAAATATCTAATAATTGATTTTTTTATTCACTAATTATTAAATTATTTAAAATAAATGAAAAAAGCAAAATTTATATAGAAGAGCATCACTGCAAAATACATGGTTATGAGCTACATTATTATTACAGGTGTAATGTATGAGTCATTACTGTGTAGTACAAAGAGGGAAGAGGAAAAAATGATAATAAAAGTAAAATTTTTACCATTTCATCTATATTTCCATCATCTTTCTGACTCGATGCCATTTTAAGAAATGAAGATATAGTATTTTTGAAAAATGTTGAACTTGATATACTAGGTTCAGAAGCCAAAATTGCCTATAATAGAAAAATGGCAGTAAAAAATATGATCTAAAATTAAGACTTGATATATTCATTATCTTACAGAAGATGATGTAAATACCTTTGTCTCTAATAACACATAAAAAAAATTGCATCTAACTATTTAAAATTCTGTCAAATTACTGCATCCTTTTCTTTAATTATAAGATAGAAAACATGTTATAAACTGCTGTGAAGAATGCCAAATGACAAAGTATTGAAGCAGTGCATAATAGTCAAAATAACAAAACTAAGTAATGTTAAATACAATCAAAAATACTTGCAGAGAAAAAAACTCAAACAATTAGTACATAGGATAAACATATCAAAGGTTTATTCATAGGACGGAGAAGAATATTAAGAATAACAACCATTTGTTTCACTTTTTTTATAAAATATAATAAGCAAATAAGGTCAGCCAAGGAAATTGGATTGGAATTTTACAGATTTCCTCATTTTCATTGATTTGAACTGATTATACGAGAAGGAAAACAGGTCTGTAATTTATTCCTTATCTCTCATTCTTGATTATTCTAAAATACAGTTTTTATTCTGTAACTACTGCTATTCTAAAATTCTATATAAAATATATTTTTCAGAAAAGAATATATTCTATTTCAAGAAATATTGCATATAAAATGTCTTAATTATTCAATACCGTCAGTCCGGAGTAATTGATATTTATTCTATCTCCAATTTTGTCAAAAAAAATGAACCCTTACAAAAATAGAATATTTTGACACACAAAATGGAAATATCTAAGATCTAAAAGTGTTTTTTTTTTAATGTATAAGACAAGCAGTTTAATCCAACAGAAGAAAGCAGAGTTACTACTTAAAACACAACATTTAATATCCTATTCAACTCATTTTGCAACAACATTTACATTATATGAAAAAATATTTTAACTACAAAAGAAAATCATCTAAGCATTTGGTTCTGATGATAAAACTTTCATTTAATTATTGAAACCTGTAAATTATCATTAATCAAAGAAATAAATTTTGTGTCAGTTGAAGATCTTCAAACCTCTCTAGTTGATACCCATCAGCTCCATCAATCCTGCAGATGTATGAATAAGATATATTCATTCAGATATCTTCAACAGAATTGATAAAAATGCACATATGTTTTAAAAAGTTGATTGAGATAGACTGACTTCCTTTCACCCATCTCTAGTTGAAAAGAATCAAAATCATCATCAGATATCTCCATCAATATATGTTTTATATTTCCTAGACATCAGTTTCCTTATTTCTTTCATAATGATATGACAAAAATGAGTTAAAAAGAAGGATGGGAGATGGAAGGATGGGAAAACTAATATAGTATATGTCAATTACCTGGTAGATTCCTAAAAATCATCAGCTGCTAATCTTGGAATTTAACACAAAATAATAAACATTATTAACAGGACAGAGCACTACTGCATTCTGCACTTCCTATCATATAAGTAATTGTTTCAAATGAATGAAAAATACATATTTTAAACACATTAAATGCCTCCTTCTAATTAGTCTACAATGAAAACCTTCAGGAGTAATAGATAACACTAATTTGTTTTTCAACAGAAAAATCCTATTGAAAATTGAATTTTACTTGTAACTTTTATACCCAATGAATTAAAAAAAAATTATAGTTTAGCATTTTACTTTATACATACCTGAAATAGAAAACAAAAATTTTAAAAATTTAATTTTTTCTGAATGCAGTATTAATTAAAGCAAACAAACAAAGGGGGGGGGAGCAAAAAAGACCTTTTAATTTTCTTGTAGAGTATCGTACACAAAGCACATGTTTCTGACTTCATTAAAGTCTCACTAGTGCATACTGCAATCATTATACTCAATAATCCTTCCAAATCCTACTAAACATATACTATTTTTCTCTGTATTGGCAAAGAAGATAATTTATAACTTAATTTTTTTTAATGCTTCACTCTATTTCTTAAACAAGCATATTTAAATATTCAAATACGGTATATTTTAAAATTTATTCACTTTTTTTCTATGAATTTAATTATATAAAAATGTAAACAACCAAATTTTAAAACTTTGTTAATGTTTGCCTACATTATGCTTACCCAAACACATATATAGAAAACAAGCTGAGAGCGTTTGAAAATAATTCATAGACAACAAGAGTCAGTTACCACCAGCTATGGAATAATTCCATGGCTGATGATATATGAAATAACCAGCAGCATATTCTGTGGTTGATGGTGTCATTTCATAAGGACTCTTCTGCTTATGAATCAAAAGAGATAATGATATTGCTATTAAAAATTGATGCAATGCATTGTCTTGTGAGAAAGATGGTATTCTCTATCGCTATTCACAATAAGGACCTTTTGAATAACAATATATTAAAAGGAATTAAGTTACAAATACATGACTTTAATTCTCTGAGTAACAATTTAAAAAAAAATCTAAGATGAATTAATTATTAAAGAAAATAAAGAATATATATATATCTTTTTGTTTTGAATCAAATATCTGAAAACTAAACAATATTTCTCCAATGAATAATGCATGCATATGCATAAACATGTATAATTGATTTTTGAAATGAACATACAAATTGGAAAGGAGAGGAGAGAAAACAGTTTTAACTTTTTTTTTATCAGATTAAATTTGTAAAATACGTTATATTAAAATGAATGCTATTTACCATGAAATCAAGGTGATAATCAAAGTGAAATAATTGTTTAATTTTTGTAGAATATGAAGTAAAGAAAATAAAAACTTTTTACAACATTATAAAGATAACTTACTTGCGTAATGAATGGCAAACCTGCACTCCTCCTGGTATAACAGAAATTCTTGTCCTTTTTTAAGCCCTTAATAGCTAAGCAAAGATCATTTAGCCAGTTCTGAGGTAATTCTTGTAGTTCTACTACAGACGATCTAATAAATAGAAAGATGCATGTTTAAATAAAATCAATATTAAATTCACAATTTTATGACAAAATTCTATCTGATATACATATTTTTTGGGAGATGTTTTCCAAATTTATATAAAATTTTTCAAATATTACAAAATGTTATAAGAACTTTTAAATGTAATCATTAAATATTTGCAGATTATGCATTTCTTGTATATTTGAACTCATTTACACCATAGAAATTGATTATAATACAAAAAGGGGGGGGGGGAGAAAATAAAGGAATACAAAGTTAGACAAAAAAAAAGTTACATATTTTAAAAATAAAGATGATTGATAAATATTATTATATAATTACCAAAAATACTCTTACCTCCATAGCATTCTACAGAGCTTACTAAATCCAATATAAGCTTGTTCAAAAGCACCCTTATGTTTAACAGATGCCATTTGATGCATGAAATAATCACCAACAACTTTAATCTACACACACACACACAAAAAAAATCAATATTAATGAAAGAATAGCACAACAATTTGAGGGAGAAACAATTTCCATAAATATTCAAATTATTTAGACAAATACTAACATTTATTTTATTTATGTATATATTGTTTGATAATTGATGAAGAGTTTTATGGAAGCAGCTTTAGGTATCACAGGAAATTTCTTGTAAAAATGTTTCCAAACAGAAATGTCTGTGCTTCATATTTGAAATTCAATTATACCTTTTCCAAAACTAAAATTTTACTTCCAAAGTCATCAATTTTATAAATAATCCTGTTATGCTTAAAGTCTAAAAGATTTCCATAGTTAAATTAATAATCCATTTTGAAGTTATATGACAGCTATTTTATGATGGGCCTCATAAATTTAAAGCAAGTTTAGATGAAGCCTGAAAGGCATCCATCTCCAAATTTCCGTAGCACATTAATAAGAAGCCATTTAATCGTAAAAGTGTTTAAACTTTCTCAAGTAAATCAGAATTGATCTATAAAATCATAAAGTTATCATACAATCAAACCTGCATGCTATATAAAATCTGGGACACAATGACCAAATCTGAAATTGTGTTGATCTAGGAGTTGAAAAGCATAATAGCCAACAAATATATGACTCAAAAACTGTAAAACAGTACATAAAAAAGCATCAAAGGAGATAAATATTTTCTGCTCAATGTCTGTTTATTTTCCAAAATAATAATAATAATAATAATATATTATCAAATTAATATTTTGAAAATTGTCAGCTTCATGCAAGATAAAATAATTATATTAAATACATTAAATAATTTTGAATTTATACAAAAAGAAAAGAGTGATAAATCAATTTATATATCTTTATCAATAAAATAATATGGATCCCTGCTAGTTGCTGAAAATAGCTGTTAATTCAATCTGATTTATAAAAGAATATAATATAAAAAAAGATTAATGAATGAAAGACACATTTAAGATTATGATAAAAAGACTAATAATAAATTTATAAACTCCATCACATTGAAATATATATGTCAAAAGAATTTTAAAAAGGGTATTATAAATTAAAAAGTTATATATAAAATGAGTCATGTCCAAATGGATTGTAAAATGGGAAGGCAGTTTTTAATAAATCTGAAAATGAAATACGAAAAATTACAATAAAAAATTAAATTTCACATGTTTCATTTTTTTATCATATATAAATTTCATAAAATATTTTCAAACAATTCTAAATCAATTAAATTTTAAAGAATTAGTTATTTATTGATTTTATATATCTTAATTTTCCTTTTATATGTGTTTTATATTTATGACATATATTTTACTCTTGTAAATGAATATTACTATTTCTCAAACATTTTCTTAGCATCGTGAAACTTCAGAACACATTCCAGGTTTAGATAAAATTCATATTATTGAACAATAAACATCATATAATTAAAGATGTTATACAATAATTTGAACTTAGAAAGTCTCTTTTGAAAGGTGGTATTGGAAATGAATTTAACTCACCTGAGCAACATTTAAAATTCCAGATTTAATGCTATCATCATTACTGACAGGAATTCGATCAGAAATTTCTCCAAACAGCAAGGAAACTTCTTTATGGGTCCTCCAACAGCATAAAAGTAATATCTGTGCTGAAACAGCATGTGATTTAACCTTATCCAAAACAACCTGATCAGATTCTGGAACACAGGCTTCTGATTCTATAACAGCAGTCTGAAAACGTTTTCCAATACTTCGTCGAATAGTAGCTTGAAGTTTTAAAATACTATCTACAAAGTAAAAGATATTTAAAAGTAATGCAATATAAACTTGGATAAGAATTCAGATTACAAATAATATGAAAGAGTTATGTAAGTCCACAATAAAAACTCAGATTATGAAAAGAATTTTTTTGTGATCCAAAAAACTTCACTCAGTTATATGGCTTAAAAATATTTTAATATAATTATTTTTAATTTTAATAAAATTATTTGTTTACCTGAATCAGGATCCATTGGTAAGTGCCCTTCAGGTGATGCATTAGACACCACAGGTTCTACAACTTTTGCTACTTGAATGCTCAATGATATTAGTTCTCGAATTAAATTAGACCATTCACGAAGAGAAACATTATCGCCTAACATTCTAAAAATTAAATGAATGCAATTAATAAAGAACTTTAACCTGAAGCATTGAAAATGTGGAAAATAATAAACTATGCTTAAGAGCAAGAGCATTAAACTTAAAAGATAATGTGAACCAAAGATCCCAAATCCAAACTTCAGCCCATCACACACAAGAAACATATATTTAGTCTGAAGTACATCACATGAAAAATATGAAGAATAAATATAAACTTTATGTTTCCTTGTTGAGTATAGGGATTTTTCCTTGATTACAACTTTTAAACTTAGGGTGAAATATTCTAAATCGAGAAAAACATAAAATAATAGATATATAATTTGTGTAATGTGAACTAAAGTGTTTTATTTAGAAATCACTATCAAGATTGTCATAAGAAAAATGACTGACATTTTTTAAAAGTATTTTTTCTTCTTTTTGTAATAGTAAATCCTTTTTCATTATAACCATAAATTTTCATTACAGATGCACCATTTTCAAACAATTTTGCTTTAAATTAGGAATGAAGTGGATGGAATTACTCAAATATAAATATAATTAATACATAAGGGTGCCCATATGAAAATTGGACAAGTTGAAAAAAGAGAATATCTTGACTCGAAATTAAAAGAAATTGCCATGGGTGTTGTAACTTAGGTCTCATCATTTAGGAAGCAGGTCTATGCCTTTCTGTAGAAAGATAGTTGTTGATTCTTGAAGAAGTCCTCCACAACTTCCTTCACTTATTTGTCCGAATGGAAACTTATCCTCTGTAATACTCTCTTTAATTGACCCAAAGATTGGATGGTACAGGATGACAAATCTGGACTGTACAGCAGGTGTCCCAGTGTCTGGATTTCATGGGAAAGTGTGGACAGGCATTGTCATGGAGATAGATTACTTGTTGTGTGGGAAGGACTGGCCATTTGTTTTTGATTGTTTTCTGTAGTTTCACCATAGTATTACAGTACTGTGTTGAAACTGATAGTGCTCCCTTGGAGCAGGAAATAAACCGTGAGTTGTCCTTGGCAATCGAAGAATCAGAAATCATACTAATGCACATTGTTGCATCTGGATGCATTTATGTATAGCACGACTTTACTTTCAATCAATTTACTCTTCCAAAAACAGCTTTCACTGTTGAATGCCGTATGCATACCTCTTACTGCCCTTTAAACCTTTGTTCAGTGGCACTGCTATAGCTGCAGTCATTCTTATGCAATTGCAAGAGTCCACTTTTCATTAGGGCAACCCTAACATATCTTTTGTGCTTAAAATAAATAAACTATATAACATTTGTGAAAATACATATACAATATGTTTCGTGATACATAATAAATTATATTATATACATAATACATTATGCATAATGTATTATACAAAATCATTATACAGAAATACAGAGCCATACTGCGTTAATAAGTATCTTACTATATAGTTTTGCTTATTAATAAATATCGATAATTATAATTTTTTAAATCAAACTTAAATATTAAAAACTTTATCCAACGTTTTATTATGTAATGTTTAGTTTAAATATTAATTAAAGATACAGGCAAACTGTAGGTTAAGTTTTAGTATTATTACACAAAATCAATATTATGCTGACTGCTCAGTAACTGGTGACATCTTATATATATGATGAAGACATATCTCACAATTTATAAAGAACTGTATGATAGGGAGCTCCGCTATGTTTTTAACAACTATTTATTCATGTAGTAAAAGAATTATTAGTTCTTAGAATAATAAATATTAAGCATATAATAAACGTAGTAAATAAGAATTAATATAATTTAAGATTTAAGTAGTAAGATTCATTCACTGATTTAAAACTAGCTAACTGAAAGCAGTCTGATTTCTATTGATAACTTTAGCATGATACAAAGCCGGCGTCCTGGCATAGGGGTAGCGCGTCTTCCCCGTGATCTGGGCGTCCCGGGTTCGAGTCCCGGTTTGGGCATGGTTGTCCTTCATTTGTTCTATCTGTGAGATGTGTGAATGTGCCCCCCTTTAAAAAGGGGCTGTGCAAGCGAATGTGATGCGTGAGTAGCAAAATCGTACTCTTGGCCCTAGTTGGCACTACTAAAATAAGAGATGTTCCCTTTCGGCTTAAAATCGTTGATTTCAAATCGGCGGGCTTGCCTATGGCAAGTGCCATTGGAAACAACAACAACAGCATGATACAAAATATTATAATGGTAAAGATTTTGCTCAAATAACTATAAAATGCTACCAAATCAAATTTATAATGTTTGTGAATAAGCAAAACAATAAAAAAAAAAGATGAATAAATAGAACAGGTAGGTAGGACATAACAAATACTGGTGTACAACTTAAATATAATGAAAAATTAATGAATCAAAATTCTAAGTAAATGGCGATAGTAAATGGAATGGAATTATTTACTTAAAAAGAACGTTTTTATTAAAAGTATTATATGTTCAATTAAATTATCTCACAATATTATTACTTTCATCAATATTAAAATCACATAACAGTGAATTTATATAGAGATTTATTCTGTTGAATTTAAAAAAAATTTTTAATTGAACAAATTACAATGGATTTTATTTATTTCTATTTTATTTAGAAGTTCCATAACTAAGCCCCTTTTTCATGAAAAAAATAATCATATATATTTCAGTCTAACTCTAATTAAAATAGTGATTTATTATTACAAATATTTTGATACTTTGAAAATCTTCAAAGCTTAAGAAATCTGATGTATTACACATTTGTGTCATTACTACTCAACTGAAAAAAATTAATACTTCAAAGCAAATTAAAAGCAAAATTAACTTATTATTATTTTATCAATTATATATATATATATATATATATATATATATATATATATATATATATATATTTAAAAGGGATATATATTTAAAAGTGTCAAAAATAAAAAATAACTTTAAAGTAAAATGTTTTTACGTTTGGATACGAGATGAATGTAACATCTGTAAATAAAAGATAGTTCTTATTTAATCCCTCTAGTTCATTTGATGGTTAAGATTTGTCATACACTTGTTTTGATCATTATGGAGAAAATATCTAATTCACCATAGTGATGCAAAATCTACTATTACTTACAAAATCTACTATTCTTTTATACTGTCCCGTGTATTAATAAATTAAACTTGCTTTAAAAGCAAATTTTTTTTAAAAATATAAATTGGTGCCCAATGAGTAAAGATTTAAAACTTAAAAGAAGTTTCAGTAAAGTATCTGAAGTTTGATAATGAACATATCTGTTTTATTTAAATGGCAAATTTTACTATAAATAAGAATGCTTTTTTTCTTTATTTTAGAAAATAGGATACACGCTAGTAGACAATGCATGCAGTAAAATCAGTTTTTGATTTATTTAAATTCAGGTTTGTTTCACTCGCTCACGGTAATTTTAGAAATGTTTCTTCATATACTCTTTTGTAATAATTACTCAATTGTAATAAATTAATTATAAACTTATTGAACAACATTAAAAAAAAGTAATTAAAACATAGCATTTCCATGAAAATTACTTTTAAGTATAACTTTTGTATATAGAAATAATATATGACTCAAATAAGACTTTTTGAATGTTTTAAAACAGAGTAAATGTAAATATATATCAGCAAAAGAAAAAAAAAAATTAAAAATCGATTTTATATTAGTGATACTCTTATTCAGAAAACACCTGAACTTCAAGAAAGTCTTCCTCCATTTCTTCTAAATGGAATGTTAATTTAATACGTCATAGATCATTCATTTTATTTTTTACATATGTATAAACTGCCCTGCAATTTAAACAATTTATGTGACTAGTTAAGTACAGAAGTGCTATTATTTAGGAATTTACTTAATAATAAGTAAGCTACAATATATTGGGAAAAAATAAAATAATAATTTCTTTAATTATTCTATTTTTGTGTGTACTATTAACAATGCATAAATACAGAAAGAAATTATATATATATATTACTCACTTAAAATCTATTTCAGAAATAATACTTCTGATGCAAGCAAGAATTCCATATAAAGGAGCAGAAGCTGCAGCATCACACAAGCTATCCTGAGCTATTTTTAGGTGCTTCAACAATTCACAAGATAGAAGCAACAATCCAATGAAGGCTGATGAATTGGATACTCTAGAAAATGAGTCTTTTTTAAATTGCAACAAAGATGGTCCATTTTCCAAAGATATTAGTAAGTGATTTAATAGAACAGTATCAAAATTTTTAGATTTGACCATGAAGGCAAACATATATGCTGCAGTAACAGTATCAGGTGGCTTGGCACTAGATGCAAGTACTAAAGATGTTTCCAGAAGAGTTTTAAGATAATCTTCATCCTAAAATACATTTTCAAAAATTCTAATTAATAATAATTATATATATAAATATATATATGGAACTATGAAATTTTAATTAAAAAGTGGTTTTTATTAACACAGAAAAATCAACATTGCATTTAAATTGCACATTAAGAGCAAAAATACATGTCAAAGAAACACTCTTGATGTATAAAACAATGCAAAATGAAATTAAGTAAGGGCATTTTGTTGTAACTTTTTGTAAGACCTTTTTGGCAATCTTGTTGTCAGATTACATTTCTTGGAACAACATCAAAATTTTCTTACAAAATTTATATGAATAATAACTCTTCATAATTTCAAAAACCATTCCAGTTCTGCACTTAAACATAAAGCATACCCAATTATTAGAATTATAGCATAATTTCCTATTGTTGGGTTAATTAAATATTCTTTTTCAATTATAGTGGTATTCTTTCTTCCTTCCAAACAACAAATAGAGAAAATAGATAGAGAAAAGATGAGTGTTCATCACCATTCCTGTAACAACCACTTTCTATTAAAGAAATTCCAAAGGCAAAAGCAATTCACAAACTATATTCTTCTTCTCTCCTAAAATAAACGGAAATACATTTCCATATATCCATTTACAAGGTCTATTATCGTCCTTCTGTTATCAATTTTACAAGATTCCAATAAAAAAATTCAAAATATCTTTGGAATCCCAAGTAATCAAAATAGTATTCAAGAGCTTTCAAGGACTAAAGAAGCCTTCCTAGTATACAGGTTGATGGTGGGGAAAAAAAAAAAAAAAAAAAAAAGCTAAATCCTTATACTAAGAAAAAACATAACTTATTTGCAGCTAATGCTTGTTAATAATGCCTCCAGAAATTTTTTTCTTTTAATTTTGTCTAATTAAATTATTTTTTAAGTATATTCGAATTTCATGAAATCACGTATTATTATTTTTCACATTATGCAAAATTTTTGTTTCCAACAGCTATATGAGAGATGCAATGTGCTCTCATATAAAGGAAGAGATTTCAAATGCATAGTGATTTTATATTTAAATCTGCTTGATTGAGCTTTTGATATAATTAAATTTACTTGATACAATTTTTGATTGAGTAGTGTCCCAAAGAGTACACATTCCATCCTGAATAATATTTCTGAGAAATGGTAAATACTTTCATATAGTTATAGTTTGTAAACATATATAAAGCTGCTGGTAAAATTTTGATGCATCATAATTTTTATTTTATGGATTTAATTAATTATTTTTTGTATATTTAAAATAATTTTTATTTGTATCGGAAGTTTATAAATTTTTAAAAATGCATAAACTAGAAAACTAGTTTGTAAACTGGATTCTGTGAAATCTTAAACTAAAAATGTGTAAAAAATAAAATAACTAATAGTAACTTATTAACTATACAAATTAGCACAAACAAATACTAAAAAAACTTATTACATAAAAATAAATTTCAGATAAAATTTAAATAACTTTGGTTTTGAATAATTTGATTTCACTGAATTCTTTTTATACATTAAAAATTAAACATAAAGATGTGAATTCCCATACCATGTGTATTGTTTGACATTCATTGTAGATCTTTATTTAAATAAAGTATTATCTGAATTTCTTCAACCAGTGACATTACTATCCAAGTCAAAAATAGTTTGCTCAAATTTTGAACAGCAAAAATTTTGAATAACTTTTCTAACATTTCTGAAAGCTCTTTTCAACCATTTTAGTGGACCAAAATTGGTTTTGAAAAGTAAAAGATTGTGCTCTCTCTTTCTAGTTGTCTAGACAAAAATTTAAACATGCTAGATTCTTACACAACTTTAAAAATAGAAATTCTTTTAGTGAAACAATAAATAAAGTATAATAGAGGACACAGAAACAAATATAACATTTATGCTAACATACTGGCACATTTTTACACATTGTTTAAAGGAACAACTCATATTTTAAACTATAAATTATTTTAGATCTAAACTCACCTCTGTTGCTAAAACTGAAGTATCAACAGACTGCAATATTTTTAAAGATATTTGTTTATTATTCTCATATGTATCTTGAAGAGCATACAGTAATGTTTGAGTTTCTTCTAATGTTTCAGCTACAAAAAAAAAAAAAAAAAAAAAAGGGAATGTTTCAATATAGCTTAAGCTACTTATAAAATAATTATAATAGATGAAATTTATACAAAGATCTTAATTATACAAACTTATAATATATTTCATTCCAAAAATAAATATTGAAAAAAATATATCTGAAATTGAAGAGAAATTAGATGAAATCTTAAAATTCTATTTAAAAAAAAGTGCTTTTTAACTAAGCATTATAATGATTACAACTATTTCACATTAAGGAAGCCAAATACAAAATGATCAGAGCCTGTTAAGAATAAAAAGGTGGTAAATAAAGAGAGCAATTCTCTTTTAGATGGAATATATTTTAGAATCAATTTTAAGGATTTCATAATACAAGGATTAGTGATAAAGATTCAATCAAGAAATTAGAATAACGACATTGAGGCAAATTTAATTTAAATGCTGAAAAACATATTTATTACATATATTTGACTAATTTATCACAATATTAATCTATTCCTATAAAAACTTCAAAACCATGAAATAGGAATCCAAAGTTTTTATATTCCCATGTGCCACTCAGTGGTATATTGCTGCAAATTATCATATGAGTTATAACATACAAGTCAGTAGATTCACAAAATATTCATTATTACCATAAAAACATATACATATGCATGTTCACACACATACCCCAACCAAAGAAAATATCTACAAATATAGTATTTAATACTTACAAAAACATAATGTTTCAGGAAAGAACTTATGAAGAAGAAGCAATAAATTCAGAGCAGTAACACGGCGAGGAAAATTAGCACCAGGAAATAAACAACTGTATAGATATTTTTTAAGCCAATTCAAGAACTCCTATTATTAAACAACATAAAAAAAATTTCAATCATAGAATTTTTTTTAAATAAATAACAAAATTTAATAATGAGTTAACATTCTTAAATTATAATTGTATGCAAAGACTGTCCATACATTTGTTTAACAATTTTGATTTAATATAAATATCTACATTATAAATAATATAGCTAATTGCCCTTATTCTTAGTTATCATTCTTCCTAATTTCCATAAAATAATTATTTTTGTAACATATAGGTAGTTATGGTCACTCCTGTATTGCAGCTTTCCGTGATCCTTTAATATATTAAGATTATTCAATGCTCTTTTGGAAAAGCTTAACACGACAAATATATATGAGAGAATCAAGAAAGATATGAAAAAAATGTAATCATTTTTTTTTAACATAAAGAAATTTTCTTTTTTAGGGGTTGAAATGCCAAGTTCAATCATATAAGTGGCAACAAAAATTTAACAATGATATATACGAATAATTATTTTGTCTCAATGGAATTCTATTCTTACTAAATGCACTTGTAAAACAATATTTCTCCCTCAAACACTGATATAATATAATGCTGGATTATAGGAGTTTCACACTTTTTAACAGCATACTGAAATTATCAATCATAATAAAAACTTTGAAGAGAATGTAATGACCATTCAATAAGGAATACATGAATAATTTCTAAATCATTGGTAAAATAATGTTGCAACAAACTGAAAGATGTTTTTTATTAGGTTCTTTGAATCATGTTTTCAAAAAAAATTTCACTTCATAATAATAAATAGATTTCTATTTCTTCCAGCTGCTTAAATCCATCCATGCTTCATCTTTTAATAAATTTCCATTTTTTCAACAGATAAATGGATGTTATTCAAAAAATTGCTTTGAGCTTTTTATTAGGTTACACGTTTAACAAAACATGATGACCACAATATTTTTAAGTTTTTATAGTAATTAAATAATCACTTGTTTCATTTGCTGTTGAAATTGAGCATTTTTTATATATTTGCAATGTTTTTTTTTTGTTTTTTTTTTTTTTGAGTAGCAAGATTAACCTTCAAATAGAAAGACTGCATACAGATATAATGTAACAAACAAACAAAATGAGTGGACATCAAACAATGACTCATTAATGTAGAGATTAACAATGACTCAAACAATGCATTACAATGACTCATGCTATTATCAAGCATGTTTTCCCACATTTTGTAACTAACTATTCAAAAAAAAATTATTGGAAAAATAATAACTCCACAATACATAGATTTAAAGAAAAGGGCAAAAGATAAAGTCTGGTATATCTAGTGTAATAGAGTAAAGAAAAATTAATATAATAGATGAAGAAGTATTTAAATAGGACATGCAGCTCAAACTGATCACCACACATAATGAAATATGCAAGTAAGCATTGTACAATAGAAAACAGTGCATAAAATTAAAGAAATGACATAAGTGAAGATAGCAGGCAAATGAACAATTAAGTCACTTTTTAAAGCAACTCAAGTTTGATATAACAATTTCTTTAAGTGCTCCCATACTAAAAAATCCAAGGCAAATCTGATGATTGTGATGGCTATATAACTGCTCCCTCACACATAATCTACTGACCAGAATATTTCATAAGTTAAAAGTAAGACAAATAATGGTTTTTCTTTTACACAACAGACAAATGACCATCACCAATCATTTCAAAAGCTGTTTCTTTTTTTGTTTGTTTGTTTGTTTTTAACTACAATTTATAATTTTTATTTTTGAAATATATTACTTTATTTAAAATCTTTTTTCCATCCATTTTACTACTTCAGGAAGTTTAATAAAGCTTAGATCTCATATACCAAATGTGACGTCATACTTTTTCTTTGCATTTTCTCTAAAATTATGCATCAGAGAAATAAAGTACATTAGACAATTTTTATGTACTAAAAGCAAGGTTTCTCCAATTGCACAGTTTGTTCCAGTAGTATCAATGCCCTTTGCATATATAATCATTCATGGAAATTATATAAAATTTAGAAGCAAAATTTAAAATCGAATTTGAAGTAAGGTATATAGTTAATTTTCAATTCTTAAAGAGAAATTTTCTTAGCTTCTTAAGATTTTAATGGAAAATGCAGAATAAATATCTTATTATAATTAACAAAATAACAGACAATTAAATTCCAACAGGTTTTTAATTCAAAACAGATGATGTGTCTGAATCTAGAAACATTAATATGTATATATATATGAAAAAAGTTTTTTTTTTTTTTTTTAACTTTGTGCAATTGTGACTTATCAAAGAGAAGAATATTACTGGGATTTTTTTTTTTTTTTTAATCGGAAGCCCTGAAATGCATTCATCCAAACACAAGCAATTTTTAAAAAAATCTTAACATAAAAATTCTGCAGAACTGTAACTCTAAGAATAAAACCTCATACAAATTAATCAAGTCTTCCTTAAAACTCACAATTCACAACATTGATCTCGTTTAGCTTTGAACATAAAAAAGACAGAAAGATAGTGCAAAGAAACAAGAAAATGACAACCAAATTCATTTATATTATTATTGTCCCCCCTTTTTTTAATTATTGCATTTTAAAAAATGAATTTGCTTCTGTAAAAATTTATTTTTTTATTGTTTTCACTTCCTTGAATTCTATCTATATGAATTTTATTATTCTTAGAATTTGATTTACTCAAGTGAAACCAACTACAAATACATTTTGAAAGTATAATAAGGGTAAATACGTGAGTGCGTTAAATTTTTTAAAGTTGTAATGTAAATAAACTAAAGAAAAAACAGTATTTTCATTAAATGCACTTCCTTAAAATAAATAAAGAAAGAACCTCATAGGCAATTTCAATGGATGTAAAATAATCCCTTTGTTCAGGATAATCAGCCTTTTTTCTGGGGAAAGCATTCTTGCTATCAAACATTCTGCTTAGCAACTGAAAATAAAGATATCAAAAAATAAAATGTCAATTACATAAGTGGGTGGCATCATAAGAAACTGAAAATTTTACGAATTTTTAAAATACCATATCTATTCAATAAAAATTTAAAGCAGTTCACATAAGTAATGAAAAACATGAAATTGAAACATATAAAAAAAGAAGCTACAATAAACAGCATTAAACAAAATCTTAAGCTTTGAAAAGGATTTTATTATTTTACATTTACATACATATGTGCTTTGTTTAAATTTAGATACAGATACAATAAATAATTTCTAACAATTTACCTTTCTATTGCAGAAAACATTATAAATGCAGTATAATTAATATTAAAGTGTTTTAATTTATTTTAAAGCTAAACCAGTGTGAGTGGTCTAAGCAAAATATTCTGGTCAGTGTTCTAAATAAGGTATCATTACCCTCATCAAGGTACCATTGATAAAATCAATGATTTATTTCACAGTTGCTCATTTCTGTATTGTTAGAAAAGAATTTAGAAAACAGTTATGAAATATTGATCTTTGCCATGCAGCATATTTTCTGAATGTATCATAAGATTCTTAAGATTTTTTTTTACGATTAATTCTTGGCATGCTGTTAATAGTATTAAAAAATCGAATTTGCATTTTAGAAATATTTTTTCTTTCTTCCAAATCTGACAGAACTCAATTGTAATCACAGAATCACACATTAAATTTTATACGTTTAAGTCATTGCATTTTTAAGTTATCATGCTTACATACAGACAAACAAAAAATCAACTATTTGACAGCAACTACAAGATGATATTAAATTAAAAATTTGCCAAGATTTAAAAGTAAGTGATTTCAAATTTAATATCAGTATTAAAGTAAACCTCAAGTATTTTTTTTTTATAAAATAAGTGTATATAACTAGAAAATAAATATGTCTATAACCCTTCAGTTATCCAACTGATTAGGAATGAAATTAGTTTGAATAAACATTTTTAAAGAATGCTATTTATATACATCTTGATCAAAATATACTATACCTTTTTTATATGTGATACTAATTGTTGCCTAAATGCTGGAGCTTGACAATTCATACTATAAGGAAGTAACTCCATAATTAATTTAAATGTTTTCTCATTAACAACTTCAGTTGTTTTGGCACTTTCACAAATCATTGAGAAAGCAGACAGTCGGACCTGACAAAAAAAGACTATAATTGTAAAGATGCCTAATGACAAAAATTATTATCTGTTAATATGATCGATTTATTTCTTATCAAATATATATATATCTTACTTGATCATCAGCATGAGACAATGCTTTTCGTAAACATTCAACTGACATAAAATCAAAAACAGTTTTATTCAAGCTTTTCCTCTGATACAATTTAATACAAGTCATTGAAACACTAAAGCAATTTCCTATTAAAAGATAAATATTTATAATAAACAAACATCAAATTCAGTGAAGTTTTTAATTTTTTGCATGTTCTTTTTACAAAAATGATTTACAAAATGTTAATAGTAAATAAGAAATTTATGAAGATGATATAGCACAAATATTGAAATTACATATAAAATAGAAGATACTAATCAAATTTATCTCTTAATCAATATAAGAAAATTTTCATGGCATTTTTAATTAGCTGAAGAGAGTGGGAAAAATAAATGCACATACTAAAAAGATGTAGTAAATACAAATATTGGATAAAATGTGATTATTTAGTAAGCATAAGAAACGAAGAGGTGAAAAAATATTTAAGATATCAAGTAATATTACTTTGAAAAGGAAGAACCCACTCGAATGAACTAAGAACACACACACACATATATATTATGACATCATTTTTTTGTGATGTGAAAATATTCCACAAGCACCACCACATAAGAATTTGCAATAAAAGAATTCAAATATTCAAATTAAATTAAATTAATAGCAATTATTTAATTAGTTTCAAAAATGAATAAATCAATTTGATCATTTCAGTGATGAACAAAATAAGACTTCTGTAACATGTTAAACAGTCAAAAAACAGAAAAAGGAAGTATAATAGAAATAATAAAGATGGTATATATCAAAATTCATTAATTATACAAATGTTAAGCATAAAAAATTATAAAATGTGGGAGGAAACACTGTAAAATTTATGTAATTTTACAGTATTAAATCTTAAATTTGCTTATAACTAAAATGAAAACAAAGTAAAAGTGAAAAAAAATAATTAAATTACTAATTGTGATTATTAAATAATAAATTACTAATTGTGATTATTAAAAACATATTAAAAAAAACCTTCACATTATCTTTTCTGGTATGGAAATTTATAAGTTTGAAATGTAATTTAATAAAGTCCATATAATGAAAGTTTAAAATACTTGCATAAAGTATACCCAAATGTTTTTGAAAACTATTGGCATAAAATATAGAATCATAAATAAAAAAGTACATTCTTAAACCAATTCTGCTTTTTAATATAATCACACTCTTAAAACATAGTCATTCCCAATTGAATAAATTAGAAAAAAAAAATTTAACTTCACTTCCAAAATTTAATTTATGCAAATTATCACCACAATTCAAATTTCTTTTCCCGATTTTTTATAATATAGCTTTATATATTTCAACAAGAAATTGATAAGTTGGTACAACCAGTAAGTTCCCTTATCATGACAAATGTCTAAAAATGGAAGCAAATAATTAGGTGGATCTTTCCAATACAATTTTTTTTTTATCTTCATTTACCTTTTTCTTGATTAGTCATCTCCAACAGTTCTCCTATTAAAAATTCCAGGCTTTCAGGTCTCTCTTTATGAAGTTTAGGCAAAACATGCTTTAAAATATAAATGAAAAGAATGAAATAAATGAAAAAAAAAACAGTTTTTCATATCTTGTACAAGAAGGATCAATTATTATTTAGAAAAACATGGCATATATGTATATAAGCTTCAGACAAGGTGTTCTTGTTATCGTGGCCCAATAATTACACTCTTATATTTCAAAATAGAAAAATGCTGCTTTAAAATAATCATGTAAGTTGAGTACTGCTGAAGAAAATAACATCTAAATTTTTATATAGCCTCTATTCTAATTAGTAATCTTTATTGAAATATCCTAGACATTTAAGAACTGCAAAAGAAGTTCCATCCTTCCATGAATAAAAATAACCAAGTTATTTAGCTTTAAATTTCATTATTTTAAACCAATCAACAGCTACCTTAAAAGAGTTCTGATAATTCATAAGTGGTTCTTGATCAAATCAGCAATAAAATGATTTAAGACTAATAGAAGGGCTGTATAAAAATTTAAACTTAATTATTTTTTTAATAATATATTTATTCATTCTATCAACACAAAATATAAATATTTAAAAATATTTTTCTAACTGAAACTATATGCCTATCATTAACAATTTGGAAATTAGTTTTCAACCTCAATTACAATGGATATCCTATATATTCCAATAATTAAAACGCTTCTAAAAATTAATTTTACCTCTCAAATTACAAAGTAAATTATAGCAGATATATTGTACTGCATTTATAATTACCTATCCCCAATAATCTGATATTTTAATTTGAAAAATAAAATTCAAAACAGAAATATTTAATTTTAAATTAGAGCAATAATAGATGCCTAATTGAATATATTATAATCATAAAAATGCAGCAAGACATTTATTACATTTTATCTTACTGTATTTATTAAACTTAATTTGTTATTAATGAAGTGTAATATTATCTAATCTTCAGTTTCTTGTTAAAGTAATATATATTTAATTTCTTAGTAAAAGAACATCAATATGTATAGTTCTATTTTAAAGTAAATTCATTTTTGATTTCCAAATAATGAAATATAATGTAACTGACATAAATCCTTATTTAAATTCTTTTATTCTTTCCTGCTGCATGCAACTTTCAAGAATTCAGCTTCATAACTATAAATTGCATATTTAATCCTATCAGGGCAATATTCTAAAAATTCAAAACACTTCATTAAATTAAAATGTAGAATTTTCTATAATGCAAAATTGTCAATTTCACATCTAATTTAAAATAAATTTTCAACTTTGAAAATAAAGCTGATCATAATATTCATGTGTTCATACAACAATAATATCAAGTTTAAAAAAAAATTAATTAACCTCATTCACAGCAATAGCAAATTCTTTGGAATCTGAATTAAGATACTTCACAAGTGGTTTCAACCAAATTTCATTGAATCTTGCATCATCTTCCTTGCTGTGAGGTTTTCTAAATAATATTTCTAAAAGTTCAGAAATCTGAAATTAAAAAATATATATAATTAAATTAGTTTAGTATATAAAAAAAGTTTATTTATGTTCCCTGTAAAAACAATCAGGAAATTATTTTGGTATCAGTGCATGATATAAAACACATTAAAATAAAGTAATTTTTTACTTTATTAAACTTTGCATTAAATAAGCTAATATTTTACACAATTTAATATTTATTGAATGAATTGAAATTTAGCATTTCTTTATTACAATGAAAATTGAAACTTACATGAGAAAATAAATTAACTTCATTTAACCCTTTATATAATAATTCTGGTAGAGATGGTTGCCATTGCAAAATAGTATTAGTTCCAACTAAGTCAGCAATACAACTCAGCAAACCATATTTGCCTTGAGAATGTTGAGGTAAAACATTCAATAGAAAATGGGCCATTTTCTTCAGCACCGGGCTTTTACAAGGGCCTAAATCAATAAAAAATAAATATAAAACCAAACATTTATAAAAAGATGGGGGGGGGGATCAACAGAAATGAATGTTATTAGCACAAGTAAGCCAAGAAAGTAATAATCATTTTTATAAACTTGCACAATAAATTTCTTTCTGTCTCACTTTACTATTTATTAAAAACTGTCGATAATTAACTTGTGATAGAATATCTTTATAGCATTGATTACAGTGAAATACTATAAATATACCCTTTTAATGTTAGAACAGCAAATGCCTTTCTTTTCTTCAATCTTTTTTTTCTTTGCTAATAAAGCTAACTTCTTGAACATTGTTATAATTTATTTTTGCGATGACATAATTTTTATGATGTAGTCCCTGAAAATATTAATTAGTAATAAGTATTTGAAATGACAATCAAGCTAAATAAGGCTTAATTAAATATAATTAACTAAGTTTAATAATGCAGTGGATAAAGATATAGATTTTCTGGCATTTCAATTTTGTTCGGATTTTGGCTGGTGAACACATCTCAGGTCCACAATTATCATAAATGCTTTTTTATAATATGAAATTTAGAAAATTAAATACATAAAAACATATGACAAAAATGACATATGACAAAAATTCTACTCACTTACACCTATGGATAACATATGAAGATGCAAAATTTTCTTATATAGTTCCTTACTCAAATGTCGCAAAGTCTACAAAAAATGGTAAATAGAAATAAATAAATAAAATAAATAAAAAGGGGCTATTTCATAATTCACTGAAAAAAATTATACAATTGAAACATCTTTATTTACTTTTATTAATACAAAATTAGATAATATTTTAAATATAACAAACAAACCACAAGAACATCTTCCAAGTTTAGAATTAGCTAATAAGTAAAAAATAATGTAAGATAAAGTAAAAAAAGTCAAAACCTTGAACTGATTACATTATAAATTCCAGAATTTCATGTACTCATCCAAGTCATTCATATTTTCCTATTAAATAACTATATTATTATTTTAAAAGTTAGAAGAGTGAAGATTTCCCATAATAGCCAACCTAAATTGAATGCAAATTCACCTTTGAAGGGAAATTGTTATTTTGATGGGGTTTATTGAAAAGTTTAATGCATATTAAAATTATTGCTAATTCATAATTAGTTTTGATATGCGGAATTTAAGAAAGCTCTTTTCTATTTAATTTTATAAGAAAGCAAAAATTTCTATTTAAAAATAAAAGAAGAAATGCACATCTTTTTTTTTTTTTTTTTTTCTTAAAGAAGATGAAAGGTTTTGTTTTGTTTTTTTGCCATTTAGTTTCATTGAAAAAGAAAATGTCTAATAAATTTATTGGAAGTTGTTAAGAAATGAGTAATAATATCTATTTTTTTCCAATTTGCAGAGCAGAAGAGTTCATTGGCTAATGAACACAAGTTATACCAATAGCATCTTTGTTAAGATGCAAATCAGTGTCTCAATCACAAAAATGCATTTGTGCTGTGATTCTTAAATAAAATTTTTATACAGTAGTCTAAATTCAGAGAAGGCTACATCAAATCTGGAAGTAAAAATGTCTATTTTTTCATCTTGACAGAAAGCAAAATTCATTTTTTCTATCAATGTCGGGAAAGTGATTAATTTTGATTTGCTTTTCAGAGTTATTCAAGGCCATACACTTACATTTCCAATTTTTCTTAACAAAATTCCCAAGATCTGAAATATGAAAATAATGGATTTCATCCACACTGAATAAGCAACCCTTTTTGCCACTTAAAGAGCATTGCTAGACTATTACTAGAAGTTATTTTAGTTTTATACTAAAATTCTAAAATTCCATGTGAAAAAATTGTATGAATATAGGCAATGGACTACAATAGATAGAAGAAATTTTATTACATATTTAAAATCAAGATCTGCTTCTTGAAAAAAAAATTTAAGAAATTGAGAATACTACTTTAAAGAAATACTATTCACATGTAAATGTTGAATCTTTTTTTAAAAAAAAGAAGGAATTAGTGGGGATAATCTGTAAATTGAATAAAAATTATTACTTTCACAAAAATAGCACAAATAAAGTTTGATTTTAGGGTCATAATTGCATTACAACATTATAAATTCAATTTTTAACTCATTCTAATGATCTTTTTTAATTATTTGAAGGGAGGATAATGGATCTTCTTTAATTATTCAACTCTTTCATCACACAATGCACAAACACTACACTTAATTTTCCCTTATTTTGTTCACACCTCTTATGAACTAGAAGTGTCAGCAAGCACAATTATTTTTACTACTTTTAGTTTATCCTTTTAATTCAATTATTTTTGTTTATAATATTTTTGAGATATAGTATTGAAAAATAATAAACAATTTTTAGTTATAATGAAAGACTATTTCTGTTTCAATATTGCATATTTCTGAAATAGTTAATGTATTGTCTACGAGTGAAAACTCACCACAACAGAGGTATTGAAATAATAAAACAATAACGGATACCAATAGAATATATCAAAAATTTACTTTACACAATATTATAAAGTTTTCTAGTAATACAGAAACATAGTTTCAAACTGAATTCATATTTTTCTAACCTTATAACTATTATTATAATGTTTACTTTTTCTAGCACCACATGACTACAAAAATAAAACCTTTAAGTTTTAAAAAACTCAAGAAGAAATTGCAATAAAATATCAAATTTCTCAATCATAGAAATTTGAAATGGTAATAATCTACTAAATAGATAAATAACAAATAACTGCAAAAATAAATTATATATATATATATATATATATATGGGTGTCCCAAGATAAAAATTTTTTTTTTTTTTTTGCAAAATTAAACATGTATGCCCTCTATTTATTTATTTTTCTCTATCACCTCAGTAATGTAATAAAAAGTATTATTGCAATAAGATCATGGTAACCCTTGCTGACTTATGCAGTCTTCTATGAAAAATACTATTGAAAGATTGTAAAATGTATGTTTCTTTGATATATGACACTAATTTATTCAAAGCAGATATTTATTACCTTTTGGTAATAAATATCTTACAATAAAATAAACATCACAGTATAAATTTTCTTTTCAGTGTTTGCTTTCTACAATCAGGATAGATCTTCATATGCACTTTTATGCAAAATAACAAAAATTGTTTTCACTCTTCCTCAACCATTAGTAAACCATGAAAATCCTGAATGATTTTTACCACTCTTTCAGATGTATCATTCACTGCTCTAAGCATTGAAACTGTCCTTTTCACATTTATAAATGAAGTGCTATTCGCTCATGTAGAAGGACTCTCATTGACAAAGCTATCATCAATTGTTAGAAAGCAATAACTGACTTTTGACTAATATGAAATCATCGTTTTTCTCTTAAAAAATAAAATAGCAGGTAAAAATAAAATTGCATGATATAAATTAAAAAATAAACAAACAACAAAACCAATGTATCAAACTCTCCATATAATGATAAACAAAGTTCTTTCTTCGATGGAATGTATCTTTACTCATGGCTCGGTAATTTTTCTCAAAGTAAATTTGGCATAATTTTTAATTTTGTTTCTTCGTCAACATCATCATCAAAAAGTGCCATTATTGCTATTTCGTTGGACAAATACCATAAAGGTTAGCTAAATTTCTGTAAGCTAGCTTTCAAGACACTTTCATTGACATTTTTGTAACATTTCAAAAAGCATAGATCTTTGTAGGGTACTTTAACAGCCAAAATGTATTAAAACCATTATTTAACATAGACTATCACAATAAACAAGCAGATGTCTAAAAGTTCTTTCTTAACATTGGCGTTTAATTTCGGCTGAGAACTATATAACGATAATTTTAGGGTATAAATCGCTTGACTCATTCACCGAGCTTGGTGCATGGCACCCAGAGGCCTGATTGTATTTTTTTTTTCTGGATCTCCTTCTAAAAGGATAGAAAGCCCAATCAGCTCTTGATAGTCATTTCTGACCACAATATTTTTAACTTCAAGGCTGGTAAAAGTCAAGCAAATTTTCAAGTTTGGGTATGGTTTGGAACAATTCCACCGTTTCTTTATAGTGCTCTATTTTAGTGGGATTGATGTTTCCCAATTATCTTTAAACTTTTTAAAGAGTGGAATATCAGGATTATTGTTGCTTGTTTAATTTTCACTTTGAATATAGGTTTTAATACCAGCTCGTAAATATGATGGAAACAAACGATAATGATGGTGTGATTTTTCATTTAAGCAAAGAGAAATTTATAGAACTCTAATAAATTTCAACAAAAGTGACATCATATATACACTTACATATATACATACATAGTATATATATATATATATATATACATATATAGATGGATGGATGGATGGACTAAAGAAATTTAAAATACTTAAATCATCAAATATCATCCTTACATCTACATAATGTTCTCTGTAACGCAATACATATTCAAAAAGAACATGCATTTCATCTCTACCTTCCATGAACATTTTTTTAACTTCACTTATTTTTGATCCAAACTGCAAATCACTGCAAGCAATTTTGAGTATCTCACTGAAAAAAAAGAAAATTTTTAATTCATACAATTAACATTTTTAATATCAAAAATAATTTTATCACTATCCAATGACATAAAACAAAAGTTCAAATTTCTCAATAAAAATGTACAATATTAATTGAAATACAACATAGAAATTTTCATGTTGTAAAGTATCAAAAGTGATCGCCCTGAAACTTTCATACAAATCATACTAATCAAAGTGTCATCCATTTCACATGATAAGGAAGGCAGTAACCACTAAGAGTGCTCAGATTACATTCTCGTACACAACATTTATGTGCTTTGCAATATAGTAAAGAAACTTTGTACTTGTATATAATTAACTGCTATTGATGAATAACAGTTTTGAAATAGTCTATCAGTGAGTGACATTTTTTATATAATTAACTGTATGCTATTGGTGAATAACAGTTTTGAAACAGTCTATCAGTGAGTGACACTTGATGATTAATTGTTCGGATGTGAGTTAATATACAAGTACCAGAAAATGGAATAGGTGTCTTGGGCAACTTTTTTTCCCAATCAATTGAAACCATAGTTTGACATAGAACTACAATTATAATCTCAAAATCACATATCAATTTCATTTATTTAAGTTATCATGTTGACATGTATATAAAAGTACAAACCATCAATCTTTCAAAATTTAATAATGATTAAGGGCATGCTTTCACGTGCTAAAACTGAGTGTCAAATCTAATCTTTTATCTAAGTTGTTGTACTTCTGAGTTATTGTGTTCATATGCATGAGAAAGTATAGATCACCAGATGGTAATACTTGGTTCAAAATTTGACATAGGTCTAAATTTTAAATGGTAAAAATCTGAGTACTAAATTTTATCCAATTTTTTCTTTCATTTTGTAGTTATTATATTAACTTATATCCAAACAACTACACAGACAGAGTTCCTTTGAATGAAATTTTAAAAAATTTCTTCAAAATTCGCTAGAAATCTACAAATAGAAAAATCATGTATCGCATTTCATTTCATGTTTTTTGGTCTCAAAGAAGTTTTAAATGTAAAAATCTGTCAAAATCTTGAGTTTGAATTTTTTTAATGGTTATAATGTTTTCTCTATATAAAAACATAATATAAAAAAAACTTTGAAAACAATAAAATATTTTTACCTCTATATCATTTGAAAGAAAAATAAATAAATAAACACTATAATATATCTTTGTTATTTTTATCATTCATCAACACTTTCTAGAATTTTTGCTATTTCTTACCATATTTTATTGCACCATTGGTTTAAATCTCTTCCACACAATAATAGAAGTTCAACATCTTCAATTCTGGGGAGGAAAAAAAAAAACAAAACAATTTAGGAGCTCTAATTCTGAAAAATTTATTTCAAAATAAGAACTTACATAAAGCTTTTTTTTCAACAAAATATTACCTTTCAGAAATATGAAGAATCTTTTGAAGAATAATTTTTGCAATAATATCATCAAATAAAGTTGAAATGAATTCTTCTGTAAGAAGGACAGTCATAGTCCCAGCATAAATACAAAGCTGTGAAGTAATGGGATATTTTTCCAACTCAAACGAAGTATTTCCACTTGGATTGAAAACATTATCCTAAAATAATAAATAAAAACAATCATTGAAGTATAGTATCTTAATACAATTTATTATTTGTTTCAATATATTTGAATAGATATTGAAAATATTTCTTTTTATTTAGCTCATATTTACCATAAAATCTTAAAATTACATTTTAAAAATTTGTTTTATAAAAATACAATACATAATCATAGCAATTAAAAAAACTAAGATAAAAGAATTCTATCTCTTATACATAAAATGTTTGAAAAATTAATAAACAAAGAGCTTTCAGTGTAGGAGATCTTAATACAATGCAGAATCAAATGCGATAAAGTATATAACAAATTCAAATAAGCACATTCTTGTTCAAGAATACAAAATTATAAACATCACCTTAAACATTTTTGAATCAACAATATTGTAATAACAACACCATGCAATTCCAGCATTGTAGCGACAATTTAAAACTGTGTTATCTAAAAACAGAAAAGAATAATTATGGCATAATAAAAACAATATGCTAACAGGAATTAATCAAAATATCAGATAAAATAAATCCTTAAACTGATGTAAATGGATGACCTATAAAAAACACAATCATATCATTGATACAATTGCAAATTATTGAGTGCACAAAATTCAATTAATTGCCACAGAATGTATGTTTTTGATTTACTGCCATAGCTGAAGTTTTTATATCTAATTCAGATCAAAAAAAAAAAAAAAATCAGCAATGTATGCATCATTTCTACAGCAAATTTATATTGATAGTATCAATATTTACCAGTTATTATAATTTTTATAAAATCATCAAAAATAGACATTGGCCAATTTTTATTCTATCTTTATTAATACTATTAAATTTATTATTTTATCTTTATTAATACTATTAAATTTATTATTCTATCTTTATTAATACATTAGAAACGAAAGTCTTCTATTCAATGGCAACCGACTTAAAATTGACAGTTGCAGTTGTAGCTTTGATAGCTTTATATTACTTTATTAGCAACTGAAATAAACTTGAAAGCAGAAGACACAGAGCATTTTTTTCCTATTAAGTTTTAATTATTAGAATTAAGTAAAATTTCAGAATTCTCAGAGACTTTTTGCCAATTTCTAGGAAAATTATCACATGAAAAATTATTTTATGCCATTTTAAAGAGTAAACTATTTTTCAACAATTTTAGAATAAGTCATGTACAAAATTTAGTCTTCTATTTATACTTTTAAGTATGACAATAATGCCAAGATAGAAGGGATTAAATTGTTTCTCTTCTGATAGAAAGAGAGGATGAAAAAAAAAACAAGTTACCACTTTGCATACAAGCACAATTTTCTATATTTTCGTAGAGTACAAATATTTTATTTTTGAAAAAGGAAACAAATCATCACTTACAAAACAGTTTTACTATGTTAAGAATATTTGTAAGATCAAGCAGTAAAATTGACACTTTATCAACTTCAGTCCAGTCCACTTTATTTCATGAGAGCAGAGCCAACAATAAGTGTTTGAAATCATTGATGTCACAGAAATGCATGTTACAAAATAAGCTACCATAAACAGCATTATCAACTAGGTTACCAATCTGAGTTATTATTATTATTTTTTTTTTTCCTCAATAGGAGCAGAATAATGGAAAAGGTAAAGCATCTATACACATATGATTACAGTACAAAGTTTTTATGTTTGATAAATTTGAGACAAAAATAATAAATTAATAAAAATAAATTTCTCATTGATCAAAACAATGTTATTTGATTATTATTATTATTTTCTTTTACTATTCAGACTTTTTATGGATATTAAAGAAAGTACCTACAATTTTAATGATTTACAAAATTAAGAAATTAATAATTACGAAATATTAATTTTGAACAAGGTAAATTTTAGAAGAGAAAAAAATGATTATAGAACTAGAAAAATAAATTGCAAAATGAATAGCAGTAAAGATAGATTAAGTTTTGTACAAAAATAAAAATTAAATTAATGTATGATTAAATAGCATAAACAAAAATAAGAATTTATGAACAAAATAATATAATTTGTATAAACTTGTAGGTAATGTGACATAGGAACCGTATGGGGGGGGGGAATGCAGGTGTATTTTTTAAATATAACTTAGCTAAACCTGTCCTAATATTCTACAAATGCCGCTTTGAAACATATCTCATTATCAAGAACTGTGGTCAGATGACAAGAAGGACTGAACAACACCTATACTTCCCAACATTTTATGCAGCATCCCACAAAATCTTGGGGGGGGGGTGAGAGAACAGATATTGATGTTTGTTACAAGATGGAATTAAAATGCATCTGGTCAAAATATACTGTAAAATTTTAACAATATCATGTCTTGATATCGCAATTGTTGTAGAAGAAATAATATGAGTAATTTCATACAAGTATTTACATATAAAAGAGAGAAAGAGCTGTATAAGTAGAAGAAGCATTTTAAATTACATATATACACACTCATATCTGAAGGGAAAAAAATGAAAAATAGAAGAACTTACTATGTAATAGTAAAGCTTCCAAAGCTTTAATAATGTTGTTACAGCAAGATTTAAAATTTTTGTCATCATTATAAGTTAACAGTTTTCTTATTTCAGGACAATTTTGAATAATAAGAAAATATGCTTTGAGCACTAACAGGCAAGCCCCAAATAAATCGGCAACACTGGGCCTAAAAGAGGAAAAAATTTTTAAATGTACAATTTCTGCTACATATTAAGTTCCTTATATATATATAAAGAGAAGAAAAATCTTACTCATTTAATTTGCTAACAACATACTGCAAACTATCACTGATGTGCTTCCAAACTGAAAAAAGAGAATTTGCTAAATTATATTCATATTAAATGGATTTGAAGAAATAAAGAGAGAAAAAAATAAGCTATACATTTTTATTTCTATCTAAAAGTAAAATAAAAATAATTTAATTAAATAATTTGCTATGTTTTTGATTGCAGTATTCTGTGATTACAAATATATTACAAGAAAATAATAATAATAAAACAATTATGTATATGCTAAATCCTTTATTTAAAAAAATAGTTTTGGTTTCTTGAAAATGAAATGTAAATTAAAATCATATGATTTAATCACATATTAGACTTTAGAAGTATATATACTTAATCTAGCAAATAAACCTAAAATAATATTAAGTATTTCCAAATTAGAATTTCCTTTCCTTCAGTTAATTTCATTTCCATCAATTAAGATTGAAATGATTCATACATGAAATCATTTCGATATCTAGAAGCATTTATTCATATAAGCAACAATTTTCATTTAAGAAAGGAAATTTAAACAGTATACAGCTAAAAGAAACCATGTTCAAAAGGGTCCCATGTGTTTTTGTTTTAAAGTGCCCTTTATATATTATTAAAAAAAAATTGTATATATCCATATATGTATAAGATATATACTGATGTATGTACATTTTTCCTATTAAAGAGAGGATTTTCAAACAAAATTACATTAACTAACTTCTCTTTTGACCTATTAGCTTTTAAATGTACATTGATAACTTCTTGTGAGATTTAGAATTACTGAAATTAAACTTGAATCAATTTATTATCACTATAGGCAATATAACTCTTGAGATAAAGGGAGTAACAAATCTCAGGAAGAAAAGTCCTAGCTCTATTTTATACAATGTTTTTGAAATAAAATAATCTTTCTACATAAACTAAAGCTATCCTTTTTATAAAAATACTGATTCTCTATAAGATGTGCTCTTTTAGAGGGGTTATTATCCCTTAACAATATTTCAAGTGTGATTATTACAAATTAATTAATGAAAGTTGCAATAGAAAATTTCATGCACATTGTCAGAGTACTTAAGAAATAAAAATAAATATTATTTGTAGTACACTTTAGATTTAAATATATAGTAGCATCAAAAAAATTTGTTTCCTTACAGTAAAATGTTCTCTATTAATAAAGATCATTAACGCTCAAATCAAAACTAATTACTGGAATAGGTTTGAAACAAATAGTTATCAACCAAAAGAGAAAAAAATGCAATGCCAAATATAAAATAAAAACAATGCTGACAGAAAATATTAATAACCTCTAACTAAAGTGAAAATATTGTGAATCAGCATAAAT
>JAPMOR010100769.1:172031-188749 GCA_026543865.1 Argiope aurantia
ATTTTCCATCGATCGTTTCAAAGAAAATACGCCAATCAGCGCGCAGGTTTCTCAAGATTAATTGGCCTAAGATTATGAAAATGTTGAATTTTTCTAAATGTTTAGCATTCAAAACTTCATAAATCAGTCTTAGTTGATCGTGGAAAATAGAAACATTCATTCATTTATTTAAAATTTGGTGTGTCCAGAATATGTTACCTTACTGCATTATATTTAGACTTCATAATTTTTGGAATATAGTTATAGACCGGAACAAAATATTATTATTAATTTCATTTCAATCCTTTTGAAAGCAAAACTAAAAACTGAATTTTATGCTGAATCTGAGAAATTTTTTTGAATTATTCTTTGAGATATTACATAAATTATGAAAAATATTTTGTAATTCACATAAGACTTAAATACCGAGCGATTCTGTTTGCAATACTCACATTCAATTATAATAATAAATAACAATAAAGATGATAAATAAAACGCTTGGTTTTATTAAAAAATATCTTTATATTAATTGCAATTTCATCATTTCCACTTTAAATTAAAGTTGAAGTTTTACTGGAAATGACAACAAATTAGCAAAATATATATAGTAAATTGAACGAAACGATCTAAACAACAGTATAAGTTTGGTATGACTATCAAAATTTGAAAATTAAAATTTTTTTGTTTGAGAATCTATTAAGAGACCAGTTACTTAATCTATTTAATTGAAAATTGTAGTGAGCGGTATTACTGGCGAACCGGCTGGTCGCCAAAGGCGGCTAGTGTATGTATATATATATATATATATATATATATATATATATAATATAAATGATTTTAAATCTAATTTAAACTTAATTAATTTCCTAATTATTTTCTTAATTTAACCCATATTAACTTAATTCTAAAATGTTACGATGTCCTGATCTAATTCCGCCTTTTTTTATTTAATTAATGCTACACGAGCTCTGTAAAACTGTTGAAATCGGCAAGTTCCCACACTCCGAGTGCACGGATAAAAATTTGTTAATTTAATCAAATTCTCTTTAAAAGATGCCTGAATTAATTCCCTTACCTAAATCGACACGTGTAAAGAAATCCCTATCAGAATCTCATAGTATATAATCACCGGAGGAAAATATTTTGCTTTTTTGCTCTTGTGTCGTGCTGTAGATTGACGTATCACGTCGCTTCTTGCTTGTGCGTAAATTATGCCTTCCGTAATGGAATAAAAAGGAAGTTTTAAAATTTACAAAAGTGTCTTTTCTCTTCGACCACGAAACTTCTCAAATTATATATATGGGGATTTCTAGAAACTAATATTTTGTCACGAAATCTATGGCTGATGATTAAAAAAAAATGCTATTGCATTTTTTTTCATAACTAGTAAAAAGAATCACTCAGTCGGGACTGTTCGTGATTCGATTCCTCGGAAGATTCGACATGTACGAATGCCTTGTGCTTGTTAAATCCGCTAATCCAAGCGTGGCATTCCCTCGTCCTTCTGTTAACGTGAAGGAATATATAAAGCAGGTATGCTGGATCAGGTGTCGTCCTCATCTACTTACTACTGTTTAATTTAATGAGGTTCATCCCGTAATAGCCCTAGCGTAATTTCTAATCAGTATGTTAATATAACTAAGTTTAGTCCTAATTATTTAATGTTGGATTTTTCATACCCCTCTCTGCTGCAAATACTTAGCAATTCCAGAAAATTTCAAAATTTAACGAAACTATTATTGCTTTTTTTTTTCACGTATCGTATGTCTTTAAAATCTTAACTTTTCGTAAATCATTTGTCACAAAAAGCAAAATCTTCTATAGTTGTGAAGGATAAAGTTTAATTAAAATATTCATAAATAAAATGATCTGTATTTTTACTTTTAATGCAAAGATCGGCAAAGTGAATTAATGTTTACTTCGAGACGGGCATCTCCTCTTAAAATAGTCAACTATTAGGTACGTTGAAATAATTCAAAAATAATGAAATAATTTTAAAATAATGATTTGCTGATATTTTCATAAAATGTTTTGGAGTTCGCGTAAACTGCCGGAACATCCTTTCCGAGAAGGTCGCAAAGCCTCCAAAGTCGTCATTTCATTCGAGAGAGTGACGCATAGCGGATTTGCGACCAAGCGTGACATTCACCACCCAAGTGGCCGTGACAAGGTTTTCTAAGCTCTTCTTGCTAAAGAGAAGTTCGGATGAAAATAAACCGCCGTCTGTGGTATTCAAATCAAATTCCCTTCTACATAAATCCTTCGAATGCTTCGTATTTTCTTGCTCTCTCTCTCCTATTATACCTTTTGTTATCATCCAAAACAACACAACTTTAGAATGGGCGAACGAGTTCACTTAATCCAGCTTGCGGCTTTACCGCGCTTAAACCTATGGATTTGGGGAATTTGTCTTTTATATGAATCTTGCGCTCCAGTTCAACTCACTAGTGAATGTACAGAATAGGTCGTCATTTAGAGAAACTGAATTCAAGAAGGACAATTCATGCTTCCCGGATTTTGCAATGAATCATACCGTTTCATCTTATTCATGCAGATTTTGAGATAAAAAAAAATCTGTCGAAAGTTCTTTCTTTTAATCCAAATGTGTCGGAAATGGAGCGATTTGATCGGTTTTCAATTTTATGCAATACCGATTTTTATATTTTATCTCCGTGTTGTAAATCATACATTTTAGCATTTAGCGGAAGAGTTAATGCGATTAACAGCTTTTATAGCGTATATCTATTCATTGTAGAATGCATGTCATTAACCATTTCATTTAGAGAGCGTCATTTTAGACTTGCACTTGTGTGCGTATTCAATTAAATTTTAACGCCACATTTTGTTCAGTCTTATTGTTTGCATCTGTTCCTTTACTTAGGGAGGAACATGGGTACGATTAATAGAATAGGCATGTGATTTCTGAGATAGTTAATTAAATACGAGTCTCAGTTTAAAGTTTAAAAATATTGTTTGAATAATGAAGACAATCTACATGGGTGAGTGGGAAATGTAATTAAAGATAATCAATATTCAGGACATAAGAGTTTTTTTTTTAAATGTTGTTTTCGGGATAATTAATTCATGCTTTCATTTGATTTGCAAGAGCCGTTCATTCTAACATTCAGATTTTAACAAGCTGCCTTAAAAAATTTTGACATTTTTTTCCAAGACTTTTTTGTTTTTCCAAATCAATGTGATTCTAAATCAAATCAGTGTGAAAAAATCAATGTGATTCAGTTTTTTATGCTAGTCAGCTGACTGGAAAAACTTTGCATTAATACATGGTTATTTTTTTACCTCTTCCTTTAAACTTATTTTTTATTATTAGATTTTTATTGATGTACTAAGCATTTCTTTTATTTTTTATTCCTCGTCGGTGATGATTTTCTTTAATGTCTAAAAAGTTCTCCGTGAGATTGTTATTTTTAAGTCTGCTGAAAAGCGGCTATTAAAGTATGCTTTAATAAAGTAGTATTTTGATTTCTTTAGTAAAAAAATTAATGAATTCACTTAATAATAATGTCATCAAATATTTGCGATTTGAAAAGAGATTTCTGCAAAAATCTGTTATAAATGTGGACCGGTTCACAGCGGATCTGCGTTTGATGTGTGTCGAGCCAGCCATTAACGGCAAAATGTCGGAGAAACTGTTTGCCGTCATTAGTGACTTGAAATATATTGATAGTCACTATTGTTTATGTCGCGAAAGTTTTCTGTAATAATGTTAATTGCTTTTGCGTCATTCTGAATTTATTTGATGGTACAGTCGTTCAATCTATTTTCTGACTCTAGTTAATAAAATCTGCTCTTAAATACACTGCCGTATTTATCCACGATTACAAGGTCTGACTAATTATAAATTTTGAATGGCTAAACACACACATAAAAACACTGGATCCAAAATTCTGGATAGTTGCATATGTGCTGATGTTCGTGACGAGCAAAAAGGGGGAAAAGCGTCCCTGCCCGCCGAAACAGTTATACTTCCCACAATGCAGAAACGTCAGATGAATAATTTGCGACTTGAAATACATTGTTTAGTCGGGCATTGCACTCATATCTCTCATGATGTAGAAGTTTCGGATGAGTTTTTAGCAACACTGTTCTGCTTTTTCCCTAGGAGCTGGAGGTTCCGGGATAGAATCGGAGTCAATGAGTAATACCGGGACCTTCGAGAAAGAGCACCTTTTACATTTTTATTTTTGTTTTCCTGGTGGCTCCTGTGGTATATTATTGTTGTTGATATACTTCAGACTGATAATTGCGTCTCCAATATTTTGTTCATCGCTTACCCGGCATTTTCGCTATTGGCTTGTCCAACACAAATTGTAGGAATGCCTTTGTAGATCGAATATGTTCATATTTTGTGTGGAAATTAGCATGAAGATTGCCTGCCTAACAGTAATTTTCGCCATTCAGTTATAAGGCTCGTTCCATAATAACAGTTGTGTATTATCAGTATGGAATTTTACTCGAAGTAATCAAATCAATCACGCTTCAGAATATTGATTTACTTTTTGATTTCCGAATATCTTGAACTCCCATTTAAGTTGTTTAAATGAGACTGATATTTTATGTGTGTTCAAACTTTTGTTTTAAATTAATCATAACTAATTTTGCTATAAAAAAACAAATTAATATGATTCACAAACACTTATATATCGATTGAATTTTCACCATTTCCAGTCCTTAAACTACTGACGGTAGCTCTGTAGAACTGGAGACATTTTCTTTCCAGACCTTAGATCATTTCAGTATGCAGTTCAGCTGGTCAGTGTGTATTACCAACCTGGAATTCTTATCCTTTCTTTGATGGGCCGCCGTAAACTGGTTGGCTCACCCTGTGTCGAACGGTTCGACTGCATTTATTCCGATTCCCCCCTCCAGCGAAAAGGGTTGCCCCGAGTTCCTTCCGCGCGGCGCATTCCACGACGAGTTCAATTCATTCAGTGTTTGTTGTGGGGATTCGGTGGATGTATCCAGGATGTTGAGCGACGGAGGAATGCCGATGTGTGCTTCGTGAGTACTCGTTTGTTTACCGTCTGCACGTGGCAGTTTGCTCTAAATATTTTCCATTTTTTTTAATTCACACGCAGCTATAGCTATTTTTATTGCTTTTGAAGAGGAAATGTTTCCTTGTATCCATTTATGTATTATGTCGTGAAAAACACTATTTTGTTACGTATACATCTATCAATATTTGTCGAAGTATTGCGGTTAGGTTTATTTATCTTTCGATTCTATTTTTATGTATTTTACTTTTTTTATTGACATGTTTATAAAGCTATTATTTTTGTTGTTTTTGAAACGCGTCTTGGAAGTCAAAAAGCTATTTCCCGATTTTATTTTTAAATAAATTCTTAATTTTAAGTTTATAATTATAGATAAGACATAGAATATTTTACTTCATTATAGGAGGGGGATACAAGTTCTTGATCAGCGGACTCTTTTTTTTTTTCTTTCCCGTAAATGTTTTAGTTAAACATCGAAATAGTTGCCACGTTTTATTTTAGACATTTTTGCTTTTTCCATCCAAATAAGAACAGAAAGGATAAATGATCTTGAGATATATAAATGTGCCTAATTCATTGTTGTTTCTTTAAATTAATAGCTTTCTAAATACAAATTTGAAATATCAAAATATTTTGTGTTTTGATACACGAGTCTCACATTTCATTCCAGTACTAAAGTTTAATTTTTTAATTATTATTTGTGCTTAAATTCGACCACTATTATTCCAATGTAAAAAGCGTACAATGATTTTTTTTTTGTATCGCTTGGCAATGAATGTTGTAAGATAATTAAATTACTATTGTATTGTTGGAAATATGTTTTTGTTGAATAATCATAATGTTTTAAAAAGCTTATAGAATACAATGGCATTACTACTTTTTTTTGTGTGTGTGTGTGTGTGTGTGTGTGTTAAATAGTAAGTCGTTGTTAAAATATCTGTATCAGTAAATCTTTTAAAATAGTCTGTAATTTAATACAGGAAGAGGTTATTACTTTACTTTTAATATTTCTGTTAATTCGTAAATGGTATCTTTAATATAAATTTAGTTTAAAGAGAAATACTTTTGAATACGATATGAATAAGAAATCCTGAAAGAATATTTTCAATTACCCCCATATGTATATTATTATTATTATGAATGTTATGAAACATCCTTAAACATATTTTGACTATAGTATTGATAATTTTTTTTATTTGCTTAGAGACACAAACAAAACATTTGTAGCATTTAGCTTATTCTGAGTGCTCTTATAGTATCTTTATTATTTATTTCTATGGAAATTACAACTGACTATGTACTTAATAAAAAATTGAAAAACGTATAATATAGAATTGAACCATTAAACCCGAATTACAAATAACCTTTTATAAATGAGGTTTTATATATACTCTTTCTTCCTGGTGCCTTCTATAAAGTATATTGAAATATATATATATATAATTGTCTTAAAATCTGACCAAAAAAATTAAGCACAAAGTATTGATTTCTTTTTCATATATAAACTGTGTATGTCTGTAAATGCGGGGAAAAAAAGAGTAGTGGAGAGACGTTTATGGATTAAAACTCATAATAAAATTATGTGATCGTTCGGTATTCTCTTAAAAGTTGTATCTTATAGTTGGAATGTTTGAATCAATCATAAATTGAAAATTACTGATATATATTATGCACAAGGCTTTGAGACCGAAAGTTCCTAAAAAGTTCTCATACTATAACAGTTATTGTTACTTCCAGTCCATTCATCTCATTCCTTTCAAACACGGTTCCAAATCCATTTAATCATGCTTTTGAAAACGCTTCTCCACCCTGCTATTTTTACGTGTAAAAGTACAGCTTCCAATTCTCATGATGAATCCGAATTCTCAAAATTTCATCCCTTTCAGTTACATTCTGTAATAACCTAATCCAATAGTAAAGGAAGCATTTACATAGCATCATTCAGTGTTGTTGCCAGATTCGCTAGATTATACTGTTATGTTCAGAATTCTTCGAAAATTAAAATATTTTTCGAATTAAATAAATTTTTTGGCCATTCAACAGCTATTTGCCGTTAAACAAGCGGAAGGTGGCATGTGACATACTAGTCGGAACTAGTTTTATCCACTTCGAATACCTATAGCGCATAAGCGTTGCTCGTGTTTAGACATTCAAAACTTTCTGTCTTGGGGGGTAAAATTGTCGAATTGCGAATAGTATTCGCGTATTGTAAAGAAAATATTTTGTCCAAACTTTTTATCTGATTGTCAGCTTACGATGAAACAGCAATCAATCTAAACAAGTTTATAGGTAGCATCGATGGCTCAAAGGGTATCGTCAGCATATCGAAGTTGATAAGAGGTCAGGGCGACCATTTTAGTATCCACTACAAATAAAAACAGTCTTCATTGTCAAAGAAATTTAGAAAATGCTCCTCGGAAAAGCTGTTGACGAGATAACAGAATCTGTTAGATTCAGTGAAACACTCGCAACCTGTTCTTTGTAAGACCCAGTCATAATGTTCCATCAGAATAGTGCGTTGCCTCACAGGTCCCTTTTCATGTCAAAACTTTGCTCTCCGATATTTCTGCGACTAACTTATTCTCCTGAACTGGAACTTCAAAACCTTTCCTTTTCTCTCTCGCTCTCTCTTATGAAAAACTTTCAACGATTCTCAACATCCAAAGAAGTGCAGCAACACAAAACATTGATATTTGTGGCAAAGGGAGGGGAGTGAGGGCGTTGCAATCCCCATTTACATCTGTGCATCAACGATGGCAATAATGTGTAATTGTGCAAAGCAGTTTCCTTGAATGAAACATAACATTTCTATTTGTACTCATGCTGCAGTTAAACCTTTTTGAATGGGTTAGTAATACATACATATAGTGAGGAATTGGATTGGTAATTATGTTTGCGTGCCAGTGAGATTTGTTAATTTCTATGCCAGGTCCTATGATGTCTATGTCTTTTAACTTTTTCCAGCTCAAATTGCTATTTTTTTAGTAAAAAATTAGAATAGCAAAATCCATGTTATCGTCTAAGTGCATAACACCCTTTCCAGCAGAAATGCGTAAATGAGATTGTCATGAAAGAAATGCAGTACTCCTGGAAAAGGTTTACTAAAAATTAGGTTATCCCACACTATTTTTAAAACCCTCAGAAAGCTTAAAAATTTATTAAATTATTAAAAGAATTATACAAAATTCAAATTCAATTAAGCAATGTAAATTACTACTTAAATATATTCTGCCTGAATTTAAATTTCCATTTATCATTGGAAGTAAAGAAAAAAGTTTCGAATAATTTTTTTTTTAAATAACAGTGATTCAAAACAATTTAAAGAAATATTTTTAAATATCATTAAGGTAAAATATATCTTTTCTTTTCCACCATGTTTTGGCCTCTTTAAATTCCGTTCCACAAAAAAAAAAAAAAAAAAAAAAAAAACTTGGCTTTTAAGTGATTTAAGCTACGAAAACTTTTCTGAAACCTTTCTTATAATTTGCAACAATGGTAAGAAAAATTTGATAGAAATTCGCTCAGTATTGGTTACTTTAAAAAAAATAAAATTGCTTGCTAATTTTTTTCATATATATATACAGAGGTGCAATTAAAATTTTGAAAAATTATTTCGAAGCATTTATTACGCAAAAAGAAAAAGATTGCCAATCTAAGTACAACGGTCTGCTTTGTATAATGTTTAGAATACTTTTTTTTTTTTTGCACTATACATGTCGCGGTTTACAGATAGTGTCCCAACCTATAAAGATTATCGTGTTAAAAAAAAAGTTATGCAAAATATGAAGAACTTTGGTTAAATATAAAGTATCATTCTGAAACGAGCGAAATAATTCAAGTATAAATGCATTGAAAATTGTTTTTAAAATTTTTTTCTTTCCTTGATATTTGCGCAATTTCAATGAATTTTAAAATTTCAAATATCATTATCGATAATTAAATTTAACTGTCTTAAGTTTTATTTCGTAGAGCTGAACATGACGTATAAAATTCTTATAATGCATTGACGGTCTGAATATTGCATTATTCGCAAATCTGATGCAGAAAACGAAAATACCTGTTTAAAATTAGCATAACTACTAACTTGCTCCCATGCTTTGTGGTTTTTCAAAGTTGTAGTTCAGGATTTGCGCTCGGTTGAAATCCGATCAGTCGCACCTCCCCAGGGCTCGGATGCTTAGTAAATATGGAAGTGTCTCCAGTAAATCGCTGTTTTTCAATATATCATTGTCAGACGCTCTTCGATTTCTTTTGCTTTGTTCTTGAATGTCATAATGAATTTTTATTTTCTAATATCTTTCATATGATTTTGTGTGTATGAAATCTGATCAAGTCATGAAATATTAAAATTTTAAGGAATTTATCTGGTAGCGGTAAATTAGCTTACTATTTATTTATTATTAGTCAACTTCAATGATCATCTGGTTCGTCGGGAATAGTGATTATATTTAATTTCAATTAAATCGTTTAGATAAAACTTCCTGTCCATGATTCCGCCAAACTGGCATGCTTTTAAAGCCATGTTATATTTATTATCTTGTACATGCTCTGTTTATTCGAAACTATCTAGGAAAACCAATTCCAAGGCATTATTAACGTAAAAGTCTGTGTTCTAAATTTCATGAGGTTATCGCGTCACTTCTATACTTTCTTGTAAAAAAAAGTATTTTAATCGTTAAAAAAACGAAATGTTGACAATTTCTTACGTTTCAAATTTCTCCGAGTCCGGATTTTTTTTCAGGGGGCGGGAGATTTTGCCTGTTTGTTTATTAATACCATATCTCGATAACACTTTGAACTATTTGGGTGAAATTTGGTATACGGTTTCCTTAGATTTCTATCAAAATTTGCTCTAGAATCCATTCTGAGGAAATATGGTTGTCTGAATATAAATTAGCACGATAACATTAAAACGGAGGGAGCTAGATTTATTAAATTTAGTGACCAGATTTGGCAGCTAAAGTGTAGATATGTATCAAATTTGGAACCAAGCCGTTATGTACCGTCTGCCGATCTATAATTTGATAGGCATGTAAACAGGATAACACGGCGATTTAATAAACATTGTGAAACATGGAAAATTGTCCAAGCGAAAATATTATTCGTTTAGGGAAGAGCTTGATATTTACGTAAATTTGACAAGAATGTTGGATCACAAAAAGCTTTAGCAGACCGCTTTGAAATTTTCACGTTGACATTGCGTTCAATTGTTAAGAAACAAACAAAAATTGAAAAACCATCTGCAGAATTTGGGGAAAATTGCCGAAAATAATAGAATTATTAAAAGCACTTCTTTTTCTGTTCTTGAATCTGACTTAGTGGAAAGGTTTACCATCGTTTATGTCAAGAAAATAATCATTAGCGGGCCTCTGATCAAAGAAAAGGCCCTTCAAGTTACCGAGAAACATAATGTGAAAGATTTTTATGCATACAATGGTTGGGTCAACTGTTTTAAGAAAAGATATCATGTAGTCCAAAAGAAAGTGTGCAGAAAAGGCAGATGTAAATAAAAATGTAGTAAAAGATTGAGAAGTTGTTAAACATAATTAAAGACTATTCATTATCTAACATTTCCAGCACGGATGAAACAAAATTATTTTATGACTTAAAACTGACCAAACGCTTTGCTATAGAAATGAAATATGCTTTGGGTGGGAATAAAACTAAATGAGGATTAAGATTTTGCTTGTATTTAAAGGTGATGGAATTGACAAGTTGAAGCCATTTGTAATAGAAAAGTCAGTAAAGGTCGATATCTTAAAAACGTAAACACTTCATCCACAAAATATGCAACAAAAAAATTCTGGATAACTTCTTCCCTATTTACAGACTTTTTGACTTCTTTAAATAGTCTAAAGATACAAAAGAGAAAAATTCTCTTAATGATGAATATCCTGAAAACCTCCAATATACAATTTAAAAATCGTCAAAATCGCGTTTTTCCCTGCAAATTGCACAAGTGAGCTTTTGTCACTAGACCTTGGTATCATGTGTTCTGTTTGCCAAAAATTGCTTATGCGAAAAATTCTGGCATCATTGGACGAAAATGCGGGAAAGAGATGAAGAGCCAGTGTTTTTGATGCTCTCTATTTTGTAAAACAATCTTGGGATCAAGATTTTTAAAATATAATTCAGAACTGCTTTCCTCGCCCACATGTGGAAAGTGATATAAATTGTGCAGGAATATTTTTCTTTTTGACCCTTAAGGGGAAAAAAAATCTTATGGAAAGAAGTCCCTCTGGGGATAAATTAACAATGATATCACATGGCGAACTGTCTCCCTGTGCAACTGAAGTTAATGAAATTGTTTATCTATCGAAAAACCATGAATAGCGATTCTGATGCGGAAATCGATATTGGAACTCGCGTTAAAACTGTTACATTTTCCAAAAAAACTTTTCTGTTTAAAACTTTTTCCGGTGCCTTACATAGTTTGAAACTGTAGAAACATACCTAAGGCAGTTGGTTATAGATGATGCAGCATTTTTTTCCTCACCATAAAAACAATTTTTTCAGACAGAAAGCGAGGAAATTGTCAAACATTTTTCAGCACATAGGTAAATATTTCAAATTAATTAGTGTGTAATTATTCGCTGTATTTTAGCCTCGCCTGGTGAAATCTCCACCGCGGCGTTTTGCTATGACATAGAATACTCCTGCATAAGCTCTTCAGTAGTTCTGATTGTGTTCTTTCACCAGCGCATGGATATCATTGCTCCTCTAACTCCATAAGCTTGGCCAGAGAGAAAATGATGTTGATTAAAGCTCCACGGGCATTCTCTCAAATTTCTTCATCGCTTTCGACAACGCTATCCAGCCAAAACTTCCTCCATGCAGAAAAAGTGTTCAAGTAAGCGCTCAACACAAACTAATACATGAGATATAGGCTAATCCTGCCTATCAAGTCAAGATATCTCCTCGCCGCTCGTTCTGCAAAACATCGATTGCTAAGCGAAACACTTTTTTTTACATTTTGTTTTGTTCGTCATGCGAATCACTCGTTTTGCGATTTTTGACTGCATAATGAATGAAGTTATGCGCTTATGCTGCGCACAGCTTTGGTTATACGTCGCTTTCGGTGTTTAAAGATTAGGAACAAAGATAATTTTCGATGGTTATGTGAATTATGTAATCGATATCATGACTTTGGAATTCGCCTCAGTTGATGAATTAGTAAGAAACAAATAGCGATGATAATTGAGAGCGAAAATATATTCACCCTAAATTTATTTTGTTTCTCAAAACACTCTCGAAATAACATTCATTGAATCATTCGATTCATAATGCTGTGTTTAATACTGACGGGCAATTAGCATTTCACATCAGCTCAGAAATTACCTATATTTTCATAAATCGTACAAAATAAGAAACGTGTAATTTGTATTCACGATATAAATGAAAAGTATGATTTTTTCTCAATTTTTTGATAAATGCTTAATTTTAAATTTTAATTAGTATCTTCAATGTCATGTAGTAATAAACTAATGCCACACATTTTTTAATAATATAAATGATATAGAACATTTAAATTATTAAAAACTAAAAATTATCAAAAAATATATACATTTAAATAAAAAATATTTTAATTATTTTTAAATTTCTGTTAGTAGATTAAATTTTTAATACTCGAAGTTGTGTATTAAAAATTCAACTATGCATCTTTTTATTTATACGTCGTTTTGCATCAGTTCCTTGGAAGATGTGTAAATAATATATTACAGTGCAGTATATCGGAACACGATCTGCAAAATCTTGCTCTTCGTCACGTTTATCACTTTTTGGACTTAATTAGTATTCTTTCTTACGAAAGATGTTTTTTCTGTTTTCATATATGATTTGGAATTTAGTCACAGGTAGAAATGAAAGTTTAACTTAAAATATTTGCATTCTGACAAAATAAAGACGATTATCTCGAAAAGGAAAGATAGCATCGATTTACTAACTTGTTTATTTTTTCTAAGCATATAAAGCTTGGGATGACACAATATTACTTTTTCACTCAGAAAGCACTATTGAACAAATTAAGTCATCCGTTCTTCATTTGGAATTCCGGTCTGAAAAGGCGGCAAAGCGGAACACTAAACCTAACAAAAGGTTTATTTTCGTGTACAATAAAATTCTAATAATAATCCAAACATGAGGCTATATCATCGCATCCAGAAGATAAAGTTTCTTAAAAACCTCTTGACCTTCGGTAGCTGGCACGCAAGGCTTTGCCATTTTCTTACGCGCGCACCGAAACGGAAATATGTTCTTCTGGTACTGCCGACCATTGTTTTGATTCTCAGCGGTGTCAATCTCGTAACCATCGAACTCCATGAAGACGTTCGAGGTCGATTGCACGACGAGTTTTCAAAATTTCTGCCAGGCGTTCGAAAGTCGTGACAAATCAGTCGGTTTAGCGATCGATCTTTGACCATGGCATCATACCATTTGGTTTCAAGTAATGCGGAAGTTTTGAGGCCACCTATAATTATTATAATTGCGATTAAATAAATATTGAGTTTTATTTATTTTAATTGAGGCGATAAAGTTTTCAACATGTGAGGTGTTTATTTATTTTTTTAATATAGCAGGTTGTTGGTACTCTCCATTAGAAATGTTATAGCGAGCGGGATTTTTAAGGATGCAAAAATATTTAAAGAAGCATTTTTTTAATCCAAATTTCTCATTTCAATAAATAAAAATCACTCAATACAACGTTTTGCCATGAAAATTTTTTTTTTATTAAAGGTTACGATCAAGCGCATATTTCTATGTAGCATTAACTCTTTTGTTTATAACAAATGATTTTTGTGTGTCTGTATTTGAGGTGTTAGGGCAGTTATTTTATAACTGAAAAAGAGTGAAACCCTGGACTATAGCATAAGCTGTTGCAAAATAAGTGGATCTTGAAAGCGTGATTTCAAAAAAGAATTATATAATGCTTATGAACTAAACAAAAGTTTAATAAATATTATAAGTAAATAATAATACCATCTTTACCTTTTTATAAGTTGAAATAAGTGCTAATTTTTCATCGAATTTCGAGTTTATTCATCAATTCAAAATCAAAGACTAAGATATCTAAATATCCTATAAAGCCTAAAATATCTTCTAAATAATGCTAGTCTTTAAGAGACTCCTTTTGTCTTAATCACTTAATTTTGTTAATCATACAAAAATAATATTTAATAAAAGATTAAACAATTATTTTAAACTAAAAAATTTTCAGTGAGATATTCTGGGGATTTATTTTATTTTTTAAAAAAATCATTAAAACATTATAAATAAAGCATCCCATCATTAATTCTAATTTCATGTATTAGATGGCAAGATGCAAGTCCATAAGCAAGGTCTGATTTACCAGAATGAAATATTGCAATTAAATGAAATGCATCTTTTGTGATTCAGAAAATAAATATTAAATGAAAAAATGTCTAACAAACATCTGTAACAAGTTCCACTTTTTAATAATGGATGTTATTAATTATATTTAAAAAAAGGAGGGGACAAACATACAGTTGCAAAGTCATAGTTTTCACTTATTAACATAGTATGATACTATTAATAAAAATTTCCTTGTATTGAAACTGTGTGATTTGTTTGAATGTTGTTTGACTTTTTAAATCTAACATTATTGCAGCTTGAATTTTAAATACCATTGTATCCAAGATTCCAGTGACCTCATCATTTATGTTTTTATATGAGCTTCTACAAATATTATATAAATGCCTTTTTACAATATATGGTTTTTATGAGTTATGGTTAAGATGTATCATCATATCAGTGGAATACTTGTAAGTTTGCACATAAAGTAACCTGTTAACAAAAATATAAATCATTTATAATTAAAAGTTGAATGAAACCTCCTTTAAATTTGTGATGAAATTATTATTATTATTTTCCATACTATCCAGGCATTTTATGAAAGATTGCTAAAAAAAACTTGCCTTTCCTTTTTTTTTTTTAATTATTATTATTAGAACTGACGTTGTTAAATGAAATAAATAAAAGTAGTTTAATTTTTTTTTCTTTTTTAAAGTTATGATAAAATGAATCAATTTGTGACAATCATTTTCAGGTACCATATAATGTTTGCCAAAAAGAAAAAGAAGCCCATCATCTCTGCCCCAACCAATTTTGAGCACCGTGTTCATACAGGTTATGACAGGAAAGAAGGGAAGTTTGTAGGTCTTCCACCCCAATGGGCCAGCCTCATTCAGCCACACAGCAACCGCCCAAAACCTATCATCGATCCCTCCCAGATTACCCCTATAGAGATGATGGACATCAAATCTCATGTAAGTTTATTTTTACCTACTATAAAATGCCTGCGTCTCTAATGATGTGAGATGCTAAAATTTGAATCTGAAATCATTATGTAACAGCTCTTTATTATTAAACTTTTCTTTCTTTAGAAATTTATTCTTTTGTTGTTTTATCATTTATGGAATAAATTGTATAATTAAACATGTTAATTGAGTTTCCTGATGTTCTTTCCTTTATTTTACTACAATATATCCTATAATACTATATTTTAACAGTATTGAATGGTATTTGGAATATCAAACAATGTCTTGGAGCAATATCTTGTGCTCAAAAAAATATAAAGTAATAATTTTAATAGTTATAAGTGTAACAGTGTTAAGCATTTTCTGAAATGTTTTGCTATTAAAATGTTTGAGTATTATATCTAAGTGTTTTTTTTTTTTTAATTTGTGATATTATATCCTTGTCTCTTTTAAAAATAAATTATTCACGTGACACCACTGATAATAAGAAGATCAAATTTGATTTGATTTTGATCATTTTTTTAATATTTGATTTGATATTTTAAAAGGGTAATTTTATAAATCAGTGAGACCTAAACCTGGATTTTATAAAACTGAAATTTTTTCATTGATTATTCAGAAAATTTCTGCAAAGGTGTATATTGTTAAGATTCCTGGATTAAAAATTATTTAAGCATTATATTGTTGAAACCTGAATGTCATCAGTTTATTTATGTAATTATATCTTTTTTTTATGAGATTTCAAACATGAATATTTTTAAACAGATGAACTGCCACTTTTGTCAACAAGCTATCTCAACTGTCAGCAAACAAAGTTAGCAATATGAATTTGTTTCCGAAGTATTTATTGCCTTTGGCTATGAAGAGACTTTATATTTTTACTTAATGCTGATATCAAAAATTTTTTTTCTGTATTTTTATATATTTATATTTTTATAAATTTTACCTTTAATGGGAATTTATGATCTGTATTTGATTGAATAATCATTTATATCTTTTATATCAAATTCTATTCTTTTAAAAACCTCCAATCTACTTTTTGAGATATCTCTACTTAATGTTTCAGTGGGAATAAAATTCTATATATTTTAAGTAAATCGAAGAAAGATTATAAAGAAAAATATTTTGATTCCTTCAATATACTTTAGGATGTAATTTTGTTCAAATTGTCATTCAGTTTCATTGAAGTTTCATTTTTTCTACATTTCAGTTTTTAACCTGTTCTACTTACTATACAGACTTAATATCTGTTCCTGGATTGTATATTTAGCAAGAAATTTTAAATATTTAAAGGCATTTAGAATTTCTGCAAGTTGTTTAATGTGCTGTATAAAATGTTAAATATATTGATAGAACATGTAATAATTTATCATTTCTTATGTTAAACTTAGATTTAAAATGGTAAATGAATAGAATGATTTTTTGGAATTGAAAGGAATTTTGTATTTGT
>JAPMOR010100769.1:198749-235934 GCA_026543865.1 Argiope aurantia
TGAACCAGCTGATCACCAAAGATTGCTAAATGTAAATAAATATTATACCAAAATTTATTTTTTCACTTCTTATAAGATTTTGTTGTTGTTGAATTGTAAAATATCAGATGTTATTATTTGTGTTTCTTTTAAGTATTTTTTTGCTATTATGTATTGTATTTTTTATTAAGTATATTATATTCTTTTTTAATGCTAAATTATGGAATCTGCAAAATTTCAGATGGACATTGCTGACAATATTTTCTTTCAAAAAAAAAAAAAAATTTTTTTCGTGCTGAGTATTTTAGAAATTCTTTCTAAATATTTCAAAATTCTTCTAAATTTTAAAATAATACTAAACACATTAAAATAATTTAAATTTATTATTTGAGGCATTATATGTACATATTAGTACTGTAGTTTTCTCAGAAAAAAAGAAAGAAAAGAATAGGTAAAAAATGTTTTTTTCATTTTCATGTATATGAAACAACATGTTGCAAAAGTTTACAAATTTCATTCATACCATTTTATTATTACTGTTATTATTATTATTATTATTTGCACAATAAAAGAAAACATTGTATGATAGAAATAGATTAAGCATTCTGCCAATATTTAGGATGCTTAATAGAAATGTTGGAAATGGTTGCTCATCATAGTGATGTTTTGCTATACTTTCTGCAGATTTAAAAATTAATGTAATTTTGCTGTCACTGAATAATTTTTTTCATAGAATATTTTAATTTTAAAAGTGCATGCTGCTGCTATTATTTTTTCTATCCATTTTTCATTTTATATTTGTAAATATATTTTTTTTATTGCTAGTGGAATTATTGTTCAGTTCTATTTTTAATAGGGAAGATCCTATTATTATATTAGTTCATTATTAGTCCTTTACTTTTACATATGATTTTGTAGTGCATCTTTTGTGATAAAATCTGTAATAGTCAATTCATGAGATATTGTTGGAATAAAGGATGTCTACATGGGAGCACATCTGTTAGTGTCATGTATTAATTGATATATATGCAAAAAGAAGGAAATTAATGACAAAAAATGGAGCTTATCTGAGACATAATTAGTAAAAATGACTTTTTGTTGTTGTTTTTATTTTGTTTATTCTACATAGATTTTAAATAGGAAGGGTAGAATTATTTTTTACATATTACCGAGAGCGTATTGTGTTATAAATAGGGGGGGGGGAATCCTACAAGAGTATTCTAAAGATTTTAAATACATTTTAAAAAGAAGTCGGGATTTTTTGTATTTATTTAATCTAGAAATATTAGGGGAAATCAAGCAGCAAAAATGATGGACACTCTGAACTGAACTAATATATGTCGTTTTTTACATAGGTTGTAATCATGCGAGATTACCACCACCCAAATATTGTGGAAATGTTTGACAGCTTCTTGGTGGGGGACGAACTGTGGGTGGTAATGGAATTCTTGGAGGGTGGTGCCCTGACAGACATCGTTACTCACTCAAGGATGGACGAAGAGCAAATAGCCACTGTCTGCAAACAGTGCCTTAAAGCCCTGGCTTTCCTTCACTCACAAGGAGTAATTCATAGGGACATCAAGAGTGATTCTATTTTACTTGCTAATGATGGCAGAGTAAGCAAGTTTTTATGTTACTCTTTTTCTGGACATATTTTTTTCTAGAATATAATAATCTCGATACCTTGCACTGTGGAAAGGATCACTGATTTTATGTGGTTCAGCTAGGTATAACTTTCCTTACAAATGAATGCAAATTTTAATTAATTAGAATAAAGGATTAGGGTGAAATAGTTTAAAAATTAATATAAGTTTAAAAATAAATATAATTTTTATACATATAAATAAAAAACATAACATACACTCAAGAGCCAAAACATTATGACCACCTGTCAATAACAAGTTGGCCCACCTTTGTCGTGCAACACAGCTTCAACCCACCTTGGCATGGATGCCACAAGTCCTTGGTAGATGGCCGGAGACAGATTGTACCAAATATTTAAGCAACGGTCACGCAAATCCGAGATATTGCGAATTGGTAGTCTTTGAACTCTGAGCTGCTGTCCCATGTCACCCCAAAGGTGTTCTATCGGATTGCGATCCGGTGAGTTAGGCTGCCAGGACATTAACTGGAATTCAGCATCATGTTCCTGGAACTTTTCCAACACAATTTGAGCCTTGTGACATGGGGCGTTGTCTTGTTGGAACATTCCATTTCCAGCCAAAGCATAATACCGCCACCACTGACCTGTGTATGACCTACTGTACATTGAGGGAGCAACTGTTCGCCTGGAAGATGATGTATCCTGATATGGCCATCAGCGCGATGCATGACAAACCGTGATTCATCTGACCAGGCAACTCTCTCCCACTGATCCATGGACCAGTCGCGATGTTCCCGGGCCCAGTGCAGGTGCAGTTGGCGATGACGCTTAGTCAGCAAAGGCACACGAGTGGGACATTTGCTGCATAGCCCCATATCCAACAGTGTCCGCTGAACAGTGGGCTCCGATACTATTCTACTTCACCTTGCATTGTATTGGGTGTCAGCTGAGCCACTGTCTGGCTCCAGTTTAGCTTCATCATGCGAGACAGACCTTTTTCTTTGATAGTGTGTGGACGTCCAACACCATGTCGTCTACTTCTGCTTTTACCGTCATTCATCCACTTTGCATAAGTACTAACAACAGTAGATCACGCACAAACCACGAGTAGTGCAGTTTCGGAAATACTTGTTCTGAGCCTTCGAGCCATTACAATCTGCCCTCTATCAAAGTCGCTTAGATCCGCAGCCTTTCCCATCACACACAGAAGTAAGTGAAAGAATGATTCTTCAGGCTCTCCAGCAGCAGTTAAATACCGCTTCCACCTGATCATGTGCCTTCCACATCATCCAGGCGAGTTCATTGCAAAATGTAGGGGTGGTCATAATGTTTTGGCTCACGAGTATATTAAAATGATGATGTTGATGCCATGTCTGCTTTACAACAGAAAGGGGGTGGAGTAGCTTCTGAGGCTAAGAACCCTTGAGCACCCGGGGGCAAAAGTAACATATTAAAATAAATATCTTACTCAAAAGAGTTATTAGGATGCTAATCAAGGTTCCCACAATCCTTGAAAATCCTTTGGATTTTATTTTGTCCTACTCGGGGCTCTGTAAAAATATTTAATTTTTTTCAAAATTTTTGAAAAATCCTTGCAAAATGAGCTAAATGTGTATTTATTATTTATTGGATCAGAAGGAAGAACCAATTTATGATAATTTTATCTTCAGAATGTGAATATTTTTGTGCAGTAAACACCCGATAGTAGTTTAATTCAAATTAGCATCTAGTAGTAATTGCTCAACGGTTAATAGTAAGGGCAATTGCAGTATGATTTCAAAGCTACGTTCAAATGTAAGTATTGGATTTATTAACTGGAAAATGATCATAACAGGCTTCCTTAGTGTTCTTTACTTAAGCATTTGAAAGCTATAAATTAAAAAGTACTGCAGCAGTTAAACATTGGTGTGAAAATATTTGATTGTTTTATCTTTGTTTTTAAAATCTGAAAAAAGTCCTTTATTTTTATTTTATCCCCCCCCCAATCATTGCGAGTGGAAATCATTTCAATGCCTTTATAAAACTTACCAAACTTATCTTAAATTCAGTAATCCCCCCCCCCCCACACACACACACAGACACATGTAAATTTCATATTCAACATATATAATATTTTATTCTTTGACTTGTCACCAGAAATATTCTTTAGTAGAATTATTAATTTTCAAAATTTGTAATCTTTTTCAGTTGATTAGTAATTCTATATTCATCTTTGATTATAGTGTACAATCATTGCTTGTCTTTCTGGTAGATACTGATTTAAAATTACATTTTCTGTAGTAGTAATAACCCATTAGTTATTAGTTCCTTGCTATGCGAATCTAACTAGTCACTTGCATCATTATTAACAAATTCCATTTCTAACTGTCTAGCAAAAAGTATTGGCTTCTGTTTTATATTTTAAGTTATTTCTATATTTATCTTTGGTAAATTTAAATACTTGATATTGTGATGGAGAAAGTTATACATAAGGGCTACCTGTTGCAGTATTGTTAATATATAGATAATAATAAGATTATGTAGATAGGAATAATAAAGTCGGAGACAAATTATATTTTAGCTGTTATTATCTGTAAGAGAGCTGATCTCTTTATCATAGTAAATTTCACTTAGGTGGTTCTGAATTCAGATATGTAGAAAATATAACCATCCAGTAATTTTAAGACATCCAGTCTTGTACATCAGTCTGCATCATAAAGCACTTTACAATCGTGGAATAAAAGTAAAAGGAACTGAAGAGAAATTTAAACTTCTAAGAATTAATGTAAAAATTATATGTCTTATAAAAATTACACATTTACACATAAAATAAAATTACACATTTTGATATAAATTTTCAATTATTAAATTAGATACTTAAAGACATTCTATGAATTAATTATTGTCATAATTTTATAAATATAATTGTTCTTTTAATGATGCAGATTATTATATAATTTTATCTGTTTTCAAATTTCTTTTCATAATAGAAGCAGTAAAATATGGGATAAATAATAGCTTAAAAAAGTGGTACAAGAATGCAAGTTAAGATATGTAGATGAAAAAAATTTCTGCAGTTTGTGTTTTATATCTGTAAGAAATTTTTATCATGTATAATGTGTCCTTATATAATAAATACTTTTGCAATAAAAAAGCATTTGTATAGAATAAGTTGTCGGTAAAGCATTTAAGAAAACTGGTTTGATTTTATAAGTGCTTATAAAATAAAGTAGCATTTTTAATTTTAACATTCTTTTCCTTTCATTTATGTCTTATCTGGAAATAATGGTTATGTTTGTTTTTAGATTCATGCATCACAGATTTTCTTAAATAAAGGAATTAATTCTAAGGCAATTTTTATGGCTATGATATTCACAATTTTTTTTTCCCTTGTTGTCATCGGTTTAAATTATTAATGTACTTTTTCTGTTTTAGGTGAAATTATCCGATTTCGGTTTTTGTGCTCAAGTGTCTAATGACCTTCCTAACAGAAAATCTCTTGTTGGTACACCATACTGGATGGCTCCTGAAGTTATTTCACGCTTGCCTTATGGACCAGAGGTAAGAATATCTATTATATTGCATGTCCATTCATTGTTCTTTGTTAATTCTTTATATTTGAGCAATATGTTATAAAATCTCTTCTATTCAATTATTACCTTATTAGATAGAATGGGAAGATTATTACAAAGTTGATTTGCAAAAGTGAAATATTTCTAATAACAATCTCGGTATCAATACATTAAAAGTAATAAATGATGCAGTCATTGATAACTATTAAAATTCTCATGCTGTTTGAAATATATTATCTTTGAATGCATATATATAATAAAAGCACTTCAGATTTGTACTCATAGCTCATATCATAACTTTCCACTGTATTATATTCTCTAAGATACTAGCTTTTTAGCCATAATATCATAATAATTTTATTAAAATTCTATAATAAGTTCTTGCAATGTTTTAAACACATTTTTATCTCCAAATCTTTTTATATACAACACACATCTGTTTATCTCCAAATATGGCAAGAAATTGCTAAATATTGCAAAATAATAATTTATTTGTCTAAGATTTGCATGGCCAAAAAAACCTCATTAGAGAAAAAAATTTCAATTTATTCATTTAAAATTATAATATTAAACTGATAAAGGGAATCACATATTTAGATCCAATATTTACAAAGTGATCTCGCTTTATATTTAATCCGTTTCTGTTTTATATAACATAAATTATCAAAATCTGTCAAGAGATTCTCATCTGTTTCTCTGTGACAAAAAAAATTCAATAAATAAATTAAAACTCAGTTTGTTCGAGAGTGATTGATATTTTCAATTTAAGGGGGAAAGTTTAGTGAATAATTTATTATATGTTGTTTTTAGGTGGACATTTGGTCTCTGGGCATCATGGTGATTGAAATGGTTGATGGTGAACCTCCTTTCTTCAATGAACCACCACTTCAGGCAATGCGACGTATCAGAGACATGCCTCCACCCAAGCTAAAGAATACCCACAGAGTAAAACTGCTTTTGAATTCTATTATTGTTATTTGTATATAATGAATTAGTAAATAATTATGCATAATTTCCTATATTAAAAAACATTTTCTAAATTTAATTAAAAAGAAGATCTGTTCAAAGACCATACCTGCATTAATTGTTAATATCTTAGTTATTTATTATGAATTTTTATAAGAACTTTATATACATTTCTGGGAATACATATAAATAAAAATGTATATATAAATTCTTAAGATTTTTATTTAAAGGAACTAATAACACTTATCTTGCTTAGTTTCTATAGTGAGTGCAGTTCTAGACATATTATTCTTTTCAAGTTTCAAAATATTATTTATTTCTTATTTTGTTAAATAATATGTTCAATGAAGAAATTCAAGAAAGTATCGAGGACTGAAAGCATTAATGTTTAATGCAGTAAATATATGAATGCAGTTGCCAGAATTATGATACAGAAATTATTTATAGTTGTATGAGAGTCCTTATTTTCATATAAACTATTTTTGTTTTATATCTATACATCCACAAGATTGCTGATATTCTGATTTTCCCCTTGATATCTCTCTTTTCTCAGTTCATCATTTCTATTGGTTCATGTCATCTATTGGTGATATCATTAAGATGCATTGCTCAAACCCTTGCATGTAGCATTGGTTCTTTCTTTACTAATTTAAATGTTCTTTTTTTGGAAGAAGTGGCTTACATATAAGGACTGGGAAATTGTAGAATCCTCTGTTTTTATCAGTATTTACATTTTAAACATTTATTTATTTAACTTTGCACTTAATAATAAATTCATCAAAAATTCTATGCATTTTAACTTAAAGTGAAATGCTCAAATGAAAATCAAGTGAATTCAAGTTCATTTGAAATTAAAATTAGGGAAGAAAATAAATGTCTCTGAAATTTTCTTTATCTATGCTTTCAAGTATTATGATTTCCTTTTGTTTTTCTTTACTTTGAGAATGCAGCACTTAACTGTGTTTGAAATTAGATTTTCAATGTTTATCCTTATGATTTTTTATAAGACAACATTTGAAAATAAATATTAAAATCGAACAAAAACATTATTTATTGAAAATAATTGATTTTAAAAAAATATTGTAGATCAGTTTGAAATTTCTTTTGTATTACAAATTTTTGACAATAATTTACTTACAAACATTGAGAAATCTGAAACAAGGTACTTTCAAAATTTCTGCGATCCCTAAATTTACTTCATAATTTTTTTATTTATTTTTAAATTGTGGAAAAGGAATAAAACACGAACAGCTTCAACAACACATTTGTATTTAAAAAATATCAAATAAGTAATTCTCTAGCCTCATATTCTGCACTTAAAATAAAATGTTAAAAGCATGTATAAATATGATTTCTTAAAGATCAGAAGATGCATTCACATTAAAAAAGCACAACAGGGTATACCTGTAGATAAATATATTTAACATACATTAATATAATTTTTTACAGTTTTAAAATATACACTAATTGCTAAAATGTTGAAAATTAAAGGTAAAATTTTGAAAAATTTTATATCGGCTGGAAGAATATAATTTTGCACAAACTCTTTATAACTCAAATTGTGGTTCTGTATTTAATTTTGGATGAGATAAAAGGAATTCGGTCTGTTGAACTTTTGTGTGATTTTATAATCACACAAAGATAAGGAAAATTAATTGATCTCTTTTGTTTGAAGTAATTTTAATAATTGTAACTATAAATTATGAATTTCTCACATTTGTCTTTATTTTAACTGTATACTTTAAGAATTTTTTTAATGTTCTGGCACAAGTGTCCATATTCTCATAAATGAGAATGAAAAATGTTGTAATAATAATAGAGTGTTTGCTGTAAAGTTAAAATTCTTAATTAAATTTCTGTTATTGAAAATTATCTTCAGGTCTAAAATCTATTTTTGAATGATTATTAATTAATCCAAATTAGTAAAGAAAGGAAAAAGATTTAAATTAATTGAAGATTTAAATTAATTTGAAATCATTGTGATATTGTGAAGAATTGTAAAATACAGCATCCCTATGGTGATAATACATGATGCACTACATTAATCAATCTTCCTTTGTACTAAACAATACAACAAGCATGGAAGAAATATTTTTATTACATTAATTATAAATTAAATGTTTTAATATATTTATTTAAAAACATGGTAATCTTATGTAAAATGTTTCATCTGATAATGAATGGTTGATTTTTCAAAAATTTCGCAAAAGTGACTTCTTATCATGAAGTGCATTAAATTTTTTTTATTTATTTAGAAGAATATGATAAAAAAAAATTGCTGTTGTTATTTATCGCACATTAAGAAGTGTAATTGCACTAAAAAGAAATGAGCTTGATATAAGCCAAGAAAGATAACTGGAATATAAAAACATGTGCATCATAGTCGAAGAAATGTGTATTGTTTCTAAATGTGAAATATCATCAGAATAGAAATAAGTGTTGCTGAATCCATCAGAATATGTTTATAAAAAGAGCTATGTAAACTTAGTAGGAAAAAAAATTACCAAATTTATTAAATTTTAGAATAATATGTGAATTAAAATCATGTGCATATTATGACTGGTGATATCATTTGATGTAAAAAATTTCCATGATTCCATTTCAATCAAATTCTTTTGAATTTCAGGTATCGCCTCGTCTTCAGGGATTCTTGGAAAAAATGTTGGTCCGTGATCCTTCTCAACGAGCTACTGCCTGTGAACTTTTACAACACCCTTTCTTGATGCAGGCTGGAGCACCTAGTTTGCTGGTCCCTCTTATGAGAAGTTTCCGACACAGCCCTTGCTAAAATCTGTGTGCTGGACACTCTTGTATCACATTCTTTAAGGAAACAGTTGATGTTTCTGTTAATTTTGTTACATTTCATTGACTTTTGTTTTGGTATAAATGGATTTTTTGTGTGTGTTTGGAAAGTGAAAAAATGAATGGTTTTTATCAGTCTAGATCTATAATTGATTGTGAATAGGCTTTTTTTGTGTCTTTTAAAGAAGTTGTTAATGTTCTGTTATTTTTAGTTGAATTAAAAGTGGCTATTGGAGGTGCCATTTGTACTACTGGTTTGATTTCATCAACAGATTTTTACTTGTACATTTTTTTTCTCGTAAATTAGATTGAAAGTAAAGTTTTTTTAAGGTGTGAGAATTTCAAATATTTATGATGTCATCCCTTCATTTTTAAATTATGGTGTAAAATGCTTTTTACATTCTGAAAATTCTCAGTTACTTTCCTTTCTTGTTGATTTTATATATTCTCTTTGAAATGCCTTGACTTTTTGGATTCACTTCCTTTGTTGTTTCTTTTCATCATAGATGAAAAATTATCTTATTATGATGTTCTAATATTCTCATAAACAGTCCTTAAGAAATAGTTTATGAAATACATATTTGAATTGCTGTGATAATCAAATTAACATATGTAGGAATTAAAGAAAAAGTGTTTCATTCTTTTAGAATTGCAAAATATTTATCAGGGATATTGCAGTATAGTTCTTTCATAGTTATAAAGATTCCTTCAAATTCATATTAGGATTGTCTTATGAAGAAGTATCACTACTTTATTATCCAATAATTAGAAAATTGTTGAATATTCGTGGTTTCTTATTGTAATTATAGTCATCAAAATAAATTTTAAAAACTTATATTTGTCTTGAAGTGGGATATAATGATGTTCTGAACTCAAATGCCTTATCGAATTGCCTTTCATAGTGGAACTGTGAATGTGTCCATGCTTCTTTTTAATTATTGTTTTTGTGAAATTGTTTTGATGAAATTTAAGTTTAAAAAGAGTCATTGCAGTGCTTTTCATTTAAAACAGGAATAGTTCATAATCTATTTTGTGTAACAAGTTAATACAAAAAGAAAAAAGGACATTAACTTTGATCTTCATTTTAATAGAATTTAGAAAATTATTTTTCTAAAAATTTGTTTGTGTAAAATTTTTCTTGATACTCATTTGTTAAACTTGTGAAATGTTTTTCGTTTTAAAAAATGAAATTATGCATAATGTATATGTATTCTTTTACACTCATCTTAACTTTTAATACTTATTAGCAGTTTTATGATTTGAAATGTTTTTAATTTAATACTTGTTTGTAAAGTAATTATACTGTCTAATAAAACTTTATTATAAATTTTAACAGAATTTTAATATCTATTATAATTAACTTGATTTAGAGGGGTTTTTTTTTTGTCTAATTTTAAATGTACCATATATATTTCATAAATATGATCTGAATCGTCAGTACTGTAAAAATATGCATATAAAACTTATATGCTGATATCAAATTTGTCTGTATCATCTTTATATGAGATGAGAAAATTTTTACTAAGCAATTAGCTGAAATTTTATTCCGTCCGATGAAATATAAAATAGAAATATTTGTTGTACTGTACAGTGATATTCTGGAAATATAACCTATTTTGCATGTATATAGTTGAAGTAATGTGAATAATTTCCATAATGCAGTTGAAATATTTTTCTTGTTATTGCTTATATAAGCAAAGTGTTTGCACTTGGTGTTTAAAAATGTTAATATGCTGGTGATTTCCATCTTTATGTATAATTTGGTGAGATTTATCATATGCATTTATTTTCATTCATAGAAATTTAATAAAAGTATTTAAATTCTACATGATTTTTTTCGAACAAGTATTAATGCTATAAACAGGGTGATGTGTTTGCTTACAAATTCTTTTTGAATTAAATGTAGTCTATGGTTTACTTTTGGTAGCTATTTTACATTTTCGGTTTCTTTTGTAGCTGAAGATATTTGGAATTTTGTGTATACTCAAACAGTGTTATTTATACTATACTTTAAAGCCATGGCAGCTTTTGTTTTCCTTTGACTCAGTTCATTTGTACATAATATCATTCATTCATTATCTTTTATTGCCTTTCATTACCTCATTCATTCCCTTTCTGTTCATGCATTCCATTTACTTTGTACAGAACTTTTCTGCATAGTTCAAGGCTAAGCCTACAGTACTCATAATTTTTTGCCAGTGCTTAACTAATGGATCTACATAACTGAAGATTGTTCTGATTTTTCTAATCAATATTTCATGTTTTTTCAGCTTTTAATAAGATGATGTAATGAAATAAATGCAGCAGAAATTTTGCATTGCTGAATGAAATAAGTGATATGAATGTATTTTTATAATGTGTACCAATTACTTGAGTTTGTATGAGAACATGAAAATTTGGTGCAATAGAAATGTTTATTTTTTTTAGTAAGGTATTTAATTGAAATGCACTCAAAAGTATGTCACTTTTGTTTTTAAAATTTTTAAACACAATATTTTGATACCAAAACTTATTTTTTTAAATTCATATATATTACTTGATTGCCGGAGAAAACCCAGTGCTGCATATGCATAGTGAAATGTATTTAAATAAGGGTTTGAAACTTTTTACTTCTCTTATGTAATGCAATGAAAGTTTTATTGTAAGCTGTTTTTAATAAATTTTAATATTAAAGTTTTATTTCTACTTGTGATTATTTGCAAAATAACATTACTAATTGTTTTGCTTTTTATATTAAAGAATCATTAGTTATATTTGTCCTCAAAAATTCATTCAAGAAAATAGTTGTGTTTAAGATATTCTAGCCTAGTTGTGGTAAATATGTTATGTACTTTCATCAGTATGTGCTATAATAATTTCATCACAATTTCTTTTCTTATAATTGAGTTTGGTAAAGTAAAATTCGTTTTGAGTCCTGAAAGAATGTATGTGAGAAAGAAATAATGAATCAATCCAACTTGGAAATATTACTTTTTATGAGTATAAAATAGGATGCCTGTTTGGTAAATCATGTTACCTTTTGAAAATATGTTAGCTATTTATAATTCAGCAGATATATTAACATATTGACATCAATAAACCATAAAAAATAATGGAGTAATTAACTTTTGGATTAATTTTTCTAATTCTGATAAAATGGTTGTAACATAATATTTTATTTTAATTATAATTGTTTTTAAAAGGCAATAATAGTTTTGATCAGCTGTTTTACCTCTTTCTTCTTCTTCTTCTTTTTTTTTTTTCTTTTTAACCTATGTGCAGTAGGAAAATATTATTTGCCATTTTCAAACAATATAGGGAAATTGATAGTATTTTAAATGGAATATATTGAAATTATATAATTTGTTTCAACAGGCAATGGCATAAAATTCAGTAATTTTATGACACACTATTCTATTTTTAATGAATTCTATACTTTACAATGTTATATAGTTGATAAAAAAAAGGACCCAAGTGAAAAAAAAACAATAAATATTCATTTTTTTTAATACGTCAAACTATTTATACATAAACATCTGTCATTTTCAAGAAAGGAAAAACAATATGTAAGAAACAGTATATTCAATCTTGTCATTTTTCATTTTCACACAAATACTTCAAAGAAATAGTTTTTGGTTTCATCAACATTTCCATCATTTCTAAAAACTCTCACTAGATAGTTGGAAGACTTTCACTCACTTTTAATATGTAATTGTAAAATGCACATACAATGAGTTAATTGATATGGAAGGATAAACTTCTGCAGAGAATGCAAATGTGTAGTCATTGAAGACAAAACATTATTTTCACACACAAATCTATAGTTGTATATTTACAAAGATAAAAATGGAAGACAATAAACAATCACAATTCCTTGAAAATGTCATTTCAATTTTGGAAGCCCTGCTTGCATGCCTTTGAGTAAAGAACATGTTTTGCTCCATTCTTAATTTTTTCATTATTTATCTCAGACTTAATATCTACATTAGTTATAGAATTTCTTCTATGCTAAAAAAGATGTCATTGTATTTCTGTTCGAAAGATTATTACTCTAATATCTTTGACCTCTCTGCACATTAACTGCACTTATTGATAATAAAGTAAATGTGGATATATTTGGAAAGATCATTTATAGTATTTCTAGTAATAGTTGATAAATTTCATTATTTATCTCAGACTTGGGACTTCTTTAAACATTTTTAAAATTAGATGTGAACAAAAATATCTGTTGCATTAAAGCTCAATACCCTAAAATATATTATTCTGATTCTAATCTTAGAATGATCCCATTAAGGACACTATGTATTTAAATGACATTTTAATATATATAATCATTTTATGCTTATATTCTTAAGATACTCTTGAAATAAATCAACAATGCTCTAGCTTAATAATGAATTTCCTTTCACAACCTTTCATGCATTGATTTCTTTTTGTTAAACTCAAATATGATTGAACAAATATTACTAAATTTTGCACAGTCCTTTGAATTTTGATTGAGATGTATTTCATGATGATAGATTAGTTTAATTTTTAACTTAATTGATTTATCAATCTTAGTTTCGTGCAATAACTTCTATTTTTGTTCAAAATTCTTATTTTAATATTTGATATTTCAAATCATAAGTTATGAAGGGCACTTACGATCAAATTTTTTAAATCTTTGGCATGATCTGTGTAGAAAATATATATATATTTCTCATTTCTTTGCAAATATCAATCTTATTATAAGAAGATTTTAATTTTTAAAAAATATTTACTATTCAAGGAATTTGATAACTAAGCAAGTCAGAAATGTTTTGCATGTTTTTTGCATTGCCCTGAAATGAACAAAGATATTTACATTTAGTCACTTTGGCATTTTAAATAAAGTATATTTCAGAAATTTACCTCATCCATAAAATATTGTATTTATAATGAAAAAGGGGGAGAAAAGAAATTGGATTTTAAAAAAAAATTAAATTTACATGAAAATATCCAAGGTTGTTCTATTTTCTCATATTTAATATCTCTTTTAATATACAATTGCAAAATATGATGAAATTTTTTCCCTTTAAATTTAGACTATCTTTCAAATCTCTCTGACAATGTATAGCTAAATAATACTCTCTATTTTTCATATTCTAATCTCTATTTTTCAGTATAAATTTCATTAAGATAAAAAAAAATGGCATATTATAAGTCTGAACGTGGAAACAAAATTAAAACACATGCTAAAATGTTTGTTTAGAGATTGAATGTTCTAATTTTTTTTACAAATTAAGATTTTACATAAAAAAATTGTGCATTAATAATTGTCATTAATAAAATTATACGTGCAGCTTTAGTGAAATAATTTATTATAATAAATAAGTTTAAATTTTCTCTCACTTTAGATATATTGCTAAATATTAAAAAACTTAATTCTTTTAAGTACTTCATTCTAATTACTTAACTAGCCGAATTAAGTCATTTTTAATTGGTTATAAAAAATGGGACATCTCTATCTACTGAAAGCACATTTTGTGTGAGAAGGAAAACTCTTTAAATTTGTAAAGAGTTTCGATAGCATATTCGTCCACAGATGTCGCCACGCGATACATATATAACATTCAGAAAAACACGAATAAATGTACAGTATACAAATAAGGCAGTCTTTGCTCTATGAAAGAACATTCTAAGAAACATTGACTAGAAATTCTAGTTTCACACATTCGAGTTGCAGAAGTGGATGTATCTTGTAAACAGAGAAAAGATGACCAGTTTCCTTATCTGTAATGAGTGTCTTTTTTGCCATGTCGAAATTGCTTCACGGCTCTGAAAATGGGGGAAAACATCATTTTTAAGTAGATAGATAAATTTATAAAATTATCACATAGCTGTTATATCAGAAATAAAATGTCATCTATATATAGTTGTGGAAATCATTTGGAAAAAGTACATTTTTGTATTTTCAGGGCTCAAAACAAAAATTTACTAAGAGAAATACCATAAAGTTGTGTATCATTTTAAAGGTAGTTATAAGGAAGAAAAAGAAGACATAAATAATATATAAAAGATCTCTCACGGTAGTTAATATCTAATTGCATAACCTTTAACATCAATTTGCGACCATGGAATTCATCAATGACTTGTTGTTTTCCCAGTACTCCCCAAATTAGTTCCCAATGCTATAAATATTCTTAAGAATAATTGTAATTACCAGTTATTCAAGTATGAAAAAGAAAAAGATCGCATCGTTAAGTGGATGTCTTTATTATTTTTTAAACTGCATTTGTTATGTGGGCCATCTTTTTATGAGAAACAAGTATTTTTATCATTCAAAACTAATTTAAGAAAGGTCTTTAGTGACCATAATTACGCGAACCAATTTTTAAAATTTTCAACAAATAAAACTATTGTTCAGAAAGTTATGAAATTTTGTATAGGACATAATGAAGGAATAATAAACTGTTTAGGAGGCAATGAAATATGGAACATGCTGTGTTATTATTTCAGATGGTAGTTGAAAATGATGGCTTCATGTGGAACAGAGCGCTTTCTGACAGCGAAATTTTGAGCCAACATTTTTATTCTCTGCATTATGTCCTACACAAAATTTTATAACCTCTTGAACAATAATTTTCTTTGTACACGACTTCTAAATAGGCTCGTTTTATTATGGGCACCCTTTATTAGAAAAAAGAAAGGTATATGCTACCAACAATCTAGGAAACTTTGGCATTTTATAGAATATCTTGGCACTTGCTTGGCGTATTTAGACAAAGTATGAGTATAAGCATTCTATAAAATTTTGCCGGTAGCATATAGATTAGACTTCTAATCTATAGAATTCTATATATATAACCTATGGAATTCTATATATAGAATTCTATTAGAATAAAGGAATTTTATCTATTAGTAGGAACATACAGTTACTTACTCCACTATTTTATGGAGAAGATCATTAATTATTCCATATAATCGTAATCTGTTTTCCTGGTGGCCAAGTTCCTCCAGAGCGCATATCCGATCACCACCAACACAGCCATGACGGCTAGAGTACTCCCCACTGCAATAGGAACTGTCTCATCCTGTGCAAAGGGTTCAGGCAGCCCACCTATTCTAACGAGGCTACACCTTTGAACTGAAAGGTAAAGGATGGGTTTACTACAACAGTTGCTGGTGGGAAAACAAGTGGGAATCGGTACGAAATCGTAATGTACTCACAGGGAGAGAATTTTCCCATTTGCACGTCGTACACTTGCAAGTGCACATCTTTCATTCTGGCCAATACCACTTTCTCTTTGTCCGAACCGTACATGGGAATGACGTCGGGCGAAGGACAGAAATACGACTTCCCGTACTGGGTCTTGAAGAGGCCGTCCTCCAGCGTACGTACTGTCTTTTTTCCCACTGAAGGAAATAAGTAAAGTCAATGCGAGAAGCTTTAAATCAGATGAAAAATGTTATCCCTCTTATGGTAAACGAATCGCCGGAATCCTCATCGCCATTTAATCTGTTGAAAATTAGATTAAAGATCAGATGGAATTTTATAAATAATGCTTGAAACAAGTATTTTCGACATAAACTAAAAGGTACTTTCTTTCTCTTTAAGTTACTTTTTTAATGTATCGTCAAAATTTGGATAACTTTGATTGTAGATATGCAAGCAAATTCGTTTACCGGAAGAAAAACGTACTACTTCTCTGAAATCGAAATTGTTTGCCATTTACCCAAAAATCTATTTGAATCTATCGGACTACCATTCCAATCTAGGGCCGGCCATCTAGGGGGTGCAACGGATGCTATGTACCGGGTCCCCGCGATTGAGGGCCCCAACATGATCAAGAACTAAAATAAAGTTCTGAATGGTAATAGAGGAATGGAAAGAAGAGAGGCAAACATTTAACTTGAACAATCGGTGGATTTTGAAATATACGAAGTTTACAGATATATTATAGTTTAGTGCAAGTGTGCAACATATTATAAGCATAAATTACGGTCATTTACCTCACCTACTAAATTAAATTGCATATATTACTTTGGTAATTCATACTGTAAAATTTTTAATATTGTTAGATCTAATCATTTCCATGCCAAGGAAGTATCCTTATAGGTGTCAAGACACGATTTTAAAAAAGAAAATTAGCAGAAAAGAAAAAAGAAGGAAAGCTATTTTTCAAAAAGTTATGAGTAGATTTGTTTTCGTGTCAACGAAGTAATTCTGATAATGGTATTGCTTGGTCTTCAGAAGTTACAATCCAAGCTTCAACTGGCAAAGAAAGTGCTACACAATTTTGCAATGAAAGTGTAAAAACTGTGTAAAATCTTTGAAGAACCATATGTTTATACAAATATGATTGAATCAGAAAATAATAACAATAACAAATGTGATCAAATGTATATAAGTGATTCGGGTTTATGACAAAGCATTATGACTGATAAGTTTTAAATGTTTTGCGTTAAATACAGACCTGTCAACACAAATAAGTTTTTGCTAAGAGTGCTGAAGATAGATCATTTTCCACCAATTACTACTTTTAAAAAAAAGGGTCAGTTGGTGAAATGCAACTTCGCAGCTGACTGATTTATTCAAAGACGCAAGCCTCGGTATTTTGTTTTGCTATACAAAATTTTCCAGAGGAAATGAAAAATCTACAAGATTTATAGGTATCTATAATAACTAGAGAACGTTATCAAATGTAATTCAAGATCATGAGCATTTTATCTGTCGCTTAATTCATTTATTGCTTGAAAAGAGTTACTGAAACGACTAAATTTATGTTCGATTATTGATAAAACAAATTATGTTAATATAAATAAGAACATAGAATGACTTAAATTACTGTTTCAAAGAATTGTAGATGTGATTCTATTTTTAGCAAGTGATAATCTTCCACTTCGAGGAAACACTGAAATAACAAAAACGCCTAATAAATGGAAATTTTTTTAAATTTATCGAATTATTAAGTAAATACGCCTCTGTGCGTATGGATCATATAAATAAAATAAAAAATCCAAAAATAGGATTGTACTTGATTTAGCACATATACCACAAGAACAAATTAGTTCTACGTTAGGAAATGTAGTTCCTACAAAATTAAGGAGAATACAAAAGTAGCCACGTATTACAGTATCCAAATGGATTTTACTTCTAATATTTCTCATAAAAAACAAACTTCAGTCTTTATTAGGCAGGCAAATTTTGAAGAGAAAAGATTAAGAATAGATGAGCCATTTATAGGGTTTATTGTAGTAACTGGTGTAATGTAACTGATGTGTCTATTGGAAATATTAAATAAACTTGATATTATGGATTATAGTGGGCAGGCATAAAAGAACGATAGGAACATGAAAGGGAAATTTAATGGTGCGCAATCTAGAATAATTGCAATAATATAGCGGTATGCGAAGCTAAAAATCTATTGGATTCAATACAAGAAATGACATTTATTTTATGCTTAATAGTATGGTTTACAATATTGTCCACAATTAACACTATTAATAAACTATTTCAAGTCAAAACCATTGTTCTTGACTGGGCTTTTAATTTAATCAATAAAATAAAAACTGAAATAAAAAAAAATTAAAACAAAATGTAACTTATTTTTAGACGAAGAAAAAACGATAGCACGTAATTTGAATCTTTCAGAGCATTTTCCAGAAAAATGAATTCGAAAAAAAGAAAAATTATATTTCTAAACAGCGGAAGAAGAAATTACAAAAGGCCGATTGAGGAATTTAGATTTTTATCTTTTATTTATCATTAATTTAATTTTTTTTTATCTCTGTAGTGATCGTAGCGCCATCTTTCATTCATGTCATTCTGAAGCCTTACCTATCTACCTTCCCTAATACAATCTATGTTAATACTTTTCCCGGGGAAATCCCTGTTCTATATTATACATACGCTAAGCAGTGATGTTCCGATGGCTGTTAGTGAATTAGAAAGTTTATTTTTCTAATAGCGATGAAATGCTTTATGCAACACTCTACATGAACATCACCACAATGGTGACTCGGACGTGATTTGAACACGCAACCTTTTGATCTGGAGTCAGATCAGCAGGAACGACAGAACTTTTGTATTAAAAATTAATAATAAAAATGTCTCAGTTTCCATAGACCGTGTCAAACCTGCATATGTGTTGACAGGATCTAATGATTCGACACCTTCTATACCTGCATCTAATCATAAAACTCAAGCTGAACTTTCTTCTAAAAATGAACAATTGCCGACAAAACCAACTACCACTCGTAGTGGACGTCATGTCCATTTTCCAACAAGATTAATTACTGAGATATAAATTGTCGTGTATATATATATAACTGAAATTTTATGTATTTCATATATTAGTGCATCTATTTACATCAATTTCTATTTACCATTTGAAACCATTATCCTATATTATACTTATTGTATTATGTGATGTTTTATTTTTATGCGCGTATATTTATCTTGTATTATCACATTTTGTCGTTCTCCTTGTTCACTAGGGGGATACTCATGTAGTCATCGTAGCGCCGTCTTTCATTCATGTCATTCTAAAGCGCTACCTATCTACCTTCCCTAATACAATCTATGTTAATACTTCGCCCGGGGAAATCCCTGTTCTATGTATACGTACGCTAAGCAGTGATGTTCCGATGGTTGTTAGTGAAATAAAGAGTTTATTTTTCTAATAGCGGTGAAATGCTTTATACAACACTCTATATGAACCTCACCACAATACTGTTATTATACAATAGAAGATAAATTTAAAAGTATTTCATGTTAGTTCACTGATATAAAAACTTTAGAAAAACATGAAATAAAAAAATATTGCCAAAAAGTTGTAACATTTTTAATAACGATATAGATGAAAACCTAATCATAATAATTTTTTTGCTACGGGATTTAATTTTGAATGAAAGGGATGTAAATAACACTCAACACATATTGCAATATTTACTAATTAATAATTAGAATGATTTATTTCTAAATGTATTAAATATGTTAAAACTTTTCTTTACATTGCCAGTTACTAGAATAAATGTTGAGCGCTCTTTCGTCAAAATAAAATTAATAAAGAATTGTCTCCGTGCAAGCATGTGTGCCTAAAGCTTAAATGCACTTGTTATACTAAGCATCAAATTGCAAAAAAAAAAATTATTATTCTGAATTAAATAATAGAAAAAACAATATCACGTATTAAATAATGCGTGCAATAGTAATTTGTGTTTGTACTTGTATTTTTTTCGACTTTGCAACAAATGTAGTGCCCCAAATGGTTTCTTGCACCTGGGCCTCTTCATAGAGAAGGCCGGCTCTGTTCCAATCCAGCTGCCGCAGTTACCGTTAAAAGCGTGCTATGACAATAAAAAAAGCTAAGACATTAAATTGTTGATGGAGTATTCTCTCTTAATCAATATATATCTATCTGTTCCTTGGTCTCGTTTGACCTTTACACTTGAATTTTTTGTTGGAAAGCTACAAATGCTTTTTAACAGGAAGTTCTTTAAAATTGCTTGTGCTCTACAGGATTTCTTTCTCCATTGTTATTTAAAATTTTTATAAATTCAAACCAGTAGGCGAGGTCTTTTTAAAACTTTCTCGCACATTTTCTAATAAAGGTTTATCAAGGAGAGCGCCTTACAGGGCATGCAATAGTTAAAAAAAATGTTAACCTTTGGTGTGAATTCAGTATCTATAATTTGATCCTCGTCTAGTTTTTAGGCAATAAATCCTTAATATTCGGTTAATTATATCTGAAAATTAAATTTATGTTTTAGGCACGTTTTTCCCAACCAATCGGAACAACAATTTGACAAGAAAATTACACTTGTAATTAAAAAAAATTCCACTCCAAATTTGATATATTTAAGTCATTGCCTTTTTGAGTTGTCGTATTTACATATTTCTGAAAGTGTAGTGAATAGCTTATAAGCCAGTGAACAGCTACGCTACCGGAGCAATTGCTTTCGTATCATGGTCATGCTACTGGGCTGCGAACCACAAGGTCCCAGGTTCTATCCTCTCTCACCACAATCCGCTACAAAAGTAAAGATCGATGGATGGTTAACCCCTTGATTGATTTGGTACAAAATTTTATCATGTATTTTTCAATAGATGTTAAATCTGTATAGAGAATTTTATTCGTCTAGCTCTCCTCGTTTTGTAGTTATTGTGCTAACTTATTTTTGAACAATCGGACAGACATCCTTCCGAAGGGATTTATCTCTAAATTATATAGGAAACTGTAAATTTGGTGTAAAGATCGTATGCCAAATTTCATCCATCTAACTCATAAGCATTTTTAGGATATCCTTGTCACTGACAGGTAGACAGACAGATATATTTCAAAAGTTTGTTTTTCGAATTCAGTGAAATCTAAAACAGGAATATTTATCAAAATATTAAATTTGAATTTTTTTTTGTTGTTGTTGATTACAAACTTTTTGTATATTGCGTATACAAAAAAGTTTTTTTTTAAAGCAGCAATTTATATAAATTAAATTCGGCAGGTAATCTTGTCACTAACACTGTAATTCTTGTAGAGGGTACTCAAATTTTGGTCTCGATTGTTCAAAAAAAGGCATCCAGAATGCATGCTCGGTTTTCTTAACGGTACTGTGATGTAATAAACGCTCATTAGCTGCCATTTTGCTGAGGTCTGAAAAGAGAACACGCCACTTTTGGTGTCATCTTCTCACACCCTTTTCTCCTATTCCTTTATAATAAAATTCTGAGCACTCGTGGCGTTCTAGGTCATACCGGAAGTCCACTATTTCCTTGCGGAGGAAAGGGAGTCACCCACCCTCTGATAAAGGAAATGATCGTATCAGGCAGTGAGCGAGAAAATTTATGAGAGACCACTTCTGCTGGCTTATGTTTTTGTAATTTTAATTTTAATTTAGATTAATTGAAATTTAATATTTTCAATAGAAGATTAAATTTAAGTATTTAAAAAGGAGGGATAATCAATGAACTTAGGAGTTGATAAGAGAAGACTAATAAAATTTATTCAGTAAAATCCTCCTGTATAAAAATTTAATGAGATTGTAGAATTTTTACTATATGTTCTCTCATTATTCCCTAAGCTCACGAATCACATATAAATCTTACATGCGATGCATTCTTATAATATAGATTTCACTAAACTAAAAATAAAAGTTAATCCAAATTAAAATTAATCGAAAATGATATTGTACTTCAAATTACAAGAACGTTTGTCTATAAGTTTTTACACGTTTTTAAAAACAAAATTTATGTGTGTAGCCTAATTTTAATAGATGCATAATCGAAAGAATACACTTTTGAAATAAATGTGAATTTATTTCACCACGGGAGCTATAATTTGTACGAGGGAACGAAAATCGAAACATGACTGTACGCACTTGAAAACAAAAGAAAGGAGACAGAAAATTTTCAATTTAACGATTTTACTCAGAGATTCTGATAGGAATTCTTTGTTACCTGTCGATTTAGGAAATGGAATCTTAGATACCATTGAAAGGAATGCGTGTGTATTCCCCTGTTTTCTCCTTTCTTAATAAGCCAATTTAATTCATTATTTATGTAAATAAAAATTATTGGGTTGTTATTATTTGCGCATGTTGTTTCAAAGGAAAAGTGACACCTCCATAGCTATTAATATCGAAATTTTCGCTAATTTCTTTCGTCTTACCATTTGTTGCCCCATCGAACAGAGGATTCGTTGTATCGTACAGCAACTCCATGGATAGCAGTTCCCATGTGTCCTGATTCTCCTTTGGATTTACCTGGAATGGAAAAAGAATCTTTTAAGAATCAGAAATTCTAATTCTTAAAAGATTTCTAAGATTTTCAATAATAAGTTCTAAGATTTTCGTTCTAAATTCTTAGATAATTTGTTCTAAGATTTTCAATAATAAATGAAACACACTGTGAATTTCAATTTAAAAAGAGGGAGGGGGAAATTGAAACTGACCGAAAACTGAAAAAAAGGAAAAAAAAAAAAAAACCCCTCATTAAAAACTGAAGAAGGGAAAAAAGAAGTATTCAAGAGTAATAAAGAACTTCTGAGGATTAACCGAGATGGCAAAATAATTTGTACAAAATAGTATACAACGTATTTGAGCAAGAGATTTTATAAGAACATTCACTGAGATATATTTAAACGAGTATTGTATAAGAGAAATAGGTAGTTCACAAAGTATTTGAGCAAAAATAGAATTTGTATAAGAACGTTCAGCAGGTCATATAAATGGGCACTGTATAAAAGAATTAAGCAGTTCACACCGTATTTCAGTAATAATAGAATTTTATATGTTCAGAGTTCAGATAAACAAGCATTGTATAAAAGAATTAAGGAGTAGTTAATTCTCTTATTTTTGAAACCATTTTCACAGAAAATGTGTTTTAGAAAAAGATTTGATTAAAACGCAAGGTGATTTAACCTACTTTTGGAAGATTAATGAAACCCATCTTGTTAATATGTAACCACGAAGAAAGATTCTGTGTAAGGTTCACAATTAATTAAGGTTAAGAATTCACAATTAACCAAAAAGGATAGAAAAAAATAATAGAGGAAGAAAATAATGAGCAACAATATTTTCTAAATTCTCCATTTAGTTTGAAGCAAAGTACTTGTTCAGATCTCTGACTTTTAGCGTATTATTTATTAAAATCTACCCTTTTTATTCCCTCTGATTTCGTGTATATCCCAACTTTAAAGAAGATACTGTCACCCTATACATACTAATATGTAATATTTTTAGCAATGCTTTACTGTCAAAGAAAACCATAAATATACGATTAAAATTAATTAAACAAAAACATGTGATAAAATTTTAAAATATTCTAATAAATTCCGTGTTATCATGTACCATCATAAATTTTAATGATCATTCAGTTCAGTGGCAGAGTTACGGGAGGAAGGAACTGAAGTTACATATGCACCCATGTGCAGTCTCAGAGAACACCAAGGATTTCTAGTGGGCTAAATATGACAAGAGGATGAAAAAAATAAAGGACTCTATCAAGTAACAGTTCACCCTTGTTTTGCCATTGATAACCACTGAGGATGAAAAAGCAGGATACCTACTCCCTCAAGGAACAGCTTACCTTTGCTCTGTCACTGATGACCACAGAAAGCGAAAAAGAAGGATACCTACACCATCGAGGAACAATTTACCCTTGTTCTGTCATTGATGACCACTGAGAACAAAAATGTAGGAATATATTCCATGAAGGAAAATTTTATCCTTGCTCTATCATTGATGACCAATGAGGGCGAAAAAGAAGTTATATATAGTATAGATGTATCGTTTTTATTCAAAACTGTTCAAAATCGATGAAAACTATTGACCTCTATCGACTTTTTGAAAAGATCAGAGTATTATATATATCAAAAATAACTGACATTGCCAATGTAAAAGAAACCAAGAGATACCATTAAACGAACTTCACAATATGGCTAAAGTTGCCTGAGACTTTTTGTAATTTGCCCAGGAAAAAAAATGGTTGCAAAAGGACGCGATTCGAGAAGGTTTTTGAGAAAAATATTTGTGTATAAACAAATGCGAAACAAATATAGTAAAACTCCAGAGATGTCACTAATATACATATAGAATAAGTAAAAAAAAACTAAAAATAGATATTTCCATGTCAAGAGACACGGCCATAATTTTAAAAACATTGGTGCTATTCAAGCTAGAGCTTTCATCGTTTTCCTGCAAAATCACATCTGCTATAGTTTTAATCGTGCTCTATAAATTCACTGCTAAACTGAACTAAGATATTCAAGTAGTTAATTTCCATATTGTTACGGATTTCCCCGGCGGGCTCGCCTTATAGTTGGTGTATGGTGTGAAAACAATCAGTAGGCTTCAGTAGAAAACAACGACGTTTATTTACACGAATACACAGACGACAAACACAGGACAGCACACAGCAGACAGTAGCCCACAAGTAGTAATCGACCATAGCACACAAAGCGGCCAGACAGAATCCAGCGGGAGAGGGGATCCTCGCTCTCTCCAACGGCTGAACTTCTCACTGTCTCCTCGCTTTAGCTGTCGACTCACTACTTCTCAAACTGGCTACTATAAAAGCGACACGACGCCGTTTCCACAGTAGAAAACAGGACTCAGCACACTGCTCCACACAACGCTGGAACTCCGTCATTGCTTTGCTATCCTCTCAAAGACTTGTTAATTGTCTACGACTCCGTTTCCGATCACGATTCAATTCACTACTACTTGCAGCTTGAGAGTGCCGGCCTTTTATAGTTCCCGGGAGGCGGACCGAGAACATTCTGGGCCAATCAAGACGTGTATCAGTTCCTACTGAATGGATCGTGAAAATTCTCGAAGTTTCCAGCATTATCCATTTTGTCTGCAATGTCGACGCCAAGTCGCCAAATGGTCGCTAAGTTTATCGCAAAGCTCTGAGATCATTGACGCGGCATCCGATCAGCAACCACAGGGTTTATCTTAAAACGGTATTTCTTACATTAACACTATTCGTGATGGGAAGCAAAATCACAGGTTTATAACAATATACAGCTTCTAGTTTGATATGTTACTTTAAAGAAGAGCTGTCGAGGTGAAACAAGATAATCGTCTTGTAATTTAAAATAAAGCCACAATGATAATATTTCGGCGCATCCATTCTATTCGACCAGTTTTGTAAGTTGATCATCAAGGAAGCAACGTAATCTTATTTGCCATGAATCAATATTTGGTATTCTGGTATTATAATTTTGCCATATGTCTCAACTTACGTTGAGAGAGCAATATGAGCAACTGAAAAATCAAGTTAAACTCATCCATATGATAAGTGAGATTGACAGTTATTAACATTGCTATAGTTATACAATATTCTAACAGCCAATATTGCTATCTTAACGTAAACGAGGCTAAAACAACTTCATAAGTTCTGCAGAATAAATTGTAGTTAGATTCCAGAATCAATTTAAGTTGGGAATAAAGTAATTCTCAATTAAAGACCTATCGTTATTTAAAATCAACAAATTAAATTTAAAACAAATATTTGGATTCACTGATAACAATTTGAAACCGTATAAATTGAACGATTAGATGCTTACAACTGTGAAAGCCATGAAGAGACGGAATCCACTCCAGGAGAGTTCTAGAAGAGGTTCTCGATCAAAAGTTCCACAACGTCCTTTCACTTTAGCATCTTCCGGGACATTCACAGAGATATGCTGCAGTTACAAGACCAAGAAAAAAAGGAATTTAGCCAAAAAATATTGTAAATTATGGCGTTTAATTAATCAAATTATGTACATTTAATGAATTTATCGTTTATTCAGACATTGCCTTTTTTTCAGTTCAGAATAGCAAAGCTGTAAATATTTCTGTTTGCTTTTGGATTAGCATTTCCAATGATATTCTACAATGGAACCACTTCATATTATATACAACCACACGGCGAATGAAATTGCTCATGTCATCTAATAAACACTGTCAGCTGTCATTCGCTCTTCATGTACAGCCTTTTTACTAAGGAATTCCAAAATGTCTTCAAAAATTTCTGAAGTTTTGGCTCGAAATGTTCGTATATTACGTGAATTAAATTTACTCTATGACGTGACAAATTACTGTTGCATATGAAAAATGGCACATTATGAACTCTCGAACTTATACGGTGAAACTGTTCAATTGGTAATCACTTTTGCTTTTCGCAGAAAAGAGACAATTTGTGCCAAATTATTTTTCAACCTTGGCGAGAACTTCCATCTAGATAAACGAAAATAATCCGTTTTTTTTGTAATGCTTATATATTTAAAACACTGAGGTAAATTGCGACAGAAACAAAGAAGGTACTTATGTATTAATCATATATCAACGATTTATCGCCAAAATTAGCATGCTAATGGGATCTTTCGTAACTACTGTTCGCAATGCCCTGCGTTTAATACTAAAATGTGCGGTTAATGTACAAGTATCAAGAGAGATTAATTTTTCTTTTGCTGGTGGTAACGATTCATATTTTTTTCTGAACAAAGTCAGTAATTTCCTCCTAGGAGAAAATATTATTTGGACTATTAGAGATAAAATAATTAGAAACTACATATCTCAAAAGCTAATAAATCATATCAATCTGAAAATAAAGTCTGTAGTGAAAACATACCTCGGAAGGCTAATCAATCTATACCTATTAGACTTAACCATACATGTAAGCAAATATTTGTAAGACAAGATTAATGTTAAGCAAGACAAAATCATGCCAAAAATCCAAAAATTCGTTTAAAATCCGTCATCTTGAATAGCTGTAAAAATGATAATAAATGGCTTTTAGGGTTGCAATAAAAGTTGGTCAGGGTTACTAGATTTGGGAAATCGACCAAAAAATTCACCTTTTGTGGACGGACATTATTTTTAAGTTGGGACTCAAATATTAAATCGAAAACCATTAACAATTTTCATCACTCAAATAAAATTTATCTAATTTATCTGATTTCATTCAGTGCGTTTATTTTAAATTCTTTTTAAATTAAAGAGAAAAATGTTTCCTTCAGAAGGATGTTAATATTTGCTCCACAATGAACTATATATATAAAAACTATGTGGTCGTATAAAAATTGTGCTCCAATATTTAATAACGTCTTGCTTTGCAATAAAATCATAGCATGACTCCAATTCACAAAGAAAAATACATTTCAAGTTCTCATTTACCTCCTCTCCTCCTATACTGGGATAAGTGATTTTAAACGACGTTGAAAATTTTGCAAGGATGCAAATTTTGCCATTAGAATCCCAGACGGCATACGTGAAATCTGGAGCTACATCTCTGGATAGCACATCTATAATTAAATATAGCAAAAATGAGAAAAGAATAACATTGATTTATTCGAGGAACAATTTATTTATAATACCCTAATACATTTTTTAAAGTTTTTATACACAATATGTTTTTAAAAAATACATCGTTTTACATTGTTTAATTACTATTCATGTATTATTTCAAATAAATGAATTACAAATATAGGATTCAACATTAAAATCTAATACATCGTTTGCCTTAACAAATACAAAGCCTATAATCATGAATAAGGCATTAGTGGATAGGAATTCTTACTAGTTTTTGTCGTATCGTATCGGCTAGCTATGAATTATCGTATCGGCTAGCCATGAATTCAGTTCTTAATCTTTGTACATGTGCTTCTACTATTTTTTGGAAATATTTGGTTACGAAAACAGTGAATAAAAGACCTGAATTAATGTTCTTGATAGAAATACATGTTCTACTAGAGTTTTTTAATTGGGGGGGGGATTTAGTGATTTAGTCTAGATTGGCACATCTTTCAATTTTTCCACAGTCTGTAAAGGAGGGAAAACTTAATATTAAATGAGAGACCTTCACGGACCCCACAGAAAGGTGCTGAGGACCTCCGGGAGTTTGCGGACTACAGTTTAAGAATCGCTGCTGCAGAGTCAGACGTCGTGAGTTCGTTCAAGATCAAGGATACGAGCGTGCATCGCCGCAACATGCTTTTTGATTGCTATTTAGAAGTATGTTTTTAGCCAAATAATTTTTGCCTTCTGTTTAATCGTGAGCTGCACAACGTAATTAAGCAATACACCTATCAATTAGTGGTATTATTTATCGATATATTTAAAACAATTAGGAAAAACCAATGAATGAGGTGCCCATCCACAATAACTGCTCCGAGTTTGCAAATTTGTACTTCAAATGACATCTAGATTTGTCATCAATGATCACTCATTATCTCTGGTTTATTTTCAAGAGAAATCTCAAAAGCACTACTTCAATATAAATTCTGTACGAGGAGGAAAAGTCTACAGAGCATATCCTTTCACCGCAACGATTTCATTGGTTTTTATTTCATATGGAAACTATTAATTTCTACTATTTAAGGTGTTGCAGTGACTCATGAATACTACTTCAAATGATTTTTAAAAGTTAGAAATGAATATTAGTTTTGTGTTTGATTCTGAATTGTTATTTTTACTTCAATTTTTAAGAAAATATTTTTCGGAAAGTTTAAAAAAGATGTTCGGCTTTTTCAACATGTCGAATTTTTGAGGTTCTGATTGCCGAGATATGCATCAAAAATGTGAGACTGAAAAAATTGTTTTTCCAAAGCTTTAGAGTTGTAATTAATTTATCATTAAGGTTGAAGATAACTTCTTTAGAGTTTGATTATCAAAATTTGCAGACTCTACAGTGAAAAAATAGATGTACAGTGTTCTTTCTTACATACATATTGGACAAATAATGTTGGCACTGACGCGGCTTGTTAATAATAGAATATACTAAGTTTAATAAAAAAAAATTCCCATTCTTATTTTATACATACCACTGGTGTGGTGCTCTGATTTTTCACACGCTTTTTTTTCTATTTTATAAAGCAAAATTAATTGAACGATGCTAGTAACTTACGAAATCTTTTAAAGAATCGCTAAGTCAAACAATGTTCCTAAATTAATTATCGAAAGTGTTAAGCTGAAAACTATGATGATTGCATTAAGGTACACAATATTGCACACAAATAGGAATTGTAAGGACGTTCACATTTAAAAATTGCTATTGCTACTTTATATATATTAGAGTGTCCCATAAAGTACTTTCGCACCACGCTGTTAAGGACTTTACTTGGTTATATGTATATAAATATGCAAATTTATCTATTCGCTGTTTGTACTACAGTTTCAGCCTACCAAGGGCTCTTGGAAAGCACTTTGGTTGGTGAAACATTCTGTTTTGAAATTTTTTCAACAACTTCAATCAATACAGCCAAAGAAAGCATATGCGGCATGTTGTGCTTTATTGCTTTAAAAACGGTAATAATGTCGAGGAAACTGTAGATGAGGTTTGTAAAATTTACAGGAGTGGCCCTCCAATTAATGCAACCGTCCACAATTGATTTAAATCTGAAAATTTTGATTTGAAAGATGAATTCACAGCGACTATCCATCAACGACGGATACGAATCTTATTAATGAGACGCTCGTTGAAAATCTGCTTTATAGTGCGTACTGGACAGTGGATGCCACAAATCTTTTCAGGGCAACAGTACATAATCACCTGATAAGGGTGGCATACAGTAATCATTGTGAAGTTTTGGGTCCAAGCTTATTGACGGAGATCGACCTTATGAATCGGGCCTCTACTAGCGATTTGCTTTTCCAGCAAGGAGGTCTTTTTTTTAAAATGCCTTATCGCTGGAATCGAGATTTAGATTTTGTATCGAATTGTGCATTTGGTCTAAGAACAATAGACCTCAACAGTAACGAAGCTTTGACTTCAAACGAAGAAAATTCTTTTGGCTATAGACTGGATATAGACTGAAAATGTCTATTTGGTAAAAATTGGAAAAGATGAAGTGTACTTACTACGAGTTCCTTCCTCAAAATGAAATCATTAAATTGGTTAATTACTGCAATTAGCTTGAAAAACTGAAGGCCGTCATATAAAAAATAATGGCCAAATTCAGAATTGTTTATTCCTCATTGCTATAGAAAGCTGTATGTTACATTAGTTATAAGATAAAAGCAGATACAGTTTAATTGGGACGTTCAACTGCATTCTCCGCATTTCATAGATCTTGCACCTTCCGGCTACTAAGTGTTCTTGTCATTAAAAAATACTTACTGTGATAAATGATTTTCAAATCCTTAATCAAAATGAAAATAATCCATAAGAAATATTTTGTAAGTATGAAAAGAAAGAAGTTTTTTGCTTCTGAATTTGTTTTGAAAGTTTTTTCAGAAGTAGAAGAAAGAGATGGAGATAGAGAAAATGGTTCATATAAACGGGATAAATCAACTTTAAACAAAAAATACCGTGTATTTCTTTCCCACGAAAAAAAAAAAGAAAAAGGAAAAACTTTCATGGGCACCCTGAAATACTTAGCAAAGCATTTAATTTTAAAAACAAACATACTAGAGCATTTTAGTGAGACAAGGATAAAGTTGAACGTGCATCAATGTCAAAAATTGTCTGTCATATCAATGACTCATGATTGATCAATTTTTTTTCCTTTTTCAGTGCTTTAGAATGGTATTTGGTTCATAGGGATATTCTTTACCCTAAAGCTTTTGCTTAGTTTTTGTTTATATTTTTGATAATCACGCATTATTTAAGAATCTTTATTCTCATGCATCAATGATTATTTTTAAGATGGAAATAATACATTGTATTGTAGTTACTATGATATGAATACTATTATAAAATGGGATGCCATACTGTGATGATTTTGGAAAGTTTTAGAATTTCTGCAGTTTCCAAGAGAAAAACAATTTCTTTATAGGTAACTATTTGCTTATTTCTCTACTAATAAAAGCTGTCTCAGAATAAAGAAAAAGATTTTTTAAAAAATCTTATATAAATAAATTCTTTTCGACAGAACTATAATGTTTATAGACTCGATGCAGGTAATCAAATAAAAATATATTTTAAATAAATAGCAATATTTTAAAACAATTTTCTGAAATCAGTTCATGTGATGTTATAAATACACTATAAAAATTAACGAACCTGCCACCCAAAATCTTACAATCCGTTATTTGGCCAGATGGCAGGAATTCCAAACCTAAATTGGTGAGGTATATTTCATGTGCAACGAATAAGCCTAAATTAGTTTATTTTTGCAAATACAAAATCAATCTAAAATAACAAAATTCAGAATAAATAGTTCGAGTATGTTTGATTCGAGCAATCAATTAGCAAAGAATCCCAGCCGATGAAAAGGAAGCTACTCAAAGTAGAAAAGTGTCAGGTAATGTAAAAATGTAATTATAGAAGTGGCGAATTAATAAAATAAAAATTAATATTAATAATATTGATATAAAATACAAAAACAACATAAATAATTGGTCTACTTTCTTATGAAAAGACAAAATGGCATACAATAAAACGGTGTTAATAATTGATCCTGTTACAAAATATTTCTTGATTATTATTTTTAAATCGGAGCCGAGCAAGATTAATTAATATGAAATGCATCAGAAATACCGCATTATCAATAGATGATTTGATTTATGACTTGATCTATTGCAGAATTATTTGCCATTAATTTTTTCATTATCAAACAATGAAGCATAACATTTTTTATTGTTCTCATAAGTATCATCCGAAACTCGTAAATCTATGACTAAACTAATTTTTTTGAAAATATAATCCTAGATTATACTTTTTTATTATTATTCATTAAAGATTGGTAAATTTATAAATCAGTAGAAGAAATAGAGGAAAAGGATTTTAAAATTTTAAATTTTCACAATTTCTTATTAAATTTATGTAATTAAAATTATTATTTAAGTAATCATTTTTTTAATAAAGCTTCTCTTTTTCAACTTAAAAACGCAAAGAATAACATAGATGCAATAATTCATGAAATGTAATTGTACAAAATTGATTGAAAATGATAACATATAAATATGAATGAACGAACAAAGTAGAGTTAATACATGCATTTGCTTATCAAAATTTTTATAAATTTAGAAAATACACATACCATCTGTTGGAGCTAGAAAATGTTCGGTTATTGGTGGGTTCGCTTGCGTCTGTAAATGAAAAAAAATTAATGAAATATTAAAAAAAATGATCTAAGCACAAAATGATGCATGAGATATTCGTACTCTGTGCTATTTTCATATCTACCTAGCTGACTTTCGATACACTGAATTTGTGATATGACATGATTGCTTCTTTTGAGATTTGACAGCAGTGTGAACTATTTGTTTACATTGTAAAAAAATTTTCTGTAGAGTAAGAAGGCCCATTTCAGATTTTGAAATGATGGTTGATTTAAGTTTCTAAGTCACAAATTCTGATCATACTGAGAAAATGGATTAAAATATCAAAAAAGGACATTAATGTTTGCTGCTTCATTTTCATTCAATATTTCATTTGTTACAAGTATCATTTAGCTAGTTGAGAAACATAGTTTAAAAGCTTTTTTAAAGCTAGTTTATTGCACAATTCATAATGGCATAGATTACTATAGTTTAAAGTCAAGTTTACCATGCTAAATGAGTAGCGTATTGTTATGAGCGAAGATAGAACCTGGGACCTTGTGGTTCGCGGGCGAGTAACAAGACCACAATACAAAAGCAAATACTCGTGTTTCGTAGCTGTTATCTGGCTTATAAGCTTTTCACCACAAATGTATTTGGACCATACTCAGCTATAAAGCAAAAATGCTTGGATGAGCTTTTTGCAAAATTTCCATTTCACTGATTCTAATATTAAACATGCCGAGTAACTTCATTCAAGTACCATAAAAAAGAAAGTTATATGTGATATTGCCTTATTTTGTTTAATGTGACTGCAAGACAATTGTGAAACAATTTAAAATGTATTTTGTTGAAAAAATAACTTGTTACAAATTCTCTAAAATGCACAAGTTAATTTATTGCACCATAAATCACAAAAATATAAAAATATATTATCAAGTTTGGATGCAAAAACTTTTGAACCAAAAGCTCAGTTATAAAGCAAATATAATGCAGCGACGAATGACAGATCTTCATCAGACAAAACAAATGAGGCAAAGGATCAGTCAATATTCCTTTCTGACATCCTTGGGGAGTCATCTGATAAATCTTGGATTTACTTTCATATATTCTTATATCAGCATTCAGAAAGAGAATGCTTATGAATTCTGCATCAAAATAAAATAATCATTGGACGATTAAAAGTTTATCAAGAAATGAAAAATACTAACGCTGAAATTCTTAACATGGAACAGACCAAGAATTAAAACGATGTTCTTATTTATTTGAATTAATTATAAAAGAATGGTTGAGACGCATTAATAGCAACAAGAGTATTGTTCTTTTCAAATACTTTTCTCAACTGAATGAAATGATAGAGCCCTTTTTACATATTTTTGTTTAACTTGAACTTGTTTCTGAAATCGATTTTTCTCTCATTCTCTGAATTTTGAAATTTTGTACATTTGAATGTTATCTATGAAAATGCGCAATTTTAATCTTTCAGAACTTAATGATCAGTTAATTGTTAACTCAATTAAATTTTGCGTCAGTATGAAATCGTTCTGATTATGAAAATGGATTACAAAGATTCATATTTAGCATAAAGAATTAAAATTTAAAGGCTGAAAAGTAAAAATAAATTAATAATAAAATATAAAAATTCTACATTAAAATGCAGTAATAACACATCCTTTTAAAATTGTTTTATATTAAATTGTTAATAGAAAACAATTAATTTTATCTGTGCTAAATTATTTCCTTTTTATTATTATTATCATTTATGACTTTCATAAAGGATTTATTGCATAATATTCTTCTTCATGAGCACAACAGCCTCTTGCAAACCTTGGCTGCCTTAACCACGCTCTCTTTCCAGCGCTTTCTATTTCCCTCCAGTTCATTGTCCTAAGAACACTCGGGTCTCTTTCGACATCATCCAGCCATCTAGTTGGGTGTCTTCCCCTGGCCCGGGATCCCACAGGATTTTTAAAAGTGGATATTTTGAGGGCGCCGTTTTCAGGGCTTTTTCAGATATGGCAGAGCCATTTTAACCTGTGGCTCCGGATAATTAGAGCCATCTGTGGTTGCCTACAGAGTTTGTATAATTCAAAATTGAATCCTGTTCGCCAACATCCTCTCTTTAGTATTGGGCCAAAGATCTTTCCCTCGAACATGTTCAGAGAGCGCTAAGTTTCCAAGTTAAGAGTCCAAGTTTCACTTGCATAGAGCAGAACAGGCATAATAAGAGTCCTATAAATTCTTAGCTTTGTTTGTAGACTGATTAAGTTGGATCTTAGTTGTTTTTTCAGTTCAAAGAAACATTTATTAGCCCTTTTTATTCTGTTGTCAATTTTTGCTTTGAGTTTATTAATGTGATTAATCATTATGCCAAGTTATTTGAAATGATTGACTTTTTCGAAGATATGACCGTTAGTACACAGAGGAACACTGTGATTTATAGTTGAGGACGGGAGTTCCATAAATTTGGTCTTATCTTCGTTGATGGCAAGGCCCATATTTGAGGCAGAAGTTCCCAACGCTTGAAAGGCCTCTCTCACTGCCTATTGCATAATATTAACCATATTTATTTGAGTGGTTTGCTTCATTTTCTAATTGACTGATAGAATTCAAAATATTTTCGGCTTTGGCGAGGTTTTTGCTTTTGCTTTGGTTATATTAACGTCCCGTTTTATAAAGAAACACTAGGGTTATTTTGGGACGGACCTCGTAATTTTGAACCACGGTCAGATGACGAGGACGACACCTGAGCTGGCACCCCCCTCTCCACATCACACGACACCAGCGGGAGGATGTTTGGTCATGACGGATTTAACGTGCAACAGACCCCCTTACAAGACGGTTCTTCGGTGGAATCGAGTCACGAACCTGAAATCCTCCGGTTGCGAAGCCGAGACCTTACCACCAGGCCACCGCGGCCCATGGCTTTGGCGAGGAAGAGATGATAAAAGAATTTACGAGACACGATCAAGACGGACTTCATACTTCAGCTCACTATAAATGTTGTTCTAGAAGGGAAGATTTTTACATTCCAACACTATATTTTCAGGAAATGATTTCATAAGACCTAAAGTTATTTTCCGTTTTCGCGCTAAGCGCAACAAAACCGTGTTAACCTTTCGAAAACTCGCCTAAAGTCCATCATCGATCGCTACAAGTTATGTAACACACAACTTTTAGGATTGAAATAAAAAATTGTCAGTATTACCTTTGGCGAAAAATAGATCCTAAAAATTCAATTTTGGCCAACAGATATTAATTGAAAATCAAGGCAATGGTGTTCAATTTTGCACAAAAAAAAAAAAAAAAAATGGAAGAAAATATTTCAAAAAATCAGATTTTCTGAAAAAAAGGAAAAACATCAAAGAAGAAAGGTTTCATAGGAAAAACTTTAAATAAATTATTTACTTCATCACTTTGTTTATTTATTGATATAGTTTTATAAAATGAGTAAAATTTAATTCATTCAAAATACAAAACACTTTTCTCAGAATTTTAAAAGATTAATAAATCTACTTTTTTCCATTTGTATTTTTCTAAAGGTGCTTGTCTGTTTTAACGGCGATCAAATAACGTCATGAAAAAAATTTCGCCAACTTGGTGATTTTAATCGTCAAAGTATATAGCCTTTGATTCGCATGTTCAAAATTTTTCATAATAAATAATAATGCACTTCAGTATATTTTTATAATTTAACGATATTTTTTCTTGGCGCTTTTGGTCGCCGTTAAAACCGAATTGTATCTTTCTGAAAATGTCTATTTTATTACAACTATGATTTTTAAAAATAAAGTAAGCTTGTAAAAATGATTGCATAAAGGTTTAGAAATGTTTTTGTGTGACATTGTACAGAAACGAATAGATTAAAAAGATATTTAAAGAATATCCACTTACCGGAGCTATTTCTTTGGCTGCAGATTGACTGCTACATAACTTAAGCACCATTAAAATAACTGAAAATGAAAAGAAAGAAATTGAACGCTACAAAGATAAATTGATTTTGTGCTTAAATACTTTTTAATCATTTCTCATGATCACATTTCAAAATTGATAATTTATAACTTCACATTTCAAAATCTGTAAATATCTGTCAGAAGTTTTTATATTTTCAAATTAAAATATTGCCTAAACTTATCGGGAGTGGTTTCCCCAAACTTTCTCGCATACTCTCTAATAAAGATATTATCCCAGAAAACGCCTTGCATAACTTTGGCGTATAATAGTTATGAAATATTAACTTTAATGTGAATTTAGCATTTTTACTAAATTATCGTGTGTTGTTTGGTGAGTCTTTTGGCGATTAATCCCTGGCATGCAATTAATAGTATCCGAAAATATAATTTGTGCTTGAAATGCGTTTTTCTGAACCGATTGAAACAAAAATTTGATACAGAACGATAGTTGTAGCCAAAAAATTCCCATACCAAATTTCATATATTTAGATCATTGCATTTTTGAGTTATCATGGTTAAATGCTTCTGAAGTACAAACCAATAAATGGACTGTACATTGTTGGATTTGCTCAAAATTTGATTAAAATCTACAAATTTGCAAACTGAAATAAAAAAAAATTACAAATTGAAATCTACAAACTGCATATCAAATTTTATTCCTCTAGAACCAATCGTTTTTGAGTTATTTGAGTCATAGTTAGACAGAATTACAAAAATATGGTTTTCGTGATTTAAAACGTGGAGATTCGTCAAAAGCTCAAGTTCGAATTTTCCGATGATTGCAGTGAACTTTACATTTTTTCTTTACTCTTCATACAAGAGGAAGTAAAAATGAAATGATTGTAATATAAATATTATTGGAAAATTAAGTTGATCAATAATAGAATTATTTTCCAAGATTTTAATCTAACAATATTAAAAA
>JAPMOR010100769.1:245934-262024 GCA_026543865.1 Argiope aurantia
AAAGCTTTGCTTTTGCCGGTCATTAACTCTAGCTAACTTTTTTATTTGTAGTAAATAGATTTAACAGAATTCATGTTTCTCGCTCATAACAAATAACAAGGTGAATTTTTAAAAATGCATTTTTTATTAATCTTTTGAGACATAGTGGCTACCTAGTCTTTTATTTTTTCTTAGCCGTTTCAAATGGAGCCACCCCCTAACTTGGAGGCAAATATACGAAGAAATTAATGAATCGTCCTTTTTATTTCTTTATTATGTATTTAATTTAATGAAATCAATTTTTACCTGAAATTCAGTAGTTTTATGTTCTGATCCTCAAAGGGTTAATCATTTAACAGCCTAAAGAGTTAATGATCTATGCGAACAAGCTGGTAGCCGATGGTCGCTAATTTAATAAAAGCAAAGAAATGATTATACGATAGCTGCCTATTAATGTGATCATTTTGGGAGTTGAGAAATTTGATAATATTAACATACTGATAATAATAACTTTATTGGGTAAAATGAATTATATTTTTTATCACATCAAAGTAAAGGGAAAAAAACACTGATTTCAGAGTTCTCTATAACTTATTTCAAAAACAACGGATAAAAAAATCTTAATTATTGCTAATCGACAATTATTTCTTAACAGTTCATCGGTATATTATTCGTATTCATTTTTTTAAATGTGTTGAATAATGGTGCACGTCAGATAGCGAATTAATTAACGCTTCAGTCATTTCGAGACTCGTTGGATGTCAAACACATTCGTTTTCGCTGGAATCATTAACGGTTATTACTTGGTCTTTTCACATAAAGGGTTATAACTTTACAAAAAGACTACAAATTTTACAAAATAGAAACTGAGATATTTTTCAGTTCACCAAAGCGTTGTATAGATTCCTTTTAGGCAAAGTTCCGTATCTATTCAGAATTACAGTTTATTTTTAATTCTCATATAAGATTTTTTTAAATCCAATTTGCTTCCATTATATAATCGCAGGCAACAGGCTATTCAAATGATTTCACGCCAGACCTAGGAGCTTATCTGTCTGTTAATCCAATCCACTGTTTTAGTTCAGAACAAAAAAAAAAAAAATGTGAATTCCAACGCATGGAAAAAATGATTGCTAGATGTTTCCCTGCAAGAGGATCAAGAAATGCCACGAATATTAATTATTAACGAGAGTTGAAATTGATCCGTCAATTCTCCACTTCAAAATTGGTAACATTACTCAATTCGGTAATCGCAATAAACAAATAATTATTGGTATGTTTGAATATGTTATTTCAGGGCTAGATGAATTTGATAAAATAAAGCGAATGATAACATTAAGCGCATTCACTGATTAACCGCAATATTAAAATAGTTCGCAGCGGGTTGCAAAATTTTCATAAATTTTTCAGACTCGGGGCAAATTTTTAGGAAAAGCTTGAGTTTTCAGTTCTTATCCAATGTTTAAATAGTTATAAATATTAAAAGATATGCTATTCAAATCAGTTGTCTTTCATCAGAGTGCTTGTAAAAAGTTCAACTATAATTTAAAAGGAAATAAATAAAAATCTTTTCAATACTTAAAAGAATATTTGTGAGTTCTTGCAACATTTATTAAATTTTGCATTTTTAAATGACATTTGAAAATACAAAAGTCCTTATAAATTCTTTTAAAGAAATAAGCATCCGGACCTTGACGGATGTCTTAAATAAGCTGCTGATTTTGCATGCAAATTAAGGAACTGATGTAATATCATCAGCATGGTGATGTCATAATGGAAATATATTCGAATATGGAACTTCCACCTTTTGAGTAATAATATAACTGAGATATTCTTTAAATGTAATAATTTTTATTAGTTTTTCAGCACGATTTCAACTTGAAGAAATTGAAAATCTTCACGAAACACATTTAATTTAACGAAAGTTCATGATCGCATATAAATCAAAGATTAAAGTAAGTACTCTGACGTTATGATTAGGCATCTGAAAATTATGATTTCATCAAATCATTCACTCATTTGAATCCTGATATTTAAAGCACAAATTACTTCCTTGTAGACATATAGGCAATCTCAAGGACAATCAGTGATTAAGCTTTAAATTAACTATCTTCAGGCATTTTTTACTGGTTTGTACAAGAATCATTGTCAAAAAATGAATTAGAAGGCAGGGGATTGTTGTGTGATGAATGCGACTACTTTGTTAATACAATGATCATAGTTTTGTGAAAGCGGTTAGCATAATGGCGAAAGTATTCATCTTTGACTTAGTTCCCTAGATTCGTTGTTTCTCTGTCAAATCAGCAATATTTTGTTTTACCCTCATTTTTTAAACTAGACAAAACAATATGAATTGTTTAGATTTTTTTTAACCATTAGGTTCTGTCCTTTGAACTAAGAGATATGAGAAATTGTGCATTGTCTTTTCATGAGGATCGCATAGCAGAGTAAATCTTTTATTATTATTACTTAAGATACTTCAGTTGTTTCAAAGCAAACATATCCTTTTAACTTTAATTTACATGAGGATTTAATTTATTTTTTATTATTAGCTTATCACATTGTTTTTATTCATTGTGGGTTTTATACTTATTGTCTCTTCCATGTTTGTATTGTTTTTACATTATGTAACAATCGCAATTTCTTCGCTCTTTCGTTATATTCTCCCCTTTAGATTAAAACCAACGGGAATGGTCTCCTCAAAACTTTCTCGTAAATACTCTAATAACGGTGTTATCCCAGAGAACAGCTTGTATAGCATTGAAGTAAAAAAGTTACGACAAATTTACCTTTGGCGTGAATTAATTAACCTTTTTTTCTATCATGTCATCCTTGGCGGGTTATTTGGCGATTAGTCCCTGGCATGCGGTTAATAGTATCCAAAAATCAAATTTGTATTTCAAATGTGTTTTTTTAGACCGACTTAAACAAAAATTTGACAAAAAATTACACTTGGTTAAAAGTTTACAATTCGGTGTCCTTTGATTTGACGATTTTTTTGACGCCAAGATTGGCTCTAAGAAGATTTTCGGTCGGTAACGTCAATGAAAAGAAAACATTACGAAAACCGGAAGTAGTTGTTGTTTCTTATGTTATAGACAAGCCCATTGACTTTAGAAGTCAGTGATTTTAAGCCAAGGGTACGTCTCTTGTTTTTATGTAGCGCCATCTAGGGCCAAGAGTACGACTTAGCTACACACACACGCCACAACCCTTTTTACGGGGCAGACTTCATTCGTGCATTTCATTCACTCATTCACAGATCACAATTTAAACCTGAATAAATCACATACCACACATACCAAATTTCATATAGTTAGGATATTGGATTTTTGAGTTAATATGTTTACATGATCCTGAAAGTACAGAACGACAGAAAATAATCCATTGGCGGATTTGGTTCCAAATTTGATAGGTATCTATATTTTAGATGTTAAATCTGTGTCCCAAATCTTATCCATCCCTACGTTTCATAATTATGACGATAACTTATATTCGAACTGATGGGAGGACTTCCTCTGGATGAAATTTGCTCTAAATTTGATAGAAATTTACAAATTTGGTGCAAGGTCCATACACTAAATTTCATCAGTCTAACTTACAGCTTTTTTAAGTTATCTTTATCACAGACAGACCGACAAATTTTGTCAAACAGGTCAAAAATTTGTTTCTCGAACACAGGGGGCTAAAAAATATAGAGATCGAATTTTCTGACAAATTACAAAATTGAAATATTTTTTGATTAATACTTTCTCGTATACTTCATATATGAGATAGTAATGATAAAAAAAAATGCATGATTAACTTAGTGAAAATACGTAGTAATCAACAGCTGTTGGCATGTTCGATTGTTTGGCGCCTTTTTTCTCGGTATCTTGATAGAGCCTTGGCACATTTATCACTTACAAAATAATGTGTCGCCAAGAGGTGGATAAACAGCATTTTATATTCTTTTATTTCAGTTGAATTGTACTTTGACTTGAAAAAAGGCATAACTGTAATTTTATGTACTTATGAATTAACGGTGAAGGATTGGCGATTTGGATGACGAAAATACAATTTTCTGTCTGTAAACTTTGTATAATCAGCTTAAATAGATGCTTGTTTTCTTCTCATAAGCTAGAGGTGCTCTCATAAATTGCCAATTGCAATGCCAATTTGGTTTTGGTGCTACATTTGGCAAATTTTGGCTTTGACTCCGTTAATTAATAAGTACCCAATTTTATTGGTATAAGTAATTAAAATGATTATCCAAAAGAGTCTTTTAATTTTGTACGAGGATATGTTACCGGCTAAGGATGGCAGGAATGATAGAAGATAGAACCCTAGTTTTTCCAAATTAGTACTTTTTAAAAATTTATTGCTATTTTATTGAGATATTATAGAATTTGACAGTTCATTTTATTAGCTCTTTGGATACAAACAACTTTTTATTTTAAAACTTTCCATTAAAATTAATAGTTTTTTTTTGTTTCAAGGCGAAGCATCGGTGTTTCATCTTCCACCATTCCTATCACCTCTTAAACAATTACATATCTGCAAACTTACATATCTGTTTTGGATAATCATCTCAATAACTTAAACCAAAAAAATTGCTATTATATTTTTTTTTAGGAAAAAGTGAATTTTAGTGTGCATCCAGCTGCGCCAACAATGCCAAGTCGCCAATAAAGATGGCGGACAAAATAAACAAATATTTCCGCGGAACAGTTACGGTTACCAATTTCCGCCATCTAATCAGGACTTTTTACTGATAAGTATTTTTTTTTTCATTCTGCCCGGTGCCTTCTACAGGTGCCGAAGGCATCTGTAGAAGGCACCGGGCAGAATTTTTTTAACTTAAAAAAAAACATCCTACGGCTCCGCTAGCAGCGGGAGCGGGAACCTAGTAGCTTCGCTAGCACATTGAACATAAGGACTGTGTGGATAACATGAACTGTACATAATCAATTGAAAAGAAAGAATGAAGGATGTTGTACAAACGGATTTCAGAGGGAATTCTGCCCGGTACCTTCTACAGATGCCGAAGACACCGGGCAGAATTTATTAAATTAAAAAAAAAACATCCTACGGCTTCGCTACCAGCGGGAGCGGGAACCTAGTAGCTTCGATAGCACATTGAACATAAAGACTGTGAGAATAACAGAAACAGTACATAACCAAAATAAAAGAAAAAAACGGGGAAATAAGCAATCGGAACATTCTTCATACAAAATTTCAAACAAACATACTTTTCACAACTTCATCAATTCGCAAAAAAATATATTCCACTCACCCTTCATCCATTCTGCCGGTTCGATATCAAACCATTCTCACTACAAAATTTCATACAAGTATCCTTTCCTAACTTCATCAACTCGAAATATATATATATATATATATATATATGCATATTTAACTCACCCTTCGTCCATTCTACAGGTTCGTAATACTCTCGACATAACAAATTATGAAGGGAACCAACCGTTATAACACCAAAAGAATTACGAGAACTGCGAAGAATTCCATTACAGCTGTCTTTTAAAGTGAGAATGCAGATTATATTTTTTAAGCGCATACTGACAATTAAAAATTGCAAAAGAATAAATATTATTGTTCGTATGCACATTTAAAAAAGAGTAAGAAGAAAATAACTTTTAATTATAAGCTTAACTTTCTTTATTTAATAAATTTTAATTTTAAAGAACAAAATTAAAATCTTTAATCGATATTTTTTTATTTTTTTTAATTTAACATTTTTTATAATATCATTGCAATTTATGTACAACTCAACCATTGCAAAAAGTAGTAAACAAAACAGCAGTACTGTTGCTATAAGAGGGATCCGATGGGTTGCAATATTGGCGGCAAACAGCTGGTGCACACTAATCTTCACTTACGCCTTTTTTTATATATTTCAATGTTTCTAAAAAAATTTGAGTGACTTATGAAATAATAAACTTGTGTGATAAAAGTCCAGAAAAATGTTTTAAGAAAATTTGGATACAAATTAATGTAATCATTTTTATTGTTAAATTTAAGCACGAAGTCTTTTTGTTTGATTTAAATACTACTCAATGATTCTGATAGTGTGGACATCTTGAAATGATAATTAATTTCCGTTGTTGAAATTCATGCTTACCAATAACAAAAAACTAGGAGGAAAAATTTCAAAATATCTCGATTCCAAAGGAATTCAATTGATTACACGGCCTCATTTTCAAAAGAGAAGTGTTATCCTAGAATTAAAACATATCATAATGCACTACACCGAGGCAGATGTATGGGTCCTCCGTAATCTTCAGGCTTTATTAATGGGGCTTCGAACTGCCATATGTTCTCTATTTCTTCATTCTTGTATCTATCATCGTAAATATGGCCAGAAATTTCCTTTTCTTTACCCATAATTGTGTTCATCTCCGTTCCTCTCTCCAGTGCTAGATTCTGACCAGTAGCCAGATGACAAATAACTACATCAGTATTGGAGAGTATGAACTTGCCTTCAGTTTTCCGTCTGTCTTGTTTTTCTCGATGGTGAACTTTCCAGAGAGATCTCGCCGATAAATCGCTGACCCATTTCACTTCATTGTGTCCAGACTTCCTGGCGAAGGTCGAGAAAGATTTTGGTTCGCATTCTAAAAGTCTATGACCAGTTCCATCCGTGGTACAAAACATTATGCACTCGCCATACGTCAAAGGAATGTGATTCGGTACTTTGTTGTCATTTCTGAAAACATGGAAAGCAGATCGTGCAACGATTCTACTGTCTTCTGTGGCTGTAGCCAGACAAGGCTCATCAAATGTTCCATCATTACCAATACTGAAAGGCAAAGCTGCCAGAAAATATTTTTTTTCATCTGGTCCATGCGACCATTTAAGTCTCACGATGTCACCGTGGTGCAAGAAGCCATCAAGGTTTTTTGTCAGCTGGATGGGTCTATTCAAAGTTATGAGGTATCTGTCAAGCTTTTGAAATCCCAGCTGATTTTTCGACAGTTTATGCAACAAAATTTCAGTCTCTGCTTCTGCCCGAGCCCTTTCATCAAACCAGTATCCTAGGAGCACTCCAAAGTCTGAGTAATGGTGTTGATTGGCAAATTTTTGTTTCTTATCTCTGCTTGTCTCATACAGGTTTTGGATTCCTGTGCGATCCATTGCGGTGTTTTGAGAGTGCTGGATTATATATTCTTTTAAACAGAATTTAAAAATAATCACATTTTGCCCACCAACAGATGAAAATTATTCGTGGATATTTTTGAGAAAAAAGCTTTTCCAACTATTTTTTTAAATTACTGCTTTGATTTATGTTGCCAGCAAAAAAAATTGTTTTTGAAATCTTTTTTCAATTTTCATGCGTAAGATATGTGTCGATGTATTACATCAAATGTTGTAAAGGTGGGTTTACACTCGGTAAGTTATAAGACGGACAGTAAGAAACGCATGCGCAGAAAGGGATTGATTTATGTTTGCCACAAATTCATAAGATAGATTCATGCATTCAATGCTTGGCTATGAATTGCCGTTTTGACATCCGTGAATTTTTCTTTTTCACTTTGTATCGTATTAAAATAATGGATATTTACACAAAGAAACATGAAAATTAAGAAAAAAAGGCCAACATATCTAAATTTGGAAAACAATAGAAAAAAAAAGGACAAAAAATTAATCTATGACAATCGGAATTAATCTATGATAAGTGATCAATTTTTTCTCACCAAAAAAAAAACACCGTTAAATTATACAAACGCATGTGCAGTAAAAAAAAAAGATACAAAACAGCAACATGTCGCCCCGTCATACTTGCCATGGACAGAACAGCAATTTTTTGCCTTTCTACGTATTGTTTCCTACTGACTGAGGGTAATCCCACCTTTAAGATGTGCTTACACTCAATCATTTATGAGATTGCAGTAAGTCAGTTCACAAACGGAAGATTGTGCATGCGCTGAGAGAACAGACAATAGTAAGTTTTTATCTGAACGGACAAATGCTACTGTGCAGTTTCAGCGCATGCGTGGGCTTACTGAATGGATTGTAGCTGGCCGAGTGTAAACCCTACTTAAGGATACATATAAGGTTTTAAAAATAAAATATCGTTTACTATGATATTTGTTAAAAAAATCTTAAATAGTTTAACGTTTTTTTCTGATGTAATAATAGACCCTTTGTAGCCACTTGAAATAATTTTGGGGATTTAAAAAAAATGATTTCGTTGTAATACGCATTATAGCATCAGAATTGTAATGCATCACCGGATGGGGTGAAGATCTCTGCCTTAAATTAACATTCTGGTAACCCCTGACACCGGAAACAGAGAGACACCGGTGTTTTTCTTAAGTCTGTGTGCGGTTTTCTTGCTTGCATGTGGGGAACCCATATTTATTTAAAAAATGTAATTTTTATAGAATTAGTTAATTAAAATTTCTTTTAAATTATTACTTGACGAATACCAATAAATTGGCGCCCTGTACGCGGGGCCATCAGCTTGTGAATTGCATGCACGGCTCAGTTTTGTTTTAGATAAAAAGACGGTCGCCTGTACCTTTACGGAAAGGATTCAACCTGAATCTTGAAATCTTGATCAACCTGATCAATTTGAAAATATACTGCCTCGCATGGTATATACAATACCAGATACATCCCGTATCTCTCAGATAAGTTTATAAATTTTTTCGACAAGCTCATTAGTTTCGTTTTCTGTTTGATCGTGTATTCTCTTAGCAGTAAATGAATTGCTAGAATTATGAATTTATGCTCTGATTATTTTATAAGTTCATATATTGTTATTTTCAGAAAAAAAAAACTAATTTTGAATGAAGCAAGTGTTCAAAAAAAATTGTATTTCATATGCAATGCAATTACTTTCGTTTCTGACATTGGTATGTTCATGTGTTCTCGTAACAGGAAATGAATTAGTATTGTGAATTTATGCTTTGAATATTTTATAAGTTCATATATTGTTATTTTAAGAATAAAACTAATTTTAAATGAAGCAAGTGTTTCAATATATATATATATATTTCATATGCAATGCAATTGCTTTCGTTTCCAACATTCCAAGATGATGGAGGTTCCGATGTTGCCACTAGAAATTTTGTAACTTTCTATTTAATGTGAGGATTAAACTATTGCCACTAAAAATGTTGTAACTTTTATGTTTACAAACAGTGGAATTTTGAGATTCAGCTACACTTTAATGTGATTCACGTTCATGAATCTTGACAACTATAATTAACTTGTTAATATTAAGTTTAAATTTTATTATCAATTAATTATATTTGAAAATAAATTTGGAAAATTTATGAAATGTTCTTGAGATAAATTATGATTACTGTATATCTATGATGAATGATAATTTGTTGTGATTGATGGTATTGAGTTATATTTAATTGATAATCTCTATGATATTGATTAATATGTAATTAAATTTATCTACTCTAAATAAGATTTATTTTATAAATTTCGAATAGCTAATGAAATATACTTGAATTGAATTCAAATTACTATTTGTGTTTAATTGTAGAAAATAATTAATGGTTAGTATAAAGTGATGTTGTTTAAGATATATTTAACTTTATCTACTCTGAAAACTTAAATAAATGGAAGAAATTGGTAATATGTGTTTGGATAAAATTTTGATCGCTACTAAATATTGTTCTGACAATATGTTTAATGAGTAATTAAGTGAGTAGGATCATGACAGTGTTATTAATAAGAATTTGTTTAATTGATTTGTGTATACCAATTTAATTACCAATTCTGTCATTGTATATACTAGTCATAAACATTTATTGAAGTCAAAAGGTTCATTTTCAGGTGTTAGCAATTTGAAATACTTTATTGATAAATTTATTTTCAAAATTTAAAATATATGTAAGAAACTTTAAAAAAAAATTTTGAGAACATTTGTGAAAGACTCACGTATTAAACTGAACTGCAACATGGCTTTTCTAGCCAGTTTAGTTTAGTTTAGTTATATTAACGTCCCGTTTGAAGCAACACGAGGGCTATATTGGGACGGACCTCGTAATTTTGAACCGCGGTCAGATGACGAGGACGACACCTGAGCTGGCACCACCCTCTCCACACCACACCACACCAGCGGGAGGATTTGCTAGCCAGAGCAACCCGTGAAGACCTGATCACATTAGCTACAGAGTTGGGTGAGACTCTGGGCAGCAAAGAGACGAAAGTTACTTTGAAGGATGTCATTTTGAAATCTGTTAACTATGAGGAGGAATATGTTAAAGAACTTCTTCTCGCCATCGCAGAGGAGCGAAAGGCAAGGATCGAAGAAGAAAAAGTAAGGTAAGGGCCGAAACAGAAGAAAGGGAGAGATCGAAAAGACTCGAGTGGGAATTCGAGGAAAGGAAACGCAAGGATGAGAGGGAGTTCGAGTTGCAGAAGTTAAGATTGCGGCACAATACAAGTCTATCACAGAGGAGTACAGGATCAAGTACAGAACCGTTGGTTTCATGACCAAGTGGGATCTACAAACCCTGATCCATCGATTCGATCTTAGCAACAACGACATCGGTTTTTATTTCATTCTCTTTGAGTGACAATCTCAACGTGCAGAAGTACCGAAGGAGTTTTGGGCATCCCCTCTCATCAGTTTGTTACCAAGTGATATTGAACAACTGTTGGCTTAGGAAACCTAAGAAGTTGCTCAGGACTTCAATCACATAAAATGGCTTTTGCTTAAGCTGTACAAGATGACCCCAGAGAAGTTTCGTACAACTTTTCAGCAAACATACAAAAGAACCGAAAAGCTCCTGGACGGATTTCACTTATGAAATAAGGAATTATTTTCATGGATGGATCACCGGTCTAGAAATAAACACATTCGAAGATTTCATAGACTTGATGGTTGATCACCGATCAACTGAAACGTAGGTTACTTCCAGAGGTGAGGGATCACTTCCTCAATGGCGCAGAAACTGGACAACTACGAAATGGTACGTCAAAACCTAAGAAAGGAACCGTCGTTTACTGCCAAGAAGTGGCCTAGTAGCAAAAACAAGATAAATTCCCAAAATCAGAAAACAAGACATCAGAAGAAAGTTAGAAACCAAGAAACAAGACCTGCAATCTATTGCTACGTATGTTCCCAACCTGGATACATCAAAGCTGAATGACCCACTTGTTCTTCATCAGAACAAAGAGATAGATTGGCTCCGAACTTTCTGACTTACCAAGCAACCAATTCTCCGTTGGCTCTGCTAGATGTAAGCATTGAAGGATTGAATGTTCGAGCCTGTGCTGACACCGGCGCTTCAAAAGCTGTTGCTGGAGATCTTCTGTATTCCTGTTTGTTAAAGAAAGGTGTGACCTTCCGGCCAACTAGCATCACCATGACTTTGGCGAAAAGAAAGAAAGAAGCAGCTTGCACCGACACGGTGACGTTTAAAATTGAAAAAAAAAATTCTTACATTGGACCTCCTAGCTCTGGCAAAAGTAAAAAGAAACAGAACCTTGCTCGGGACCGACTTTCTTGGAAAGCCTGGAATAGCACTTAACCTTAAGCATAAAAACTGGCACTTTTATGGAGATCAAACGAGGAAGATCCATTTTCGAGAAGATATACCAGTTAGCCTTCTACGCCCTGTAGAAACTGTATCAGACACTGAGTTTCCCTTACCACTCGATCCTGTAAGAGACGAAACTGAACCAAATGTCTTTAAAGAACCCGATGCCTCGCCTAACGACTTGTCTACAACTCAGATTAGTGAAGTTGTTCAACTACAGAATTGTCGTCTTAGAGAAGAGGAAGGAGAAGGCTTGACCATGCCCCAACTGTCCCGTTTGAACCAATTATTGATGGAATACCAGGATACCTTTAATACAGGGGGAGAACCAACGCCATACTTGCGAAAATTTGACGATCTACATCAGGAGATAAAATATCATGTGGAGAAAAAGCAAGATCAACGCAAAGAATATGCGGACAAGAAGCGCAGAAATGCTGTCTTATGCACCTGGAGACCGAGTATGGGTAACTACTCATCAGAAGAGCAACAAAGCAAATAAGAAATCTGCAAAGTTTACACCATGACGTGATGGACCTTACATAGTAACGACCCAACGCTCCTTCACTAGTTACGAAGTTGCAGACCCCAACAACCCAAATGTCCCACTTGGAACATACCATTCTTCAGCTTTGCACCCATGCCTTGAGTCTTACGCCAGCAGTCAACCAGTACATCTTCTGCGTAGAAGAGGGCGCCTCAAAAAGAACTATAAATTTCTCTTGCTGGCTCCTTGTCAAGACGACAGGAGAGTCTGTAGCACCAGAATTGTAATGCGTCATCGGATGGGGTGACAGATCTCTGCCTTAAGCGAACATTCTAGTAACCCCTGACTCCGGAAACAGAGTATTCCCGGACTTTTTCTTCAGTCTGTATGCGGTTTCCTTGCTTGCATATGAGAAACCCATGTTTACTTAAAAAATGTAATTTTTATAGAATTAGTTAATTAAAATTTCTTTTAAATTATTACTTGATTACTACCTGTAGCATTTTATTAAACACAATTTCCATCATAAGAGTAAATTGAAAACTAAAGACAAAGTTTTGTTTCGCTTACAAACATTCTACCTGTTTGGTTGACAGAAATATCTTTTGATTAATAAATTAATAAATTTTTTTTCAATTGATAAATTATTTGTTTGATTAATTTATGTTGAATTTATATTTTAAATAAAAAGATTATAATAGTAGTAATGATTGATAAAATTTTATATTCTTTGTCTGTTTATAAATATTCAAAACTTTATAAGTATGAGTATATTAATTCTATGTATTATTTCTAATGGAAAATAAGTTACAAGATTTTTCATATGAATAATATAAACATGGACAGCAATTTTATATAAAGCTTTATTTTTACGAACAAAGGGGATTTACGCTAGTGGCATTTAAAATACAAAGCAGCATTAATTTGACAAAATTTCTGCTCAGCTTAAAATAGTAACATACGTGTGTTGAATTTTAGCATATTAACACATGTAAATCACAACCATTTTATAGAAACTAAGAAAATAGAAATATTATGAATGAAATTGTCATTTTTTTTTCTTTTTCATTACAGACTATATTTAATTCCTTTACGATGATACACTTAAAAAATAATTTTATCTAAAAATTAAGTGAGGTCGTATACATTAGACCCTCTTGATGTCGAAGTCATACGACAAACGTAACATTGCATCATATCTAAAACCTAACTTTACATTTTATTATATTATATAATGTCTACTCACTCCTTTTTTTTTTGCTCGTATAAAACGCACAATGAATTCTGAAATTGAATTGAAGGGTGCATTTAGAGCGCCTAATACAGAAGATTAACCTTTTCCCAACTGACTCGGCTGTGCAAAATCTATCCTATCAGGCCAGTTTCTGTTTTAAACGAGGACGTTTGAAACAATGTTTGAGTTATCATCAAGGATGGTCTCGCTTTACATCCTACACCTTTTGTTTGAAACAGAAACCACGCATTAGGACAAAATTTGTAGAGCCGGTTGGGTGGGGACAATAAAAAAAGGGTCAGAAAAATTCTATATGGCAAATTTTTTCTTTTAAAATGATTAAAAAAGTGTTATGAAATTTCATATTAATATGTTACTTGCTTAAAATTTATGTAAAATTCAAGCTAATCAATTAAGATTATTTAAGAAAGCTTTATCGATTGATACAATATACAGAGAAGAAGGATACAATACAAATATATTTAAATTTGGTTCAAATTTAGAATGAAATAAATACTTTTTTAAAGTAAATTAAACAATGAGATAGAAAAAATATATAATTAGAAGGATTAGAATACTTAATTCTTCTAAGATCCATTGATATTTTTATATGAAATCTTATAAGAATATCTAAGTAGTATAGAACATTTTTATATTTTTCGCTTGGTAAGAAATAAGGGGGAGAAAGGCGAATGTTTTCCTCAAATCATATAGTTTTGATTTTTAATCCGATTTTCATTTACTAAAATAATGTTTTTAATTATTCGAAATTAATATAATTAAGGAAGTGTCATCCGCATAATTTAATAAAATACAAAAAATATTGTCCATTTATTATCCTTAGAATTTGCAGTAACTAAGAATCCTTCTTATTGTCACGTTTCAGTAAATCAAGAAACACTTTTCAAAATTACTAAAGCACCTTTTGCTTTTATTTGTTAGCATTTTCGATAAATTTAATTGAATAATTCTTTTGTATTGTTCCATTTAATATTCTTTTCCAAAATTTCATTTTTTTTCTTTATCGCATTTTTTTCAGCGCCTTCTGTGGTACAAAGGAAAGTTGTGGACTGCCGAATGGGTAAATGAGACAGTAACTTAGCTTTTATTTCATTTTTTTTAAAAATATTTTTAACTATCAACGCTATATGTTCTGTTGTATAAAGAGCAGTGACGGACTTCCAAATGAGCAAATAAGGCAACTGTTTAGTGCTTCTAGGCCGAGAGGGGCCGCAGGGTCGATATAAAAATGAAATTTGCTTCATTACCAAATTCAAAAATTTGCAAAACGCAGGTTATATGAATATCATGATAATATTAACACTTTGTGATGTATAATTGGGCACATGTCTCTCCGTACCATTAACTCAGTTTTTACAGTATTTATAAACACGGAGCATCTATCGAGTAATATTGTAATAATATTGTGTGCAAACGTAGATGAACAGTAGTCATAAAAAATAAATAAAAGTACATACATTTTCACAAAATTGCTAAAAAAAGGAAATAAACTTAAAGTAAATCATTAGCATGTTACTTAAACAAAACAAATTAAGCTAAAATTAATTATTAGATTTCATATAAATAAAAAATTAACCTAATTTTTTTAAAACTTATTTTACTTTTAAAATTATTAATTTTAAAATTTGAAACTTGAAATGAAACAGATCATTTTATTAAATGAGAAATTTCATAATGTGCCTATTAAACAGCTTACTAATACTGCTGAACTGAGGCAAGCCACAAGAAGATAGTTTAAAAAAATGCATTAATTTAGTTGTCTGAAAAATATATTTTTAAATGCAAGTTCTATAGTTTATGCAAGTTCTAAATATTAACAGTCCTATATATTTCATTTGTATGTGACTATGTTCGGCTGAATTAAAAAAAAAGTTCTAAAATAGTTATATTTTTGAATTTTTGCATAGAAAAAGACCTCTATTAAGCCGAAATAACCAGTTAAATGAGAAAAATTGACCTTTTTTGGCAAAACAGTAGTATAAAGCAAAAATCTTTTAGTTTAGAGATTTATCAAATGATTTGTTTAAAATTTTGCAAAAATTTGGTTTAGTTTGGTTTAGTTATATTAACGTCCCGTTTGAAGCAACACTTGGGCTATTTTGGGACGGACCTCGTAATTTTGAACCTCGGTCAGATGACGAGGACGACACCTGAGCTGGCACCCCCTCTCCACACCACACCAGCGGGAGGACGTTTGGTCAGGACGGATTTAACGTGCAACAGACCCCCTTACACGACGGTTCTTCGGTGGAATCGGGTCTCGAACCTGAACCCCCCCGGGTACGAAGCTGAGACCTTACCACCAGGCCACCGCGGCCCTCAATTTTGCAAAAATGTGAGGAAATATATTACTTAGCTTTTGAATTAAACAATAAGCTGCATTTTTACCCACTCGTTAAATAATGTGGTTCAGATGATGAAAATTATAAAATTAACATTTTTTTTCGCACTGTGAAACATTAAAAGAGTATCGAATGTTTCTAAATGAATAGATTATTTATTCTCGGATTCGAAAACTGCGGAATATATTGAGAAATTACTATATCAAATTTGAACCAAAAAAATAAAAATAAATAAGCACTAGTTTTTAATTTGTGAGATTTTTAATTTATGAGAAAATTTTATTAAAAATTAGAATTTGAGGAAATAGCATTTAAATATGTGAAAAAAGATTCAAATGTATAAAAATTCAAATGTAAAAATCAATTTAACATACTAAAAAAAATGGACTTAAAAATACTTTTTTATGAAAATAAAAAAACTGTTCAAACATTAAAAATATTAAATTTTAGGAAATTATATTTTCGCCAAAAACTCTACTTTTCAGCGTACTCATTTATCCTAAATTTATTTTGCTTTTTC
>JAPMOR010100769.1:262124-280524 GCA_026543865.1 Argiope aurantia
CTATACTTATAATAAAGCTCAATGTGTGTGTGTGTGTGTGTGTGTGTTGGCTCTCTATAGGCCAGACCATTCAACCTACAGCTACCAAATTTGGCACGTATATACCTTGGAGGCCGGGAATGTGCACCTGGGGGTTATTTTTTCGAATTTTTAATTCGAATTTTATTTATTTAAAAATTAAGCGAAATTTTGGCGTGTTTCTGCTATAACTTCCGAAAATATTACCGCACAAAAATGATTTTTACATGAAGTTAAATATCAAAAATGTATCTTTTAAATGATACCAATGTTTTAACCTTAAAATTAAATTTCTATTTTTAATGAATTTTTAAATAAATATTTTAACTATATTTTTCTACAATTTTTTTCGTACAAAATAAAAATAAAATTTAAGCTGCACGAGCACGTTTCGCATTCATGAGAAAAAATTAGCTTTTTTCAAAGTGTTGCCATCACATTGATTAAAGCTCCAATTAAAAATAAATTAAATCTTTTTGGAAATGAAATCTGAAAAAATATAATTTTTGGCACGTGTCTGTAGGAAATGAAACAAATATGAAATATTATTTTTTCTAAAAAATAAATTCAAGAAAAATTATTCTATGATCTTTTACACTCTCTATATTATTAATCCAATAAATGAGTTTTATTTTAAGGCAAGTTTTGTTTAATATGAACAGGATATCCATTCAAATCAGGGCCACACAGCTAATTTGTAAACCTTTAGTTAAACACAGATCTGCTAAAATGGTCTAAATGGAAAATGATTATATTTTATGTAACTTGATTCAATAAATGCTCTAATAAATAACAAATTTTTCATTTTACATAAAGCTTCTGCTGTGGAAATCACGAATAACAAAATGTTCTTGAAACACTAATATTTTAAATAATAAGAGTTAATTTCCAATCAACTAAATCAATCACTTAAACTGACTGATTTATGAAAATTTGAATATCACTATTCAATAAAAAAATTACAATTTTAGATTTTCCATCGATCGTTTCAAAGAAAATACGCCAATCAGCGCGCAGCTTTCTCGAGATTAATTGGCCTAAGATTATGAAAATGTTGGGTTTTTCTAACTTTTTAACATCCAAAACTTCATAAATAAGTCTTAGTTGATCGTGGAAAATAGAAACATTCATTCATTTATTTAAAATTTGGTATGTCCAGAATATTTCTCAGAATATGATACCTTACTGCATTAAATTTAGACTTCATAATTTTTGAAATATATTTATAGGCCGGAACAAAATATTATTATTGATTTCATTTCAATCCTTTAGAAAGCAAAACTAAAAACTGAATTTTGTGCTGAATCTGAGAAATTTTTGTTGAATTATTCTTTGAGATATTACATAAGTTATGAAAAATATTTTGTAGTTCGCATAAGACTTATATACCGAGGGATTCTGTTTGCAATACTCATATTCAATAATAATAATAATAAATAAATAACAATAAAGATGATAAATAAAATAAAATGCTTGGTTTTATTAAAAAATATCTTTATATTAATTGCAATTTCATCATTTCCACTTTAAATTAAAGTTGAAGTTTTACCGGAAATGACAACAAAAAAGCAAAATATATATAGTAAATTGAACGAAACGATCTAAACAACAGTTTAAGTTTCGTATGACTACCAAAATTTGAAGATTTTAAATTTTTTGTTTGAGAATCTATTAAGAGACCAGTTATTTAAAATATTTAATTGAAAATTGTAGCGAGCGGTAATACTGGCGAACCGGCTGGTAGCCAAAGGCGGCCAGTCTTATAATAAAGATGAATGTGTGTGTGTGTGTGTCGGGCTCCACAGGCCAGACTGTTTCATCTACAGCTACCGAATTTGTAGCTGTAAGTGAAACGTACAGCTATAAATACTTTGATATTCGAAAATGTGCACTTTGAAACGATTTTTTTTGAATTCTTAATTAGAATTACATTTAATTAAAAATTAACTGAGTTTTAACTCTTCGTGACAATTTCCAAAATTCTCACAGCATTAAAATGATTTTATATCAACTTGAGGTTCAAAAAATTATCTTTCCAATGATGCTATTTTTTTATCTTATAAATTAAGCTTCTATTTTTAATGAATTTTTAAAATCATATTTTCCTACAATTTATTTCGTACAAAATTAAAATAAAATTTAGCACGCAGAGAGCCTAACTCATATGAAAAATGAGTCTTTATTAACTCGTTGCCATTATTTCAACAAAAACTCAAATTAAACGATTTAATTAATCCTTAAGGTCGAAAATTTTAATTTTCTGCACTAGCATGTATGAAATGAAATAAATTTGAAATGTGATATTTTCATAAAAATTAAATGCAAAAGAAAGTCTGTGACCTTTATAAGTATTTATATTATTAATTTAATAACTTAGTTTTATTTAAGACAAGCATAGTTTAATATATATAGGATACTTACTCTAATCAGGGCGCAGTAACTAATTTCTAAAACATTAATAGCATTATATATCGAATAAAAAAAAGAGTCCAATTGAAGTAAATAATAATATTTTATATAGTTTGAATTAATAAATTCTTTGATGAATTGCGAATTTTATATTTTATTCAGATAGTTTGTCCGGTGAGTCAGTCATATTTAATAAAATATTCTTGAGATACTAATATTTTAAATAAAAAAATTTCCACACTTTTGCAACTAAAATCAATTGAGTTGTGGAAATTTAAATATCATTATTTTATAAAAAATACGCGATTTGTGGCTTCTATATCGATTGTTTTGAAGAAAATACGCCATTTAGAGCCCGGAGCAAGTCTGATTAGTCTAAACTAATGAAATTGTGTGTTGTTTAAAAAAACGTTATTTAGTTTTATAATTCGGTCAGAAAAGATTGAAATATTAGATTGTCAAGATTATTTTACTGAATATGATTTTCAGGATAAAAATAATGTATAAAATTTAGTATTCATAATTGTTTTCAGAAATACATTTATTGACTAAAATAAAATAATAGGTAAAAGTGAAGTTTAGTGTGCCCCTTGCTGCGCCATTAACTTTTAAAAAAACATCCTACGGCTTTGTTAGCAGCGGGAGCGGGAACCTAGTAACTTCGTTAGCACATTGAACGTAAGGACTGTGTGGATAACAGAAACAGTATATAATCAATAGAAAAGAAAGAATAAAGGACGTTATAGGAACGGATTTTAGAGGGCATTTTAAAGAATTAATGCACTTGATATATTTAATACACACTTAGAAGCAATGAAAAAATTCTCCATATAAAATTTCAAACAAGCATTCTTTCCTTTCATTAACTCGTAAAATCGTAAAAAATATATATATTCCACTCGCCCTTCATCCATTCTGCAGGTTCGAAATACTGTATTCCATCTTATTTACCCGACATCCATTCTTGCACAACTGCCGACATAAATTATCAAGGGAACCAACCATTACAACACCAAAAGAATAACGAGAACTGTGAAGAATTCCATTGCAGCTGACTTTTAAAGTAAGAATGCAGACGATTTCGTAAAGTAAGAATTCAGACGATTTTTTAAAGCACATTCTGACAATTGAAAATTGCAAAATAATAAATATTTTCTGTTCCATATTCACATTAAAAATAAAATTGCAGTGTCTTATTAGTTGTAAAAAAACTTTTTATTATAATAAAAAACAAAATTAAAATCTTTAATCGATATTTTTTTTATTATTTTTTTATTTAACATTTTTTTAAAAATAGTTGTAGTTCATGTACAACTTAACCATTGTAAAAAGTAGTAAACAAAACAGCATTAGGGTTGCTAGAAGAGCGTTCCATTGGGTTGCCATATTGGCGACAAACTCGAGGGGCATACTAAACTTCATTTCAACGAAATAAAGTATCACTTACCGCATTTAAATCCTTTTAAAAGTAAAAATAAAAACTGCATTTTATGATGAATCATATAATTTTTATTGAATAATTTTTTGATATTATAATTATAAAAAACAATTGCATAAATTTCTGAAAAAATAACTGAATAATAAATATTGCATAAATTATGAAAAATACTAAGCAGTACACGTAAATTTCAATACTGAAAGGTTCGATTTTCTGTAGTTATATATATATTGAAAAAGGTGTTTTGCTTTAGTAAAAAAAATGATATATATCAAATATTATATCAAAATTATATAAAATATTACGAGAGCTGACAGAAAAATAGACAGATACATAGTACAATGAACAGAAAATAATAAGGTTTCTATAGCAGTATAACTATCAAAATTTGAAACTTAAAAATACTTGATATATGATTAAAAATTTTAGCGACCATTAGTCTTGACGATCCGGCCGGTAGCCAAAAGCGGCTTGTTTTAAATACAAAGTATATGTTAGGAAATATTAAGTTCAAACGTGGATGCTGCGTAATTTTCAGTAATATAAAAAGATGAAAAAACATTTTCATTATTGAAATTTTTACAATGCCATAAAAACTGAAAATTAACCTAATATATGATTGAGTTAAATCATACTATTATTGGCTGCTTAAGTTAGAAATCTATTGAAATATAAATAAAATTGATGATAGATTAAAAGGGGGGCTTCAAAATATGCAATACATAAGATTACAACATAGCTTAAATCCGCTAAAGCTAAAGTTGTCGTAATAAAAACGTCGAATAACAATTTAATTTTTTTGAATGACACCGATAGGAAAACATGTAAAGTGCATTAAATAGAAACAAAAATACAGAGAAAACATAAAATATCATAGCATTTAGTAACTAGCTAAAAAAAGTGTTTACAGTAAAGTAATTACGGAAAGATGACAAAAAATATTCTTTTCCTTGTAAGCAATGCAACCATTGATTTTCTTTTCTGTGTGAATCTTTAAACAAATACTGTACCATATAATTTTTATTTTCGCCGCTGAATTAATCTGAGAATCATTTCATAACCTTGTAGGTAATTTTGCTCCTTAACTAGTTGCATGAACTTATTTTTGAAGTTAATTTTACCTTTAATAAGAGAAGCAAGAGAATGTATCTTAACAAGTGATCAATGAAACGAGAAATTTGTGTTTGTAATGTCTTGAGAAAAAGAGGATTTTTCTATTCGTCAGTCAAATTCGCAGGTTTAAAATCCTATCTTTTAATTTCATCAAATAAATCTAGACAGAATAAATTCCTGACCAGAACCATTATTCAACTACTTGTGGCTATGAGTTTTCTATTGACAACACCCTTTTGCTGTAAAATAATCCATTCATCATCAAAAATTGATTTTTATTAAATAAATAATACTTCTGCGTTCTATGTTAATGCCGTCTGTTACTCTGCAGGAGAAGAATAGAAGGAAGAATTCATGGCTTGATGATTCTTAACTGATAAATCAATGTAAGAACACTCTCCAACAAACAGAAATGTGTCCGTTTTCTTCATCTTGTAGCTTCTTCTTAAGAATGTGTATTTCTTTTATACTTGAAAGCTGGCAGATGCTTTTGGAGCGAAGCAGTGAAAAAAAATCTTCATCTGATGATTCAAAATTGAAATCGATGAAACAGGAATCTCTCACGAAAACAAAGTAAAGTGCTGAGATTCCGTCTTCTTGAAAAAAAGGCAAAGTTTGTAAATTCTATGTGAATTCTATTTGATGATGAGCAAGAGATGATGCAAAAGAAGATACTTGGTCCACTATCATAAGGGGATTCTTAATTGAAGTCTATGTAACAAGAACAGCCCCCAGGAAGCAGAAAGGTATCAACAGTTGGACTACGATCCGGTGTTTGGGGATCAGTACTTAGTAGTTGTACAGCAGTGTATCTCTGAAGGCAAGAAGAATGAACGCAAGGTGGCATCATCTGGCAGGTTCGGTTTTCATATCTGAAATGAAATTAACTATTAATTGAAATTTATGAACTTCACAAATGCGTTAACTATGATCAAGATGATATAACTAGGTGAGAGTGGAATCCTCAAAATTTTACAGCATACTCTCTAAAGGTGCTATGCCCCTACCTCCGGCAAACAATTATGGATCTTGGATAAGGCAAAGAACCCCCTTATATGGCATTAAAATACGAAAGTTATGAAATATTAATTTTTGATATGACTTTAGCATTTTTACTGAATCTATCGTGTAATCTTTGGCGCATCTTTTGGCGATTAATCCCTGGTATGCGGTTAATTGTGACCGAAAATTAAATTTGTGTTTTAGACGCGTTTTTCCAAATCGATTGAAACAAAAATTTAACACACAGATACACATGTATAAAAAAATCACATACTTACTTTGATATATTTAAGTCATTGCATTTTAAAGTTATCGTGTTTACATGTTTCTGAATTTACAGACCGACAGACGTTCAACCTTTCGCGGGATTTGGCCCAAAATTCGAGAAGTGTCCACAGTATAAATGCTGAATCTGTGTAACGGATTTTGTTCATATAGTTTTCTTCGTTTTGTAATTATTGGGCTAACCTATATTCAAACAGCCGGACAAACAGATTTCCTCCGAACGATATTGTTCAAAATTTAATAGAAATCTCAAAATTTGTCGTAAAGATCATATATCAAATTCCATTCGTCTAGCTCCTTTATGAATTATTATTATAGTTTTTTACAGATAGACAAATGGACATTTCCCAAAAATGTCTTTTTCGAGTTCAGAGATGTCTAAATCGTGAAGATTCATCAAAATCTCTACTTCAAATTTTATTGATGATTGCAACAATTTCTTTATACTTCGTATATGAGAAAGCAAGAAGGAAATGATCTGAACATTATAAATCATATTTTAGAAATTTAGAGTTTTGTTTGAAAATGTAATAATTGTCTGTTTATATAACCTTGTTTATGAAGTCAACTTCCATATGATAATCCATTTCGTTATCACGTGATTATGTCCGATTGCTTATCTCTATGTTTTATGTCTGTTTATTTCGTCTATGTTTGATGTTTATCTGTTTATTATTTATAAGTTTTGTTTATGTCAATGTTTTTTATCATTATATCAGTCTGTCTCTGTAACAAGAATAGCTCAAAAATGCTTTGAGCAAGACGGATGAAATTTGGTATACGGTCTTTGCACTCAATTTTTAGATTTCTATCAAACTTAGAGTAACATTGTTCGGAGGAAGTCTGACTGTTCGGCCGTTGAATATAAGTTAATATGATATTTACAAAACGAACAGATCTAGATGGATAAAATTCGTTACATAGATTTAGCATTTCTATTGTGAGCATCTACCAAATTCTGAGCCAAATCCAATAAGGAGTTGAATGTCTATCTACCTGCATCTTCAGAAGCACGTAAACATTATAATTCAGGTACTCAGTGACTTAAATATATGAAATCAAATGCATGATTTTTTTTAAAGTCCAGTTGTTGTTTTATGTAAAATTTTTGTTTCAGTCAGTTGGGAAAAATTCATCTAATTCATAAATTAGATTTTTGAATACTTTTGGCCACATGACAGGGATTAATCGCCAAAATACTAACCAAACATCACAAGATAGACTCAGTGAAAATACTAAATTCACACCGAAGGTTAATACGTCAATGCATGTAAGAGGTTTCCCGGCGTGACACCTTTATTAGAGAGTATGCTAGAAAGTTTTGGGGAGACCACTCAGTTTGTTCTTATTACTTCTATTATTTTCAAGGAAATTTATTTGTTACCAAGGGATTCATTTTAAATTACTTTGTATTGCGATGACGACAGAACATTGTCAAAAACTATCAATGAGATAAACTGTCAGTTTAAAAAAAGTGCTTCCTGGAGTGAATAGATACAAATCAAGAGGAAGCTATATTTAAACATTTAAAATCCGGCATATAAAAATATGCAATTATCAGAAGACTTGACGTAATTTTTAAATATTTTAAAGTGAAAACCTAAAACTAATAATTTAAAAGATTTCTGGTATAGACAATAAGCAAAATGTATTTAATCTTGAGGCTACTCAAAGTATCAATCATAACTAAAAAAAAAAACAGCACTGATGACCATAAGGACCAGCGATATTCAAAAGAAATTCTAAAACAGCTGTCCTTGAATTTGAGTTATTACTTCGAGCAGACAGGTATCTGTCTCTGAAGTTTAGAAAAGTGGCGGCTTATGATCTCATTATAGATAGCTTTTTTTTAAAAAAATGTGTGCATTTTATAGATTTTTATATGATATTGTAAATTTTACTTTTATTTTACACTTTTAGATAGACTTCTTCAGAAATGTTTTGTCATTTCATTTTCTATGTAAAAGTGTTACTATCTTTTTCACTCCTATAATCATAAAAATTTCGAATAACGGTTTTAGTACAACTTTTAATGCTTTTTTCCCCTCAATATTTTCAAAGCAGGTGTCTCAAATTGTAACTCTCTTTTATTGTAATCATTGGCTGAGTTTAAAACTTCAGTAGAAGAAATGGTAATTAAAAATTAATCTGTATTGGAGTACTTATGGCATTAATTAAACAGTATAATGTTTTTTATAAGACATTTAAGAATAAGGCATCTGAAGATCAGCGGAGTATAAAAACTGCTTTATTGCGTTAGAGTTCAAGCTATTGTCCATCAAGCAAAATTTTTTTGTTGATTTAATTCCCCCTTCCAATTATGTGTTTCTGTAGTTCTAACTTTCATTTATAAAAATTTATACATCTATAAAATTGAGTAATAAAAAATTATGAAATACAGATATACTCATGAAAAAATGGCTTAAAATTCCTATTTTAATATCTTTAGTACTGCATTTAATTATATGAATTATTTAATTACAGAAAATACAGCAATCAATAATAAGTTATTGTAGGAAATTAACCGAGTTCAACTTATTTAGTTTCTGTATAATTTTATTATTCTTTTTTCAATTAAAACTGTTTAGAAGTTAGAATCAGTTAATAATCACATATTGTTTGTCGATTTAAATGGAAACACTTTGAACAGGTAAGTAACAAAACTAGTATTCTTTCTTCTCATGTCTAACTCACTTTCTAACTGAAATAAGTGCTTTATGAATGTGAACTCTAATAGCATAGTTTTAAAGTTTAATTACGTGTGATATTTTTTGCGTCCTTGTTTTGATTCATAAAGTTGTAAGTTGTTTTCAGTATAAATCACAAAATTATTTTTAGTCAAGGACTACAAATGTGAAACAATTTCATTCTTTGCGGCGAAAATTGTCGAATTAAAACTCTTTGTCCGTCATAAAAGTACATGAAACTGCGTGCCGTGCGTTTCACTAACCTGAAACAATTACTCTCCGATAAAAAATAGAATTCTGGCATCGTTACTCACGCAGACGACTCATTTTTGATGATGATTTGACACATATCTCGCTTCGCACTTTCACTCTATTTCACGCTTGAAAACCAGAAGAGGTGAATGGGCTTACAGATAACATCAATTGTTAGGCTTGACCTGTTTAGTGTTAGTAACAGAAACTAATTTTTCTTTGTTAGTTAACGTTTATTGGAGTTATTATGGACTGCAACAGACCTTCAGAAATCGAGGACATTCGTGATCTGGGAATTTGAAAACACAGACGATAATTGTAGGCTCTGAGTTTAGTTCAGGGCTCTGGTGTTTTTCCTTTGCCCTTTCTAGATGGCTTAATATGTCTTAATAAATCCTCTCTCATTGCCATGAAAAGAACAAATGTTTGACCACACTTCCTGTCAGAGATAAAATTATAGACTTTTGTTTTGATTACGGTGAGATTTATCTGAGAAATCCATAAGCAGAATCAAATAATAGAGCTTGAAATATTCCTTTGGTAATTTGTTTTAAGGGTCTGGCTAATGCAACCTAATTGTAATAACAAAATTATAAATAATTTCAATCAATTAAATACTATTTATACAGGTAAGCAAAACTGTCTTGAAACAACAATTTTTCGATATCAGAGTCAGTCGCTGACACATATCTATTAATCATATCCATCATCATCAGCATATTTGACTAGACAACCCAGAATGGACCAGTGCTTTCCTCTGAATTTTGTTCCACTGCATTCTATTTTTGACATTTGTGCGCCAGTTTCTTTTCTGGATAGCCAGGAAGTCCGTCTCCACTGCCTTCATCCATCTCAATTTGGGTCTACTCTTTTTTTCTACTTGTTAGAGGTTTATGTAAAAGAATTTTTTTTAAATATGGAATCATTATCAATTCTAAATATATGAGCCGCCCAGTTCTGATTTATTTGTATGAACTTTAATATCTGTGTCTCTATAGATTTTATATAGCTCAAAGTTATATCTTCTTCTCCAAACATTGTTGATTTTTATCCTACCAAAATGGTCCACAGAATTTTTCCTTTGAAAATGGCTATGTTATTTTCTCCAGTTTTGGTCAGTCATATCCATTATCACATATCTATTAATACTCAGCAAAAATTCTAGATCCTTTCATAGAAATTCAAATGAAATTAGTCATTTAGAAGATGATTATAATAAACAGTGAGAAATTCAATCGAAAAGAAAAGCGAAAGCAATAAAACTATAAACAAACAAAAATTTAATAGTTACAATATCAAATATCTGGCCTGTTTTTATTTCATGGAAAAAATTAAGTGGTTTGGCTACTTGAAATGAAATAAATTTGACATAAACACTGGATGTGGACATGGCAAGTGATTTTGATATAGACAAAATAATTCCATATCTCACTAAATGCTTGCCCAATTGTTTTTAAAATTTTCAGATTAATAAGACAAAGGTTCAAAGATGATGTTTCTCCAAAAATTGATATATTGATATATTCGTCGATTTTCCTAAATTTTCAGAGTCACCTTAAGAAACTCCGAAAGGAATTGTCATTGGTAATTCTAAAAGTTAACAAAAGGTACATGATATTTTCTGAAAATAGTGCTTCAATACTATCAGCTATTTTTAAAATAGTACTCATAGTTTCAATAATTTATTTATAATAATAATAAAAATGAATGTGTGTACGTAAAAATAAGCTGAAATTTGGCGTTTTTCCTCGATAACTTCTTAAAAAACCAAAATTAATTTTATACCATTTTAAAATATAAAAATATCTTCTTTATAGTGATACCATTTTAATAAGTGTGTAAACTTTTGCTAAATTTTGGCTTTAAAAAACATTTTTTTTAAATTTCTAATAATAGATTACATTTTGATGCATAATTGCTCTGCACGTAAATGTAAAAAAAATCAAAATAATAGCTTAATAAGCAGGGACAATATTCTACTGACACCATCCAAAACAATAGAAATTATTCACATTTATTATTTCCGATGTAATTGCATTTGTTTAATTACATCGAGGCCATATTTGAGAATTATTTACACAAATTTTAATTTGAATTAAATTTACATGTTTCAACTCGGCAAAAAGCTCGGGTGTCATTTCCTCCATTGTCTAATTAATTTTACTGGAAATCTCCGGATACCGAGAATCGTAATGCGAAACAGTATGCCACTACAGTAAATAAGCAAATTATACTTCATATTCGTAATCTTTTTTGCATTTTCTGATAATTTTCTAAAATTTCTAGTTATTAAGGACTTTGTGGTATTCTAATAAATATTTATTTAATCATTAATGTTTTTGGAGCCTTTTTAATGGTAAGTGTAGTGTTACATAGTGTAATGACTAATGCATAATCTTTATTTCCTTTTAAAGCAGGGTAGTCATTCTATGTTTTAAAACATTGAAAAACGAAAAACGCAAAAATAGTTTTCCAAATTGTTATCAAATTTAGTGGAGTTTTGTGGAGCAAAAACCATTCTTGATTATGGACGTATGGAATGAATTAAAACCTTGTTTTATAAATTCTTAGATAAAATCTTATCATTTGTCATGACTTGTCAATGTTTATGTATAAGGCAAAAAACAGTACGAAAACATTAAAACTGAAGCATTTTTAATTAGATCAAATGGTAAAAACCGATCATTTTTAAGAAAGTAAAAAGATCTGGTATAATTAATTTTGTGAAGAATGTCTTTTAAAATGATAGAGGAAGATTGGAAGCAACGGATGCGTTGCGAAATGAATTGAGGACAATAAATTAGAATGTGTTGAACTGACAATTCAAAAGATTTGCAAAATTTTCTTTGTATAAAAATAGTTCGATATTCGTCATGCAATAATGATAGACATCGTTTATTGTTATGATAAGTAATCGTTTACTAATTAAAAACATTAAAATAGTGTAAAAGATAACGAACTGATATTAAACATAAAAATTCAATTAACAAATATATATAAGCAGGATATACAGACAAGCAAGAATTTTTAAATAAAATATGATAATTAAATTATTTTTCTCAATAATTTAATTTAATTATTTTTCTCAATAATTTAATTATTTTTCTCAATATTTATTTAAGCAAAAGTATAGATCAATATATTTTTGCTTCATTTGTTTCCATATGTCCTCAAACACTAGTACTCGTATTAGGGATTTTTCTCTCTATTTTAATCCTCTACTGGTCTGTGAAAAGGAATACAGATCAAACCTAGCTTAAACAGCAACTCGCATAACGAACAAAACTAAATTTAAAAAATGACTCACTTAACAAGCTATGTTTGGTAGAGAGTGGTGTCACGTGACATGCTGGATTGGTCTGCATCTGTCTGTTTCGAGTGGTTGCTTAATGAAAACGTTTATATCTTCATCGATGAAGTTGTTTTCCTGATAATGTTGTCGAATTCGACTACGAAGGGATTAAGAAAGTGTTTGAGGAGCCTTAATCAATGAGAAGACGTCTCTGTCCAAAATTATGAGAACTAATAGATAAAAACGACATCGATGAGCTGGTGAAAGGATTTCCGAAGAACTTATATCGATACATTTTGTGTCGCAGCAGGATGTGACGGAGGAGAGTTGGTCAAGAGAAGTAGAAACAATATATTTAACCGAGAAAAAACTTACAGTTGTTGGGTGACGCTGAAAGCATGGGAAATTATTGCAATGTATATTGAGGAGTATCAACCGTGATAAAGCATTAGCTATGGGTTCTGCAAATTGCTTTAAGATAATACTGTGTCTCAATTTCGCCAAATTTTGAAGTGTAGCTAAAAACAAATATTTTTATACAAATTACTTGTAAAAAATGGATTATAAATAATAAATTATATTATTATAAATTGGTTTGAGTCATTTTTCTTTGGAAACAAAAAGAAATTCTTTGGAACAAAAATTGTTGTGGAAAAAGCTGTTTAACTTTAATGTAACATATGAAAACGAATTATGCTCGTTAAGTAAAGTTTTCATTGTAATTTGAATAACCCTTCATTATTAATTAAATTTTAGTCTATTATATATAAGAAGAAAATCTTCCAATCTCTCACTTCGCTTACTCACTTGCAATGTTCCAGTCTCACAGACTGCGGGAATTGCTCCGTGTTGAGGACCACTTTCCATCTGCCAGCCCAATTCCTTGCCCACCCAATGCGCATAGTGAAGACATCCGTCTCGCAGGCCCAAGTGCCCCTTTCTGAAGGAAAGTTATAGCGATAGCTGACGTTGCCACCCACAGCCACTTCCACTGGCAGTGGTTGCATTTCGGAGTACATGCGGTAGATTTCGCCGTGATAGCGTTGTACCACGTTGCGGACCATGTCCCTGAAATAAAATATCACAAAGATTTAGTTTAATATAAATGATGAATCATTTTGAAATAATGCGAGAGCTATTCTGTGTGTCAGTATGACAAGACACCTGAACCAGCTCTGCCCCTCTTTCTGATTTAGTGAACGTGTTTTCGTATTTATGCCAGTTCAGTTTTGTCAACATGTTAGGATGAAGCAATGATGCTGTTTATGGCTTTATTGGGCTTCATATAACATGGCATGGATTGATGGGTAAGATACAAGTTTCGATTTTGTTTGAAGTATATGAGGATGTATTTGAACTAGCATTTTACTAAAATGAACTAGATTTTGCACTTATTTTCCCCAAGTTCTTTCCACATGTTAAGCAAGGAAGCAATAATTCTATTTCTAACACTGCCGAATTTCTGTTGACATTGCATAAGAGTCTTTTTGGCGGAATATTGGGTTCCATTTTGTTACCAAAGAAGGTTATAATTTAGCATTGCGAAAGGTACAACTAATATTCAAATATGAAAAAAAAATTAACTAACTTACCTCTGTTTTCAGTTTATTTCCAAAGTGTTACAAAGCGACCAGAAAATGAAATTTGACAATGAATGAACAAAAACTGAATCATTAATGAAATAATTATTCCACTTTTTCAATAGTTATAATATTTTATCAGTTCTATTCAAGATCAATATATATTATAAAAACAGCGATACAAACAGAAAGCTAGCTATTTCCTCGCCTAAATCCATTTTTCTCTATTCATAGATTTTATAAAAGTTTAATTATTCAGATCACATCAATGAAAGTTGATAAAATCTTACAACTCTTATCAGTTTCTTGATAATTTATAACTTTCTTTTTAGGATATTCAAAAATACCCTAAAAACACTGAAATACATATAGAATATGCATTACGGTTCAAAACTGTATGCATTAAGCGGTATTTCCTAAAAGCTAAAATTAAAGATAGAGATAATTAAATTAGCTCACGTAATTCGGGTAATTTATATAACTGAGTGGCACTGAGATATTTCCTACTTATCATATTACATAAGTTACTAAAGTTTGCTGCTTGGAAGATAAAAAGTAATAAATCATTCGCCTCTAGATTAATTCAAGTTACCAAAAAAAAAAAAAAAACTCATATTTGGAAGAGAATTTGAGAGAAAGTAGAAGAGCCTAGTTAGCCATTTTAATAAAATTCCTCACTGATTAAGATTTAATCTCAATAATAAGTATTCAATTTTGGCAGACATTTGACTCTATTTCGGATTCAAAATAAAAATCGTATAGTTTTGATTATATTTACACAACTGACTTAAAATAAAGTTTGCGATATTAAAAACATTCGGAATTTTATTCATTTGTAAAAATGAGAAAATATGCTGTGCAATCTTTCCAAATTACTTAATATCTTCAGCCACATCACATTGGAAACTTTGATGAATATTAGGATTTCAGATTCGATAGGAAGATCTGAATAGTTAAATATTCCATTATTTTAATGGTGGGGCGATCAGAAAAATAATAAAAAACATGGAGAGCTAATAATGATGATAATAATAATCACAATAATATATTTAGAAACAAATCAGTGACCAAGAAACAATAACTCTTTTGTAAAAGTACCAATAAAATAAATTTTGAGATTTATTAATAGTTCTATTTTGAGGCTTTCTAAAATTCCTTTAAAGTGCGATTAATTTGGCTATTTTGTTATTACTGTTTAAAGATTAGCAATTATCTATTAAAATCGTGGTCAATCAAGTTTTTTTCGTAATTTTTCTACATGGAAAAAATATTAAAAACGTTTTTTTAAGGGTCTAAACATCTTTTAAACAGCAAAGCGATATAACCAAACCAGCTATCGTATTGAAAGCTGCAACTTAATCATACAATTTCGCACTGCAACTATTAAAGCTGCAAGCTCTTTGCTCCATTCAGGTTTTTGTTTATACCTGGAAAAAGGGAAGAGATTTATTTATTTATTTTTAAATTCGCAACGTATTTCTTTAAGCTTAGAATTTCTGCTTCATTAACATAACACTACATTAATACAGGGCTTGAAATTTTGAATTCTGTTCTCACTTTTATCACATTATCCATTTCAATAAAATATAATTTTAAAAGTGAAATTGTATTTAAAATCAGCTAAAAAAATGGATGACCGAATTTAACCCGATCGCATGGCGCTCATTTTGTTTGCATTACGGGCAAAATGTGTTGAATAATTTTATGATTATGTAGAGACGAGGTATTCGAAAAACACTTGAAAGTAAATTTGAAAAATGTATAAATAGAAAGATATAACACACAACAAAAAAGGAGAAATATAAAAAATAAAACATATTAATATTTATTAGCTAACTATGAATTCCCATTGCATATAAACACAAAATATTCCTAAGAAAGTAACATAAATATGCATGCCAATAAATCTTAACTAGTTTTTTTTTAATTTGATAATTTTTACCTAAAAATTTGAGTATGGTATACTTTAAAGCCCTGTGTCTATGATATTTTAAATTATTGCTACACTTATTCATATTTGGTTTAAGATAAATTATTTTTAATTATATAGAAAGATAATAACGTATGAAATCAACAGCTGTTGTGTCTGTTGTTGTGACTTATGGCACTTTACAAGCCCGCTGACAGTTATCTGTCAGCGATTTAACCTGAGTGAGTGTCTCTTGTTTTTACAGTAGCGCCAACTAGGGCCAAGAGTACGGCCTAGCTACTTCATGTGTCACATTCGCTTACACAACCCCTTTTTACAGGGGGGGGGGCACATTCACACGCCTCACAGATAGAACACAGAAGAAGAACAATTATGCCCGAACGGGATCGAACCCAGGACACCCAGCGCTACCTTGATGCCAGGACACCGGCAAATCAACGGCTACACACACAGAGCGAATTAAACATGTTAACTTGCACGTGAAGCACGAGTCTGACTCATTACTACCCTTTTTTGACTTCAGAAATACATAATGAGTGTAGTTTATTATTCTGCACGAATGGGTTCATTTAAATGTGTATTTATGAACGTAATAAATAAAATTGTTCAGATTCCTAGGAAAGGTACTGATGGATATTTTAAAATGCTTTAACATCTTTTTTGGAATTCAGAGTTTTCCAGCCAGAAATCGAAACTATATATATTTTCAGCAGGAAAAAAAAAAACTCTTACATGGGATAGTCATGATCGTGCAAGCAATAATCTCGCTTCCTTGCACAAGTCGGTCTCTCGGATGGCAATGGATTGAGGTAGTTACTATCCAACCTGCTGTTGGAGGGTCGGAATGCATCCTGCTTCTGGGGCAACGGTTCAGGCAGTTGGGGTCCCAGAGGTGGCGCACCGTATCGACTGTCTCTCCTTGTGTCATAATGGCCTTTCGTCAGTGAAGCAGGATAGTTCCCTCTTGATCCCCAGTATCCTCCAGATACGGAATGTGAGGTGGTGGCATAGTTGGCAGAGTTGATAGGAAACAGTAGGATTGTGAAAGCATATGTGAGCAATGCCTGTTAACGAACAAGAACTTCATTAGTAGAATAAGTTTCCAGAATATCAATATTGGCGCTTCTTATTTTTTTAAAACGAAACTTTTCTATCATAAAAGTTTTGGAAGTTTGTTTTATGAAAGGGATTCGATTAGTTTAATCAATTTATATTTTTATTGAATAGACTTTGATTACGATTTGATAATATTTGGTATTGTGTAAGTGACAGTTTTCTCACCAATAATTTCCGGGAGATAATGGAAATTTTTATATTTCGCTTGGTAATTATTTAGTAACTAAAATACCTACTTTTCTTTTATTATTGCCTTTTTCATAATACCATATCGAGAATAAGAGGAATTCTCGGGGACAAAATGAATTCATATATAGGTTGATTATAAATCCAAGTTTGCAGAGCTATTAAAAGAAAATAAAACGAAGTATAATCACCTTGCCATGTTTCACATTGTCATAAGAAATTTCAAATGACAACTGAAAATTTAGTTTTCAATATAAGTGTTCACTATAAGCATCTCGAAAATACGATCGATATCAAGGCAATACAATAACATTCCATACTTTTTCAGTGTTTCTGATGTGATGCTTTGAAAAGCTTGAAAACTTGCATATCTTAAGTTTATCACCGTCAGTTGGTATATATATAGAGAAAAAATTTTGCTGTTTGATGTATCCCCAGAAAATAAAGTAAGTATCGCCATACACGCATATTTGCCTTCTTTCAAAGTTTCACACAAGGCATGCAGAAAAAATCGTGGAATGATTTATTTTACTGATTCATATTTCTGGAGGGGATCATATTCAACATTTATAACTGTGCTGAATTCAAACTTTCAGCTGTTATTTTTGATTTTCGGCAAAAACAAAGCTGTACTTTAATTTTTTCTCTTTTAACAGGTCTGCATAGTTAAGATATATAATTATAATTGCACTATACAATGAAATATCCAATTATAGGTATTAAAATCGTATCGTATCTCTCAAGCAATGCTTAAGATCTAAAATTTCTGGACAGTTATTATAGAGAACTTTAACCAAAATAATCTTTAATCGACATTTCTTCTTCACTCACTCGAGAAATATTAAAGGAATGTTAAAAATAATATTACAAAATTAAACTAAATAAATAAATTAATTGGATGTATACTGCTTAAATTACAAGCGCATTACTAAATGCTTATGAAACAAAGTTTCCAGTCATAGTGCTTTTCTTTGCCGAATGAATTTACTCCTCATACTTTTTGTCCTTGTAAATTACCCTCATGCTCTTTCAAATTCAAACAGTGCACACACACACACACACACACACACACACACACACACACACACACAC
>JAPMOR010100769.1:280534-296305 GCA_026543865.1 Argiope aurantia
ACACACACACACACACACACACACACACACACACACACACACACACAAAACACCTTTGGAATTGCAACGAAATACAAGAGGAATAATCTGTTAATGAATCTATACTCACTGAGCATAATAATTTAGATGAGCGGGATTTATTAGAAGCGAGACATAATCGCAATCTTGGAGAAACGTCTGTTCTTGGAATATACCCACCCTATTATTATTCAATCTAAAAATTTTGAACTAGGAATCCAAAAGTTAAAAATGCAACTTTTCACAACATTGATTCACAGTTTTAGAAATTATTGAATACATTAAAAGAGCTTATAGAGTTATATTATCATGTACATACTTAATATTATTTTGATAATGTGAAATATAATTTTAGAAATGATAGTAAATTTTTTTTAAAAAAATAATGAATATTAGAAATAAGAGAAAGCATGACTGTTTTCTGGAATAATTTAGAAAAGAAAAATATTATAGAATATTTCTAATAATCTTCTTTATGTTTTACCAAACAGAGTAACCATCAACTGCATTTAGCTCCGGATTCTGATAAATCGTAATTTAGTTATACTAACGACCCGTTTTAAAAAGCAACATTAGGCTACATAAGGGCCTCATAATTTTGAAATGCGGTCAGATGAAGAAGATGTTACCTAATCTGGCACGCCCTCTCTAAACTTCCTCACCACACCAGCGGGAGCAGGTTTGACCCTGACAAATTTAACGTGCATCAGATCTGCTATGATTCTTCGATTGTATCGTATCTCGAACCTGGAGCTCTCCGTTCCTGAAACCGAGACCTTGCCTCGAATCTGCACACGCAAGCAAGTTTATAACAAACCGAGCCATTTTCAGTAATAGATAAAATGACATTCTCCATACGGTAAGAATCTTATATGAATAAATAATTACTTACAAATTGAGAGTAATTAATTTTAAGAAAAATTGCAAATAAATTGGAAAATTAGGCAATTCAAGTATCATCACCATCACTTAAATTCGCATACGTACTTGGAAACAAAAAAAAAAGATTTTTATTATTATTCTTATTTTGACTCTTTGCACTCTGAAAGCAATTCGATGTATAATTATTCGCCTAATACAAGGACTTGTTTATTATTCCTAGAAATAAATATATATAATGGTTTTATGGTGCATTTTCTTACCATTTTGTAGGTATTTTTAACTATCAAAATTTTAAAAAATAAATAAATGAAACGTTAAAACGATCCAACATCTTCAATAATGCCCGAGAGGAGAGAACCGAATGTGAAGGGTTAATTTCTTGATGGAAAATAACAATCACTTAATAGGACTATTACCCACACTCAATAATCACATACTAGGGATGATACTTAACCCTTTGCATTCGAAAAAGTAATTCGATGCATAATTATTCACCTAATACAAAGAATTGGTTATTGCTTCAAAAAATAAGTATAGTATATGTTTGTTCTCATTTGAATCTCCCCAAAAAATTAATCTAGTATATCTTTTTACCTTTCTGTAGGCGTTTTTAACAATCAAAATTGAAAAATAAACAAATAAAACGTCAAAATGATGCACCGATGGTGTCACCGGTGAGTCAGAGACAAGTGCAAAGGGGCAAGTCTGAGTGCAAAGGGGTAATATTACTTTTCACATCCAATAAGAATTACTTAAATCTAGTGAAAATTTTAACTATACTGAAACTCAAATTTATGAAGGGAAGAATTGTCATAAATTAACTGTCTAGATTTTACAAAAAATGAAAATTAATCTTCCAACTGCTTATGCCGCAATTTTAGCGAATTGCAGGTGAGTCTTTTTTTTTTTTTTTTTTTTTTTTTTTTTTTTTTTACTGCTCCCACGTTTATTGCTGCTTTTGTTTATTATTATTTCAAATCTGAATTATAATTTCCTGGGATTTAACAACAGTTCGCTTTGTTTTTAAAAAATGAGCGCGTTTGCAAACGATACATCTAATTAGTGATTCAAAAACCTTCCAGCCAGCGGGTGAGCAGGAAAAATTGAAATGCATGAAAAATAAAAATAAAACTTTTTTTAAAAGTATGTTTTAAGAGTGATTTTAACTTTTACTGATAATATTAAATCAAAAATATGTACTGGCGATAAAGAACGTTTCAGTAAAAATTGATGTACTGTGTTTCACCATTTCGCATAACAGTAAATCAAGAAATCAATCTTGATAATATCCAATCAAGAAACAACAATTCGAAAATGGAAAAATCATTTCTTTCAACTTCTACTGTAGATATCCGACACGGGAATATCTGGAATTCCTCCCAATATACAATTAATAATATACTATTGTGGTTTTCTAACAAACACTTAAGACAGTCATTGGAAATGCATAATTTTGTGATGGGGCAAATAATAAAGAGATTATACTATTGTTTTATATATATATATATATTTGTTTTACTTAATATTTTGACAATGATAGCTGTTATGGTTTATTAATCAATAAAAATGTATCGATATTTAGTGTAAATTACTTCAGTTTTTACTTTGTCTTATAGGGCGTACTATAATCGCCAATAAATTCTTATTCAGGATTTTGGCGAATTCTCATGTTTGAAACCTCTCTGAGTTCGAAAAATATATTTTTGACAGTATGTCTGTCTACCCGTCTGGGTCAAAGATAAGTCAAAAACAATTTAGGACTAGATAGATGAAATATGGTATTTGATCCTTTGATTAAATTCATAGAATTCGATCAAATGTTGAGCAAAATTCACCCAGAAGTAATTTATCGGCCTGGCTGTTCGAATTTAGGCTAATACGATAACTACTAAACAAAAAGAGTAAATGAATAAAACTCGGTACATTTAGTATCAATAGTGTCAAATTTTGTCATAGCATCTACTTGCCAAATTTTGAGTCAAATCCAACTACAGGTGGAATGTCTGTCAGTTTGTTATATGTCAGTAACATATAACAAACTTTCAACATGTAACAATAATTCAAAAATGCAATGAAATATATCAAAATAGATATGGTATTTTGTGACTACAAATGCATTTTTGTGTCAATTTTTGAAATCGGTTTAGAAAAATGTTTCTAAAGCAGAAATTCGATTTTTGGATGCTATTAACCCCATGTCAGGGATTACCGCCAAAAAACTCGCCAATAACTCTACGATAGATTCAGTAAAAATGCAAAATTCATACCAAATGTTAATATTTCGTAAATATTATATGCCAATGCCATGCAAGGAGTTCTCTGTCTTACACAAGGTCCACAATTTTTCGCGGTGGTGGGGAAAGCACCTTTATTAGAGACTATGAAAGAAAGTTTTGGGAAAACCACTTTCACTGGTTTGATGATTGCGGTTCTCTGATGAAATACAAGTCGCTTTTCGCTTTTCTAAGGTTTATTTTTTATTTTTAAGGCCCCACTCACTTTTGAATTGTTTAGAAGTACATTGACACTAAGTAAAGCATTTAAAAATCAGTCGATTAAAGCACTTAAAATAGTCACGACTTTCTTACCTATAAGCAAGTGGAAAACTGACAATATATATCTGCAGTGAAAGTCCATTCAACTGCTGTACAATTATTCAGTTGCATAATTCAAAATACAGAAGTATTAAATATTTATTCTTTTAAACATATACATAGTTGAATTACTTTTAAAAATTTAAACTTAATTTTTTATGTATAGCTACAAACATTCATGAGCACTCCTAAACATTGCTTAAATAATTCGCAATCAAGACAATTAGGTTTAAGTGAGTAATAGTATGCCCCCCGAGTTTATCACCAATATGGCAACCCAAAGGAACGTACTTCTAGCAACCCTAATGGTGCTTTGTTTACTACTTTTTACAATGGTTGAGTTGTACAAAAAAAAACAATACTCATCAGTAAAAATCATAATTGTATTGCGGAAAGTGGTCGCCGTAAAAGTGTTCCGCAGAAGTGTTTGTTTACATTGTCCGCCATCTTTATTGGCGACTTGGCATCTTTGGGGCAGCAAGGGGCACACTAAACTTCACTTTTACCGACAATTAAATCTAGGTATTTCTCTCACAAAAATTATGTCAAAATATTTGCATTCGATGAAAATATTGATTGATTTACATCCTTTGTTTCATAAATACCAATTTTTAATCTGGCAGTAAAGTTTCTAAAAATTCAGAGAGTATTAATTAATCACACTACACATAGCTATTCCTAGAATTCAAAATCTTAAAAAAAAGTTTTTAAAAATTAATGAAATTTTATTGAGGATATTATTTTATCACAGTTTTTTCTTGTAATGATTATTAATAATATCAATCAATTTATATTACTAAAAATATTCTTGGAATTTTTTGGAAAAAGATTATTTAAATTGATTGATTCTGCTGATATAAGGCTTATTGATGAGAAATCATCAATACAATCATAAAATAAAACCTGAATAACATATTTAAAGGAATACAAAAGAATATATTTTATTTTATTAATGTTGTTTGAAGTTGGTTTGAAAATCTCAAATTCTATGTCTTTACATCCTTCGTTTCTTAAATATTTATCCAAAATATTTTAAAACAACTTTAAGAAAAGTTTTGCCATCACAATTTCGGCGTTAAAAATCTGCTAGAATAATTATACGCAATTTCAATTCATAGATTACTTTAAAGATGCTAATGATGATTATACTATTTTGAGCGATTCTAATTTAGGTATATTATTATTTCTAAAAATTAAAACAAACTTATGAAGTGTAGGAATAGATTAAAACAAGAAAGTTTTATATAGTTTACATATTAAGTTTACTTATATGGCAATAATTATTCTTTGAATATTTATTCATGCAGACATAGGTTTGCATATAAACCTATGCATATATTGGCGAAATTTCAAAAATTCGAACTACACAAAATGTTTTTGTCAAATGCTGCTAAAAATACTTTGAAGAAGAAAAATCATTTTAGTGAAGATTTTATGACCGTTAACTATTTTTAAAATTGAAAGCTATATTTCTATATATAGAAAAGATTATTTAATATTTAAAGTTGCCATTCCTATTAAACAAACATATTACATATGTTTATTTTTTTAATTAAAATTATTCTTCCATATGTAAAAAAGATTATTTAATCTTTAATATTGCCATTCCTATTGAATAAACATATTACATATATTTTAAAATAATTTCATTTAATTACCTCTGTGTTGTCAATCGCAACAATTAATCGAATTTTGTATCTTTCTCTAAAAATTATCAATACCTTATAGAAAAATTTTCTTTGTAGTGTTTTAAAAATCGTATCGGACAAATCATATTTCGTTTTTTTATTTTTTTGATAGGAAAAAGATTTTAGTTATCAAAATATTTTATTAAAATATTTGTATCATTAAAAATAATAGAAATGAAAATAATTAATATTGAGTGATGCCGAGTATATCAGTAAGAATTAAATGAATTCTAACCATTAAAACTGCTTACTTCATGTCGAATTCATAAATCTTAAAACTGAAGATGTATCAAAATTTGCCGTCTTACCATTTCTTCTAGAGGATGCTTCTTCTGTGACTAGTCCAAGTGTTAATTAAGATTTCTTCTCAGCTTATATCTCTATATATGCATGCCATATTGCACACTTGGATTAGCATTGAAGCAAACATAAATAGATGCTGCAAGTGAAAGGGCTACAAGAGCAGACTAATTGGAGAAATGGAACAGCTGGATCACAATGGTCGGTCAAACTCCAGCGATTCCGAAAAGAATCTTATAGTAAAACACTACCTCGGTACAAACTTGACCTGTTTCGAAGCCCATGACCTCTGACCAACAGATAAAAATGACCATTTGTGGAGGAGGGCAATGTACGAAAAAAACATCTCAGAAATTAAACGCATTGAAGAAATCGAATATAGATTAGGTATATTAGAAAGACAAACTTACGATACCATAACATAGATCACTGTTTAGTTTAAATATTTCAAACTTGAAAAACTAAATAAAATTTGATGAATTAGTTAAATTATAATATTTATTTTTGTGTGATTTATAATTAAGAAAAAAGTTTATGCTATTATATCTGCAATCCTTCACAAAAAATTTCAAATCATAAACAATAGACAGCACATTTTAAGAAAACCTTATTATAAATGAAAATTTTAATTTTTTAAATGTTTTATTGGTCGTGTTGGCGTTAGACAAATCTTCGAGTTTAAGGTGGTGATTCGTTAATCATCCGTAATTTAATTAACGTTAAAATTTACGTTTTGTATGTTTGATGCAGAAGAAAAACTTAATATCACATAATTTATTCATTAAAAATTTTCAAAGTAATATTAGGAAGATAATCAGATTATAGTCATGATTTTTAATAGATAAGTATAAAGGCAGGACTCATAGCATTTATATTCTTCGCTTGGAACTTACTTTATTTTCACAAGAAAATACAAAGTAAGTTATTAATAAGAAAATTAAATAGTTAGCTATGCGTTTTGATACAAAAATTCAAATAAAATATAAAATTATATAATCAATGGATTATATATATGTATATATTAAAAAACATTGAAAGTTTTTGAAGGAGGGAACTTGATAGTCAAATGTAAATTCAATTCTTTTTCTAAAATTAACTTAAACATTGTCTTTAGAATTTATCACTTTCCAAAAATTTTATATGTATAAAAGAATATATGTTCAAATCTAATAATAACTAGCCGTATTTTGCGACCAACTTGTTAGTAAAAAATGATTGACATTTTAGGCTGTTAAACTATTAATACATAATACAATTTTTAAATTCTATATTGCTATTTGAAAAGATTGAAAAATATGAATTTAATTGCATCATTTAAAAAATGATTGCGAGAATAAATCAAAAGTTATATACTACAAAATGAAAGTGGAAGTGGAAATCCTATAGTAAGAATTGATGTCCAAAGGAAGCAATTATTTTAACATCAGCAAAAGCGCATGATCGAATGTTTTTAATAGACAAGTTGTGTTTCAATATCATAAGGATAAGACAAATTGTTTACTAAATTAAAAATAAAAAAAGTGCATAGAAATGTAATTCATGTTTTTAAAATAGCAATTTTTTAAGTTTTAAAATAATGCAAAAATCCTTTATGGGAGATATGGTTACCAATCTCTTTAAGTAAGTCATAACTATTATTCATCTGGAGATGGTTAAGCCTATTTACGCTATCAATTTGTTAGCTGCTTTATGTCTCGATTTCTTTACATCTCTTTCCCTCCGATTGAATGGAAGTTTTAGTGACCTCTTCTTTAAAGCATTTTTGATAATATGTTGTAGGTCCATTAACTAGCGACATGTTGAATTAAATGTAGTTGTGAAAATTTTCAGTGAAGCAGTCTGGAAGCATAGCAGTTGGCTAACATTTCATTATTGACATTCGGCAATAAGAAATAAGAGAGATTTTTGCGATGCATGTGTAAATGTTATATATAGAGATTTCTATTTGCTTTTTGCAGTTTTTTTTCCATATTGCTAATTTTTATTTTCATTCTTCAAACATTTATTTAGTTCATTTAATTACTCTCAAATTTTAAGGTATACATCAGTGAAAAATTTAATGGAATTTTACAGTCAGTGTTTGTGTGCATAGAGTTGTCTCAGAGATGCTAGGAGGCCGCGGTAGCCTGGTGATAAGATATCGGCTTCGAAACCGAAAGGTTTCGGGTTCGAGACCCAATTCTACTGATGAACCGTCATGTAAGCGGGTCTGGTGTACATTAAATTCGTCGGAGACAAATGTCTTTCTACTGGTGTGGTGGGGTGTGGAAGTTTGAATTTTGTCTTCGTCATCTGATAATGGTTCAAAATTATGAGGTCCGTCCCAAAATGGTCCTAATATTGCTTTAAAACGGGACATTTATGTAACTAAACTAAACTCAGAGATGTTAGCTTCAAATGGAGTAGCTGCAATTTCTCAAGGCGAAACACTTAACTCCTTCTCCAGTGAAAACGAAATTAAATTAAATACTTATAATTTGTTGTGATCGTAGTGCCATCTTTTATTCATGTCATTCTAAAGCGCTACCTTTCTGCTTTCCCTAATACAATCTATGTTAATACTTCTCCCGGGGAATCCCCGTTCTATATATATACGTGCGCTAAGCAGTGATGTTCTGAGCTGTTTCCGTTTCAAGTTCACCAACATGGAAGAGAATTCTGCCGTGAAGATGCCTCCATTTAATTTTGGAGACCCTCAACTTTGGCTTATAATGGCAGAGGCAACATTTCAGCTTGCAGTTCCGAAACCGATAACTGCCAGTGCAACCAAGTACAACTATTGTGTCGCTAACCTTTCTCCTGAAGCAGCAGCTATAGTTCGCGATGTCATTACTTGTCCTGACAAAGACGATCCTTACAAGCAATTGAAAGAGGAACTTGTAAAAAGATGGCGCTACGATCACTACAAACTCAATATGTAAATGTCAGTTCATTATCATTCAGCTGGATTGAATAACACTTTATCCGTTTGATTTTTTTAAGATGCTTAAATAATGTTTCAGGTTTATTGGGATATCTAGTCTTTGATTCACTGGAATGAAATGTCTGAAGAAATTAATTATTTAATAGACAAAAATTGCATTATCTTTGAAAAACTGTGCATTTTGAGGCTCCCATATAATTTTCGCCCTTAAAAATGTAATTAGATGCAGAGTTATACACTTATCACAAAAATCTAGTTTGCTGCTTGGAGAAATGAAAATTACTTGTATGAGCTGATTTTTCATAAAAATTAGTCTGTAACATGATTCAACTTTGAAAATTTATTTTTCAACTAATAAAATCAAAAAAGTGAAAATGATGTATTATTTAGAACGGGCCTGAGGAACGCTTCTCGAGTACAAAGGGCTATATATTAAAAATAATCCATTATATTTCAAATATCGTCATATTTCGTATTTTGAACGTATTTTACATATATTACATTCTTTGAAATTCTACACTTCGCCAATTACATATAATATTTTGCTTTTCCTGGTTTCCAATTTGTATATAAATATAACAGGAAATTGAAATTTTGTTGAACTTTTAATCCAAATATGCATATTTATGCATTTCCTTGGTGTTTAAAAATTTTTAACTGCGTTTAAAAATTTGATAAAAAAAATTTTTGGCAATGGTTTTAACATGAAATAAGAACACAAAAACTAAAATTTCTGTACAAGCTTCAGTACCTAATCAACCATCATTAAAAAAATTCATTTTACTGATAGTTGCATGGAACTCAACCATTTATTGGGAGGGAAATTCAAAAGCTCCCGAATTTTTTCAATCACTTCGGTTTCGGCGAGTGTTTATCATAATGCATAAGCACCTTCGTCCTGAAGTTATTTTATTCACAATTAGATTTTGTGATGTTGCGGTGGATCTTTACTAAATGCCGTGTCAAAATTTCTTTGAACGACGATAAACGAAGATGTGGTATATCCTAGAATGCTTTTTTCTGCATAGATGACTCCATTTTGATAATGATGGCGGCTAACACTTTTTACTAGCGGCCTCTAACGGCGATTTCATTGCTGGAAGAATTTTCGCTATTGCCAGATAAAACTTCTATAATTGTAGTTTCAAAAAAAAATTTGCTTCAGCTAAAGAAATTAATTATTGTATTTTGCTATTCTCTTGTATTTTGTTTTATGCTATTCTCTACACCATTCAATGAGAATCACCCTGTACTATTGCAAGACAAATTTTCACAAGCAAAGCGTAATTGCTGATATTGTTCGTTTCAGTATCCCAAGAATACCATTTTTTGACGATTCTGCTTCTTTAAAAGGCGAGACGTGGAAAAATGAGCCACTTTCAGAATTCTGCATTCTTTGATCCTGATTTCCGCCATAAATACTTTTTCCTTTCAAGTTTTTTTCCCTATACATATGCGAATGTCATCATTTATGATCGTTGCATTTTATTTTAATTTAAAATTGCATGCTACTTGCTTATATAGTTAAATTCAAGGGCAAAAAAAAAAGTTTTCATGAGTGACATATAGTATCATTAAATGAGAATGAGATTATTTACCAATGTTAATTTCAAAATGCTGTAAAAAATTCTACAACAAATAAAGAAATGTTTTAAAATAAAAGATTACATTTAAGAACATAAATTGTTCATTTATTCATCATAATTTAATGTTTAGTCCTCTTATAGTAAATAAAAATAATTCTACAGTATTTTATTGTAAATTAGTCTTTTTTCGACAATGTTACGCTTTATTTGCAGTTTTTATGCCTCACGTCTGTGAACAATCCGATTTCACTTTATTGTTAAATATAAAATGTCCTTTCGTCTCTTCTCTTCTCCCTATTTTGACTAAATAAGCGCATCCTGACGCAAGCGTAAAAGTGCGGTGAGTTTCCCATTCCTAGAAGGAACAACACATACCTATCGAATTTTTGAACGAATTATTGCATCATATTAAAAATTGAAAAGAAAAACTTTGTGCTTTGAAATTGAATTTAAGACAAAGTTTTTGGCTTTTGAATCTTTTAATTCCTTCATGCAGATAACTGGTGTTAAGAGGACCAATGTTATTCTGATTTAAGAACGAAGTTACGAGAAATCAGCGAGAAGGACGTTTTAAAAATATTTAAAACATCTAAAAAAAGGATTGTATTGCGATAAGATTAGGAGTTATCTGAATGTGGGGCTTCTTCCGGATTAGAGCTAAATATGCGAAACCATTTTAGGTTTGCCAGTGCAATATAATTCTATTTTTAGAGTTTCCTGCTCATTTTCTTCTAAACAGAAAATAATTTCTTTTCTCCAGTGAAAAGTTGAAATCAGTGTTATATAAAACTTACAATTTCTATTTAACTACCTTACAATTTTTAATTTTTTTTTGCATGCAATTTAGTTCGTGTTAACTGTCTAAGCATATATTAATAACTTATTTTAAACATTTCTCAAAATTCGCGATTTTATTTTTACTTATTATTTATATTTACTTATTAATTAAAAATTAAATTATATTTTAGGAATGTTCCCAACATTGCCGAGAATATTCATCTACTACATATATGAAAACTGATTTGTCTTGTGCGTACTCCCAGACAGTATGACGATTGGGATTAAATTTGAAAGGGACCTCAAAAATTATAAAATACAAAATAATTTAAAATAAATTGTTAATTGCTGCTATTTTTGAAAATTTTTTTCGCATCAGACAATGATATTTACTTTCTCGTATATGAAATGTAGAGAAAATATCGTAATCGTCAAAAACTCGAATTTGAGATTTTCATGAATCTCCATATTTCTAACATCTGAGCTCGAAAAACATTGTTAGTATATATATCTGTTTATGGACACGATAACTCAAAATACCTTGAAATACACTGACGAAATTTGGCATATGGACTTAAATCTAGAAATTTGGTATTGTTAAAATTTTGAATGAAATCTTTCAAGCAAAATCTGTCTGGTTGTTGGATTACATGAATTATATAACTCCAAAACGGAGTAATTCCATAACTCCAAAAATTGGTTTAAAGTATAGATTATCAAATTTTATACACAATCTGGGAAACGGTTGGTCGTTTGTCCTGTATTTTCCCATATATAGAGATATAGTAACTCAAACTGAATAGTTTAAATCAATAAAATTGTTACTTTTTATTTAAACTGTAGAATCGTGTAAAATTCTGCTTTAATCGATCTGTAAGAGACATTCAAAATGTATATTCGTTCAATAGAAATGCTATATCACTCCAAATATCTACTTCTCGTAAATATTGTTCGCAAGATATTTGAGACCGTAACCAAGGTCCACTATTTTATGCGGCTAGGAGGACGCTAAAATTCAATTTGAAAAATATGCGTGAAAACTTAGAGGAGACCACTCATCCGAAATTAAATATATTTTTAAATCTTGAAATTTTTTTAATTTCAAGTGGCATGCAACTTTCCCGATTTCTAGTGATTTTTTTTAAGCTTGGTCGTAGCAACTTTTCTTTTTTGTAAACAATTCCATGATTTGTGAATTTATTCTCTATTATTCATGTCGCTCCAGACAATTTATTCTCACAAAGAATATTTTCGCAAGAGATGATGTGTTATGTCTTACCTGTTTCTTGCTCTAATTTGTCTTTTGACTTTTTTGTAATATGAATTTTTGTCTCTATTTTGTGTTTCTAAAGACTTAAATTAATTTACTCTTTCCGAAAACATCAAACAGTTATGTTTCTGATCTTCTGTCGTTTGATGTGTTGCGCTTCCTCTTCCAAGAGAACATAAAATTTTGAATTCCACCTAAGAAACTTTCCTTCGCTTCCCCTTCCCTTCCCTTCCTTTCCCTTACTAACTCGTCAACTTCGAAAAGGCAAACATCAGAAGCGGAAGAATAAAAAGGATTCGGTTAAACGCCGAGAAGGCAAATACACGGCGAGGATATGTTATACAAGTTAAGCAGGAAGAAAATGCTAAAAAGAATGCAGAACGAATATAGAAAATGAAAAGCAACATAATATACAAGTTCTAAAAGAAAATCATGTGCTTCGAACTTATGCAATGGAGTCCGAGTTATATTATTTACAATTCCAATAGCATTTGTGCTATTTGGGATGAAAGCCAGCTGGCGAAGTCTTGCTAAAATTTTATTCCCCCCTCCTTACATAAAAATTGTAGACCTTGGATAAGGAAGAGAATGCATTGCATGACGTAACTTTCTACGGTTATGTAATTTTAATGGTTGTCGCCAATTTAGGTTTTTTTATTGAATCACGCGATTCTTGCCAAATTCTTTGGCGGCTATTCCCTGTCAATAGTATTCTAAAATCGAATTTGTTTTAGACGCATTTACCCCAACCGATTGAAAAAAAATTTGATACACAGAACTACAATATAAAAAAAATCGTATTCCAAAGTTAATATATGCAAGCCATTGGGTTTGAGTTATCACGATTGCATTCTTGAAGATTTGGCTCAACATATGATAGGTGTCCACAAAACACATGTTAAGTCTGTACAGAATTTTATACATTTCTCTCCCTTCGTTTTGCAGTATCGAATTAGATTATATTCAAACAACCAAACAACCTCTGAAAAGATTTTGCTCAAAATTTGATAGAAATTTACAAATTTGGTGTTAAAACCATACCTATCTAACTCAAAGCGACTTGGTTATTTTCCACTGGCAGACAAAGTCAAAAAATTTTTGAACTCAGGATTGTCTAAAACGATATCAAAATCTCGAGTTCGAGCATTTTGACAATGACCGCACTTTCCCTGTCCTCCATATATGAGCAAGTAAGAAATAGTTTAATAAGAAGTAAAGTGGTTGGAAGAAATAAAGTCAATCATCCAACATCTGTTGCAGTAACGAAAGAGAGGAATTCCCTCTGCTTGGAAAGGTTTTATAGAATAAGGTATTAGAAAAGCTACTATCTGCAATAGAAATTGATATCACAGGCTGAATGCGGATTGAAATTCATACAGGAAAAAAGGAAATAAAGGATTTTAAAAAATAGGGAGGTCTAGTCTATTTTATGAAAAAGCTTATTTCATTAAATTAAAATAGTGCATTTTAAAAAATAATTTTTGGGCAATTATAAAATATACTAAATAAAATTGTATATTTAATTTGCAATGTTTTAGGATAACACGACTTAAAAATAAAATTTACTTATTATAAGAACAATTTCTTGATACAAAAGTCTAGGGAAAAATTTAACACTTCTTTCTCAATAAGAATCATTTGTCATAGCTCATTTATTACCTGCCACTAATCATGATTCAACACAATGCAAAAATGATTCTAGTGAGAAAAACTTAAATATTGCTGTAAAATAACATTCTGGTATCGATTCCTTTAACTCAGTCATTTTAAAGGCATTCTATGAAAACCTTTATCTCTTCCTCATTAAAATGGGAAGTTTATGGAGATCTAAAAATTTAATGAATTTTTTCCAGAAGATGGTTCGAAACTGGCACAGTTTCTTTGAGACTGGAAAGGTTTCGAAACACTGGAGAACGAAGAATTAAATTCTATATCAAATTTCAACAGGTGTGACTTTCTGTATCCACAGCAAGTACTCGCAACATTCTTACAATTCAAATTAAGGTTGAAATAATTTAGCTTTGGGTGGAAATTGTTATTGCGATATATGCATTCCCATGCTTATCGAAAGATAGGATTGGAGAAGGGGATCTGATCAATTGAAATACATGATGGATCAGAATGGATTAAAAGAATAAAATGAATCCCAAGGGAAAGTTTGGGTCAATTTCAGAGATACCATCGGAGATTTGAGAAATAAGGACTCAAACTGCACAATGACTCTGGAAAGGATGGTGCAAAACTTTGAACAATTGAAATATAGCACGGGCTTAAAAATACACTTTGTACTCGCATCTTGCATATTTTCCTGAAATATTTAGCGCATTAAGTAAGGAGCAGTTATTCTTGTGATGTAGATTTCATAAAAATAAGAGACACTTTGAAAACCAGTTTAAAAGGGACTTGAACATGAAAGGATTTCGAATTACTGTTGAGGGTTTAGAAAGATCACAATATATTTGAAAGTGATTTACTAATTCCTTCGAAGAAAGGGTTATCAAAATTAAATCTAATTTTTTTAGCCATATCCAAACTTATGATTTTTCGAATGATTTGCAACTTGATTACAGTAATTACAAATTGACGAGATTTTACAAATTTTAAAACGACTGTTCAACTACCAGAATCCGATTTTTAATTTGAGATTTAAAGATGCTATGTAGAAAAGTATAAATTGCAATATCAAAGAAAAATTACGTAAACTTATATATACTGTAGGAAATAAATTTTGCCTCTAATTTTTACTGAAAAACAAACGCAGGGATATATGAAAATTTGATATCTGGAAGCACCTGGTTATTATCTACTTTTTATATTGTGAATGCTTCTTAATCGACTAATTCATAATCAACACGATTTCAATTTAATTTTTATTTTTAGTTTGTTCCGTTTAGATACAAATATACCGCTTTTGAATAAAATCAATAGTCTTTCAGTAAATTTCGGCTGTTATTTAGAATATCTAATAACGAATGCATTAGCAACTACGGAGGGTAAAATTTATAAATTCCAATCTGTTGCATATTACGTAAATGTAAGTACTCGCCAAATAAGAGGGAAAGATTGGAATTAAAGATAAACTGTTTGAAAAGCAAGAAATTTAAAATTAGATACACTAGCATATTAGAAAATACAAGCTTAGTTCACACACACACACAAAAACCACATTCGTCACTTCCAAAAATAGGCAATAACACATTTTAGTACTAAAATGCAAATTATTATATTATGGAATACATATTTAGAATTTAAAACTAGCATATTCAATTTTTTTATAAAAATATACTAATAAGCATTAGAGTTCGTTTCTGTTTTCAAGATTAAACCTGGAACATTTAAACGTTTATAAAACTTTCAAATACAGGTCTTAATATTCTTAAAATCGCATCCAAAAATATTGCTTAACATCGGTAATAAATGCATAAACAAGACACAGAAAAGTTGGCAAATCAAATCAAGTAACACATTTATTTATATAAATTACAAGATGGATTACAACAAATGACAATTTATAAAGATGTAAAAAAAAAAAAAATTCACAAACAAACAAGATGTAAAAAAAAAAAAATTCACAAACAAACAAGATGTAAAAAAAAAAAAAAATTCACAAACAAACAAGATGTAAAAAAAAAAAAATTCACAAACAAACAAGATGTAAAAAAAAAAAAATTCACAAACAAACAAGATGTAAAAAAAAAAAATTCACAAACAAACAAGATGTAAAAAAAAAAAA
>JAPMOR010100769.1:296405-336417 GCA_026543865.1 Argiope aurantia
AAAAAAAAAAAAATTCACAAACAAACAATATGTTTATTTGCGAATTTTTTTTACAAGATGTAAAAAAAATTCACAAATAAACAATAGTTCCAATGTCACTAGGTTTGCAGTTTTAGAATATTTAGAAATAATTAATGAATACAGCAGTGGATTATTTATACTTATGGACTCTGTTGACAATGGGTGATGTACCAAATCAATAAGAAGCGAATTTTCTATCATTTCTGTGTAACATTCAGTTTCGATATTACATTATAACGGACATAAACTGAAACCAAAAATATGCTTAAATATAGATGGTATTGATGGGTTTCAGCCAATGGATTCAAGTCCTACTTCAAAATTTAAAAAACAATGAAGAACTTCCGTTTGTTTCATAACTTTTAATCATTCAACAATAGGAAAAGCAAACTCAACCCTTTGATTTTAAGGCAATAAGCGACTTTCTGGAAGGACACTACTTCATACAGAAGATCGGAAACACAATGGTGGTAATACGAACCACATTTAAAACAAATATTGCTAAGAGATTCAATTTTACAAGAATTCTTATTACTGGGCAGGTTAAAGTAAAATTCTAACTCCTGAAGTTTTTCAAAGTCGATAAATTGCCTTCGATCTACTTGGCCAAGTTGTTTTCCAATATTATAGTTTTTGAATTTTCTGTCCTAACTTCAGGTAGAGTGAAAGAGCATTCAAAGAACAACATTTGAAATTTATGGAGCAAACTGTATTTGATAATGATATTTGAATGCAAACTGTGTAATTTAACAAGAGCGGCGTACTGAAAATAAATAGATTAAAAAACTTTGATGCATTTTAAATTACTAAGGAGAAAACAATTACAACGATTGATCCTGAAGACTGAATGATAATTTTATATAAAGGGTTAATATGCAGTTCTTAAATCAGTTCCATAAAATTTTAGAAAGATCGCAAACATTTCAATAAAAATCGAAATTCCGTTAACGAAGTTTGACAAAAGTGGCAACTCAAACATCCATAAGCATCAAAAGTACTGAAATAAAAGTAGAAAAACGCAAAAACAGAAATATTATCTTTTCGCCACAAATATTTGTGGACGAATCGAGGCATTACTTGGATGACAAGGATCAATGTTACGCAAGACGAGAGAAATGTTCAAATATTGGACGTTAAAAAATATGCTCACTTATAATTATGAATTACACTAGTTTCTAAAACTAGTTTAATGAACCCTAAAAATTAATCCAGAAGTGAAATAATTCAAAGAGCATAAACAACGATGTTAATATATGTTCTATAAATGACAATTGATTCACATTCAAGATAAGCAGGTGGGTGGAAACAGTTGTGGAAAATCGAAATTCCTCGTAGGGATTTGTCTGGATATGAACATAAGAATAATGCTTTCACAAAATGTTAAAGTCACAACCAGAACTTCAGTTCGGAGTTTATTCAACATCAAATTATATCCTCCAGAGAAAGCGAAGAACAATTTTTTTTGACAAAGTCCAAGGTCAATTGAATCTAATGGCTCTTTATGAGAAGTATCTAAAATTAGAAAGTTATTTATAGCTGTAAAAAATAATCAGGATTAAAAGTTGCAGTGAATACATGTACGAGTTAAACGAGTGAATTGAGGATATACTGTATCTGCTGTCTGGTGAGAAATCAAAAGCGCTTTTTAGTTTGTGAAGAGTCGACTCAAGATGCTCTAAAGGGAGACAACAGATGATTAACATCACAATGTATCGGCACTAATGTATTGCGGTTGAAAAAAGAAAACTTATGCCCATACGAAATATATGCTTGTGTTTCGATTGTGAATTCGCCTATTTTGGACGAGGAAGTAGAATTGCAACTAAAAATTTTCTATAATTCAGGTATGTATTAACCAGGTAATTATGTGAAAGAAAAATTTAGAGTTTTTGAATATTAACTGTGAGAAAACTTAAAATACGTCACCTGTAGGTAGTATTTTATTTGGTCATCTTTGAAACCAATCTTCGAAATGCAATGTTTATTGGCTCATTTTTCGCTAATGAGCAGTGAATTGTGATGGTTTATTAAAGATGAATTGAAAATGTTCCCTTGCTCTGCAATAAATCCAAAGTTACGGCATTACCCGATTCTTGAGTTATAGTCCACAGCATAACTTGATGCATTGCGTCCTTAAAAAAATTTTAAAACTTGCCTGTTCAATTCTACTCTGATTACACTTCTGCAATTTCATGGTCGATTTCTTTCTCCTTTATTTGTTTGGATGGAATAGAATCTAGAAATAAAATTCGACGGTCTTCCAATATCGAATGAAAAACAAAACATTCGCCAGCAATCAATAATTCATCAACGGTTCTTTATGGTTCAATTGTTCGCGATTTTAATAAGTAAATTAAAATTTCGTAATCAGCGGTATTCTTTCCAACATTTATTTTCATGTATTCAGAAATACAACTAATTTGCAAAAAACCGCCAATCATCATAAATTAAATGTGATAATAAAATCCACAGTAGGAAAGTAATCGAAAGTAGATTAGGTGGTGAATACCTATTTGAGTTGAACTATAAGTTCCAAAACACCCTTCACACTACTATATTCAAAAGGTGGTTTCTGGAGAAAGAAATCCAAAAAAGTCAAGATACGCTAATTCTCTTTATCTTTTTCGTTAACGAAGGCTATGGAGCAAAAGGCGCAGCGGCTCCAAAACATTCAGACAAATGTAGAATATTCATTTCACGCGTAGCTGTAGAATTTGCAGGAATATTCAATGCAAAATGATCTGCAAGCAAAACAGGGCAGAGATCTGGAAATAGATAATACAGCCAATTCTAATTGAATTTTTTTTCCCAAAGAAACAATGTTTTGCTTATCACGAGGCAGACACGAGGAAAGTTGTATACAATTCTAAATTTAAAGTTTGAGTGAATTTGCATCAAAATTTACCATTGCAAGTTTTATCCAAAAAAAAAAAAAGTTCCATTTTAATCGAGAACATTGAAAGTTGCGATAACTATTCGAGCAGTTTGCATGATGGATGCAGTATTTGACAAACCATGTTCATTATTAACTTTTAAATGAGAAAAATGTTTTTTCAAGATGTTCACAAAAGCACCAACTATCGTAATTAGAAGCTTTCGATTAACTATAGTGAAGTTATTATAAAGAGCAAAATACAGAAAATTTCTCAATTAATGTAAAATTGGGAGAAGAGAGTTTTACCCAATTTCATTACAAAGGTGAAAAAAACTATCAATGGTATTTCTATTCTCAAGATAAGTATTATTGTAACTTTTGATGACATTTGGATATTAATCTCAAAAGGCATGTAGAGAACAATAGTGCAATTTTCTTAAACTTCTAACTTACTTTTGAGAGTATTTTGAAGCAGTCCATTAGTTATATCTACATGTGTGGAAGAGACAACGGAAGACTCCCGACTGCTTTTCTTATGTAATAGTATATAAATCTGGTGCTATTCCTCTAAATAGTTTCGACAAAATAGGAAGGACAAGCAAAATATATTACTTCAGTGCAAAATTTGCTTTCCACTAAGTGAAAATTGAAAGGTGTTTCAACCATCTTAGAAACAATCATGGAAATTGTTACTACAATCATACAATTTTTCAATCTTCTTTCCGAGATGATCTTTCCTTTAATCCCTTTTGTTTGCAGTTTTATTTCCCCTTTAAAATAAGTAAAGATATCCTTCGAAAATAGTTGAACCAGAGTCGGCATTTAAAACTTAAATTAAATCTAATATTAGAAACGAAAGACGAAATTCAGCCTGATCTCTCATTAAAAATTTAACTATTAAAATTTTGCGACAATTGCATACATTTTTACTCTTTGTTTCACTTAACCCATCTGGTATTGGCATATCTGAATTATAAATTACAATAATATCGTCAGCACTTGAGCACATCGCATGGAAGTCAACTTCGGCGCAAGATACGATTTAACATTTATATACTTTTGTTATCTGGGAAAAATTTTTAAATTAGGGATTTGATTTCCATCTCGTAAAACAAATTGTTTTAAAGTTTTACAGCGTTTATTTTATTGTTCTATTTATTAACAGCCATTGAATAATAGTGCCTAATATCAGGTATTAATGCTTCAGTTATAAAATGCATTTAGAACTTATATGCGAATTAATTCCCTTCGAGATTTTGTGTTTATCTCCAAATCTGTTATCGGTATTGCAAAGGACTTGGATGACATTTAATCTCAGCTACTTGGTGAAATCTTAGTCGAAAATTTCAAATTAGAAGTGCGAAAAAAATTTGTTGTTAAGGATCTTAGAGACAAATTTTTTCATAATAAAAGAATTTTTAAAAAGTTGCATTTTTAAGGTCAGATGCATTAACCCTTAGTAGCCTGATTTACGAAAGTGATTTATTTTTAATATTACCGTGTTTGCTTGAGGGTCTAGATGAAGGGAAAAATAGCCAAAGAATTAGTAGGTAGGTTTTATGTAGGGCGGAATGCCTGAAGTATCAAAATTGATACTCACAAAAATAGCACTAGTTTCTTCAAGTAAAACATGCACTCGCAAAAAATAATTAAATCATAGCGAAAATAATATATTCACTTACCTCAAAAGTATTTATATTCTTCAGAAAAAGAAAATATATCAAATTTGTATTCAACAAAACTTTTAGTAAAATGTGTACTTGTTCACTTTGCCGCGCAAGTAATATGTCATAGATAAAATAAAACAATAATGACATTTGATTTTTTTAAAAATTTCGTTGGAAAGAATATTATACAACAGTAAAATACGTACAGCCAACCTATAAAAAAACTAATAGTAATGTGAACATTCGGTTTAAAAGATTGGTATCAAAATTGAAACTCTAGGTCATTAAGGGTTAATAAAGTTTTACATAAAGAATGCAAAATTACTGGGTAAATATGAATATTTATATGAAGCATTTTGAATTTGAAATTATTGAGGATGATTGCTTACATATTTGCGTTACCATATATGTTTGCATATATTGTTCAAAATTTCCTTTGACATCTAAATTCTCATAGTTGCCGCAATTTATGAAAGAAAATTCAAGATTAAATTCTTAAATTAAGGGACCTTGCAGACAATAGTTTGGCACTGTTCTGTATTGTGCTGTCCTTTCTTCAGTCGAGGATAATCTGATTTTACACTATAGTATCATTTACTATTACGCGATTTTATTAATAATGAAAGTTCTCTTTTCTTAATATCCTGTTCCGGAAAATTTCCGTAAAACTGATTCCTTACTCACTTTTTGTTTCACACTTAACGGTCATACCTAGACGCAAAAAAATACAAGTCAAACGCATTTACAGCGCTTTCTAAACTTAAACCAGTAATCGTTTTGCAGACTGTACAATCCTCCATCCTAAAGTAGGCAATAGAATGGAATAAACATCCGACCATATTCATGATGTTTAGCACAGCAGTCTTCTCCGATTGGTTATCTCCTGGAAATTAGCTACACATTCTAGAAGGATTCCGGTGTTTTTGATGGAGGTTATTTCATACTCCCCAAAATAGCTTTCCTTCTTTATATAACTAAACGTTTCAAACATCTTTTCCTGTGATACACCATTCTCATAAAATCCACCTAAAACATTCAGAAGCAAACTGATGATCTCATTAGCAAAGACTATCAGCAAGTTTCTGATAAAAATAACTGTGTAAAGGACTCCACACTCACACACCAAGGGAAAAGGACTCCACACTCACACACCAAGGGAAAAGGACTCCACACTCACACACCAAGGGAAAAGGACTCCACACACACACACCAAGGGAAAAGGACTCCACACTCACACACCAAGGGAAAAGGACTCCACACTCACACACCAAGGGAAAAGGACTCCACACTCACACACCAAGGGAAAAGGACTCCACACTCACACACCAAGGGAAAAGGACTCCACACGCACACACCAAGGGAAAAGGACTCCACACTCACACACCAAGGGAAAAGGACTCCACACTCACACACCAAGGGAAAAGGACTCCACACTCACACACCAAGGGAAAGAATTCGGAACACTAATGCATCCGATATTTTTTAGGAGTGACGATAGCCCTGATAACGGCGGATCTCGGTAAAAGTTGTTTGATAGTCTCCTCTATATAGGGCATTCGGCTATTTGAGAATATGAAGTAACATATCAAGGGAACCAGAATCATTCTAGGACGTGTGGCTAATTTTCAGGTGATGATGCATTCGGAGACAACTGTATTACTAAGCATGATGAACAGCCATACGCCAGATACGGTTACCATTTCCAACATTCGCTATTGCATCCCTGAAGTGAAATGAAAAATTTCACCATCCACGAAAAGGTTAGTGGAACAAGTTCAGAAAGCAATGAACGCTTTAGCTTGTATTGTTTACTTCGAATACAGACGTGATGGTTTAGTAAAAATATAAATTAGATTTTTAAAGATTCTCGCAAGTATTAATATACCAAGTATGAAAGCATTAGAGAAAATTTTGTATAGCCTTTTAATTCAAGTTGTTAATGAAACATAATCAAGCAGGTTTAAAGAGCAGGTAATTCGAAATTGAATCTCGGGGGTGGGTTTGATACTATAGATTCTCCAGAATTTTTATGAATAAATTGTATGGTAAAAGCCGATATTGAACGTACAACAGAACACCAAGCCTCTCCTTTAACTTAAGCGTTTTCTCTTACATTTAATTTAAAAACTTCAATCTTATTACACATTCATCTGACCCTTGATGCTTAGGTTACGAAATAAAATTCTTATCGGTATCAACTTTACAAACATATTCACATTCTAAATTTAGAAGCAAGCTTAATATTTATTGAAACAATTTTATGTTCGTTTTTATAAAATCGCGAAAGCTTTCTCTGTATTGTACATATATCAGTCTTATTTATGAAAACTGAAATAGCATGTGTACCTCTATAAAATTCGCCGTTTATTTTTGCTATTAACAAATGTATGCACGAAATATTCATATGTCTTATTACACTTCGTGAGTCTTAAAATATTAGCAAAACAGCCAAAAAATAGTTTTTACGAATTTGAATTTTTACGAAAACCCGTCATCTGATGACTTTATCCACACGATTAATGCAATAGAATAAATTTCTTACATACTTTAAAAGTCATGTAGATATTGAGATAGTAAAACCTCAGTATTTATAATAAAAATTAATATTCCTAATGCAAACGAGTGAGTTTCAGCCTTTTCCCACATGGAAATAGGACAAAGTTTACTCAAACGAGATTTTAAATACCGATACAATTTCTTCTTACTAAATTAGCCTGAAATATCATGCTGAATTTCTTGCATAAATTTTAAATTTTGAAATTAAGTTTAATAATTTGCAGAATATGATTCAACATTTTTCAAAATTGTACTCTGCCCATCTTTATTGTGGCGTAAAGGAGAGGAATTTCCTTAATACAGACAAGTCTGAAAAGTAATTCATGTTCGGAGCCGTCAAAAATGAAGTATTCCTTGAGGTAAATCTAAGAATCGAACTTTTTCAATTTAATTCCAAATATTCGGAATCTAAGAAACTTGCGTTAAGTGAACTACTTAAGGATTCTTACAAAAACTTGGGGAAAATCGCCGTTGCTGGCTTCCATTCGTGACGATGGTATCTGGGTTGTTGAATATGGACTTAACTTCACATGCTTATAGAACTATCAGTTGTCTTCTCTACATTATCCAAATAAATTTAATTTGTTCAGAAAGTAAGATTATAAAGGGCATCTTTAGACATTGATTCAGTTGAATACCAATTAAGCAATTAAAAACTTGTTTTACGTTGAAAATTCGAAAGTGATAAATTTGTTCTACGAAAATAGTGCATTTTCAGAAAAGTACAGATCGATAGTTCGGAAAATGAAAAATATTTTTGTAGCTTAAACGTAAATGAAACTAAAAGCATCACTCATGAACTGCGTTGATTATGGATTTAAACAGTTCCGGACTAGAATGAGAAGTGCTTTTATACAGTTAACCATCCCGCACCACTGAAAGAAGCATTAGCAAAACTAGAATAAGTGTTGTTGGTACTAATAGCTTCAAACCTGTTCTAGATTGAGAATTCTTATAATATCTTGATAAACCATCTCTTGGCTTAAAGCAAAAAGGCTGGAAATATTAGCATTTGAGCAAATAAAACTTGTATGTTGCAAAATATCTACATCTTTATTTTGAATACCAATCAGTTCAAGGAAATATACGCTATTCTCTAAGGAAAGGAAGTCAATTTTACTCGGAACAAAGTTACTGACCGCAGAATAGTAATTTCGACAATCAACTAAAATAAATTTTAATGGAGTTTCATGAAGGTATAAAATGTTACTTCTTTCATTCCACTGAAGTATAGAATGTTCAGAGATCTAACGAAAATTAGATCCGAGTGTTTCAAACCATAAAAAATCGTGAAACAAATTGGAGCCAGGAAGTTTTAGGGCAGGAGAAAATTGACAAATCCTTGGCCTATTTAAGGGGTTCTGTTTATCTGGTTGCATAATAAATGGCGTTTTATTTGTTAATTCTCACATTAATGGTGTATTGGGCCAGTTATCTTTAAAAATTGTCTCATTTGGATAAATTGAGATTTTTTTTTAAAATGAAGAGTGTACAAATTGGGCATATCGCCAACGCAAACTTAAAGATTTCTCAATATTTCTCACTTATTTGAGTGCAAATTTGAAATATGCACAAGGCTGAATAAATACCATTAAAGTACTCAATATAAAGCAGTCAAGAAATCATTATCAAAGTGGTCAAATAAAATGCAAGTACTAGGCCCTTCTTCCAAACTGTACAATTGGACAATACCGAGAATAGCAACAAATAGAAAATATTTATCAAGCTTAAAGATGGAAACCGTCCATTCGTATTATCCCGCAAGCGACAGAATTGTTGAAAGTGGCTAACCATAACTGAATGCATTTTGCTTCAAACGCATTGCATATGTTACGTAGTTACTAATCAGATGTGTTATGGCTCTTTGAAGACCTATGCCCATTTAACTGCAGCTATATTTCAAATGCTATTTGTATAACAGCGGATTTTATTACAATAAGTAATCAAAAATTGAAATATGTGTGCGAGAAGAAACGAGTAACTTCAATTACATCTCTAGCATTAGAATGAAACTTCTAAAGTGAGAGTTGTGAACAAAAAAACGAATTTTGCATAATTCAAGAAGTTTGATAAAATATTTAAATTTTTAAATGCTCAGAAAGCTTTCAGATTAACTTCATGAGTAAAAGAATGAAGTTTTAATAATTTTAGTAAATATTTAAATGTGTTCTTCGCAAATTTTTAAATTCCTATGTGTTGCTCTTTGCAGGAAATGAAAACTCAGTTTTTCCACTGAAATACGCTAGTAAACAAATTTGGCATTTGGAAATAATCAAAAAGGAATTGCTAAGGAAATTTTTCGACTGGAAAGCAGTAAAATATAATACAGTAATGATCGATTTTGCAATAGAAGATATCAACTATTTACCTCGAGAATAGCAATGGATTTGTTTGGCATTTAGGTTGCCAACGATACGCACACATTTCTTATTCGCAATCGATTAACCGAAACTACTCTCAGATGAAAGAAGAAAACTGTTCCACTCTCCTCAAGCTCACATTATGTTCTTTTCAAGCAGTTTTTCGGGTTACCCACAGCCATTGACCTGCTTCAGCATCCGAGGAGATTGCAAGACCGAGTCGCCTCGGCAAATAACATCTTATAGCCTCCATTAGGCGACCAATAGCCTTCATTAATAACTCGCCGACACATAGTACAGAAGCATAAACCGTCATCTACGATAGCGCTAGAAATTAACTACCATTTCTACATAGGAAAAGAAAGGAAGATAATCAACCACCATACTGGAAGCTTCTCATCGGCATATTTGAGGCATCTCCGGTGAAATTCCAGGACATTCCTTTGAACTAAGATATAATTCATGTAGGTGCACAATCACTTTCTTTATATTCTGATCTTTCTATCTCACTCATCTTTAATATTCTGATTCAAGATTTTAGACAAATTTATAATTCAGCAACACATAAGTCTAAGTGGATTGCTCTAGCAATTAATTTTAATAAAACTGAAATTTGGAAATTCTAAATAAGATAATTTGAGGCTTCATGTTATATATCAAGTAACTACATAAAATATTACAAATCTTTCCTGTTTGCTTTTATATCATTGACATTATGCAGAAAAGCTTATTCATAAAACAGCAATTTTTACTCCATGAGCTAGTATTTATTACAGAAATACAATTTGACTTATCCTTATCTAATTATACACTTGTGTAGGAGCAGTTCACAACCCTTTTTTAATGTACATTTCACATTTTCCTAGAATCAAATTTCAAAAGATGCAAATAGAAACGATACTCCTATTTGAATTTTAAAATGGCCGAGTTCTTGCAAATCTTGGCCATAAAACAAATGGAGCTAGAAGTTACTTGTGAGCTTCAACTTATAAATGAATTTTTAAAAAGACTTAATTTTATAGAAGAAAAAGTCGTGTTTGCCCATGCTGCACAAAACAAAATTATTTGTACTATTTTCAGTAAGTATTTTTTAGATGCCCTGAATGGTTTCCAACTAAAAATGAATTCAGTAGAATGAAGAATTCAAGTTCCCAGTAAAGAGAAGCAAAGAAATGAGTTATGCCATTATAATTGTTACCAATACATAGATAATCTCTTCATTAATGCAGTTCCTTGTTTTCGCAAGAGATGGGCAAATAAGTAAACTGTTGCGTCTTTTCTTTAAATAAAGAAAAGAAATATCGATAGATTCATATGCTAGGAAGTTGGCTCGTATTTTTCATACATTCCGTGATTTGAGCTGTGTTTTAAGCTCCTCAACTTTTTTGCAATAAAAAATTGCAAAATAGCCATTTTGAATAGCTTACGACTGATCATTCAATGCTTTATTTGTGAACCATGGGTATTTTTACTGTCCTATTCCGTTTGAATTTTATTCCGTATTACTTATTACATTCTTCCTAACAATCATCTAAGCCGGAAGAATTTAATTATTAACTTATGCCCGTTCTTAATGCATGTGTATTTTCTAAATTTTATATGTTCAATTGTATCATTTCATCAATACCTTTAGTTTTATTTAAGATTCTACCTATGGCAATTTAGGTTTTCCATTATACAAGCAAAACGCCAAACTTTCATGCATGTTAACTTATCTGAAAAAACAGAAATTTTAATATTCCTTAAGATGAAAAATCAGTTTGATTTTTTACCCTTAAAAATGGTCCAGGTATAGAAAGAAATGGCTACTTTAATTCTTCGTCCTTTACAAAAATTATATATATGTGCTATATCTTGCATCTTTACATAAGATTTCACAAAATCTTAAAAAGGTATGTTCACAATTTAAAGTTTTACACTTAAACTCAATTTTCTTTAATTTAATGCATAATTCAAAAATGTTTTACATAGAATCTTTTGCATTATACAAGAAATATTTATAATTTTGATCTGTTTTTACTAAATTCAATGGTTCAAATCTTCCCTAGTACTGCAGGAAGTCGCATTAACATTTCGGAATTATGAAATCGCAAGTTTCAGAAAATCGGAACTTTCCAGAATAGAAAGGGCTAAGTACTTGAATGTTCTTATAAAATAAACGACATCTTCTGTTTTACAATCTAGGAGTTTCCTTGTGCAAGAGGCTTTTGGCAAGAAGCTCTCAGTGCAATTTTACTAACGATCTGGTCCTAGCACTGAATCAGAGAAATTTAACTGAGAATTTTAATGTCTTAACAAGGCATTTCTATTAAATCCATGGAACAAATATTGCGATGGGAATAATGTAAAATATTTAGCTACTCTAAGTCAGTATATTCTACTTTCAAAATGAATATCCCTTTCAGAACCCTTACATGTAAAACTCGTAAATCTCCTACAAAATATCCGATTTCAAACGTTTAACAATAAACCCTCTATGAAAATATTTCGCAATGACTCATGCTTTTACATTACATTGGCTAATCTGAATTTTTATTAACTTTGCTAACGAAAAATTAAAATTTTCTGCATCAAAAACGGATTGTCATTACGGAAAGCTATTCGATACATTATTCCCATTCCTAATCAGCTAATTGTTTTCCAAAGCCGAAAGTACAAGTTAAGCTTTTTATAATGCAAGGGGATTGAGAATTGAACAAAAACCCATGCAGCTACATTCCCTCCTCTTACCAGCCGGCTGGTTCTATCCCGCCCACTATTTTTCTCGAATTAGGGAAAGGGTGGTTAAACAACATTTCTCAAACCTTGATTTTCTTCAACATACCATCTTTCCTTGAAACCATATTTAGAACAAAATTTTCCGGAGAGTCCTGTTAAGAGCAGAAAAGGCTCACGACCAACTTTTTTAACACTAGAGAAAAATCGCATCAACGATTTACAGAAAAGTGGTTAATTGTTATTGAAGTATTAAAGAATGTTTTTAACCAACTTAATGCCAATCTCCCCATATTAATTGGTTGATACCCTCGTTTTAATGATTGTGATCATACGTTCTTGAAACTTTCCCACATGGTGCAAGACCATTGTTTAAGAACTTGCCCAATACTATGAGCTAATTGCCCATTTATTTCACATTATAAAGAAACTTAGCTTAATACTTTCAACTTTGGAAAAATCTAATAACTTTCTAAACCACCGTAATTTAAATTAATTATCTTAGTTAATGAACTAGCATCAAAGTATGTTTAGCTTTTACACTATCAATTACATGAAAAACTTCGAAGAACTTAAAATTTGCACGGAATTCTCTGGAATATTCTATTGACATGCGGTACGTTTCCTGCCAACTAACGCGCATTATCTTTGAAGAAAATTATTGAGTAATTTTCTTCAAGCGGATTCAGTGACGCTTAGTTTTCAAGGAAAGTACTTTTATCGTTCGCTAAATATCTCCCAAATATTCATGTTTGGAGTAGAATAAACAGTTGGCGCTTGTAATTGTTACTTAAACCAAACATGGACTCATTTAAATCCATTCTTGGTCAATCCCCAATCAGGTGAATTAATAACATGCATAAATTTTAGATCATTTCAGTTGTCTCAAAAAGGAAAACTGCACAAAGTCGTAATTTCATCAGTTTTATATTACATTTATGTAGAAGTTCATTTTTTAGGTATGGTGCATGTATTTTAAGTGCTTTTTCCAATAAGAAATGTGATGCGCGTCCCGATACGAAAAGAGTATTGATATATTTGCTTGACATACAAAATGAAACAGGCCTCAATCCAGATGTAATGGATATCAAAATTGCGAAATTCTCATACGAGATCTTCATTCTCTTCAATCTTTTTCGTCACCAAAATTTGTGAAGCCGGAAAATTCACTAACTTTCCTAGTTGTATTTAAACAATTTAATATCTAAAACACATAAAGAATTTTTGTAGTTTCATTAATTTCTGGAACTAATCTCTGTGAGCTTTGAATTTGTTAATTTCAAGCATTAAAATTTTTGACTTGAATTAGAAGCTTAACTTCGCAAATAGTTTAAATCATAAACAAATGGAATCTGAATTCTACATTTTAATTTCATATTTTATTTTCACATGCTCATTTGCAGAATTTTAGCAAGACTTCCTGCAATTCTGAATATTTCGAATAACAAGATAAATAAGGGTTTGTGAACTAGCTCCAAAACTGCATAATACTAAAAACTGATTTAAATGGAATACATCACCAAAGACAAACTAATTTTACATTTAGAGTTTGTTTACAAGGCATTGTTGTCCCAAGTTGCTCTAGGCTTGGAAATAAATTTACTGGCGATAACTCCGAGACTTGGGAGAAGATTGACAGGTTTGGATAAAAGATTCCATCTTTCATCCCCATTGTTAGAAGCATAGAAATCAGTAGCCAGAAAGCGACACACTTTTCCTCCATGACAGTCTGAAAGAAAATACCTGCATTTAGCATTTCCGAAACATTTGGATTTAGAACAAGAATATAAATTATAGAAACATCGTTTCAGTTTGACGCGAAAGTGAGAAAATGCTGTCCTAAACCGACCTACCCCCATCCCCTTCTACTTAATTGGGCCTCTAAGACTACAAAATAGATTAAAAATAATTTTCAAGCAAAACTTGCTAAGCAGTTGCAATTTCAACCCAAAGTTTCAGTATTTTTAAACTATTATTGATCAATAATTTACCAGAAAACTTATTGAACAAAGGACTCCTTATTCTCATTTCCTTACGGACTAGAATTCTTGCTAAATGAAGTAGATTACTCAAAAGGCCAGTCTACAGAAAAGTCTTAAATTTTTGTATGAAAATTATGTATACCCTTTACAATTAGAATGATAAATGTTAATTTCGTACATAAGGAAGAACACTAACAAAATTTGGCTATTTTTACTGTAAAAAAATAGATAACCGAAAGTTATTTACGAAAAAGCATTAAAAACCTCCCTGTGAATTTACACTTAATTTATATTTTACGTATTTTTTAACTTTAGAATTTTTAATCTAATTTTGTCTTATGTTTCCTGTAGCATTATTCCTAAATAAATCCAAATGCAATAGTTCAGCTTGATGCAAGACTTGGAAGAAAAATGTAGACGCGTCGATAAATATTTCCTTGTACGTTATCAGAAGTTCTAAAATCATTGCTTACTCATTTAAAGAAGTCAACTTTTTTATATCTATTTAGCCAGAAGAATTAACTGTGCATACATATTTAATAAATAAAAACTAATTTCTGTATGTACAAATTGCTTACAATGAATTTTTCATGAATTAGAGTTGAGATTCGAGTACTTAGATATTTAAGCTCAATTTAATTTCACAGAGTTTTACTATTCTTCAAACGGAAAAAACATGGACATTTCTTTTAAGAAAAAAAATGACAATGAGTTGGTATTTTATATTACTTACATGAGAAAATGCTGAAGCAAAATTCACGCAACTTCTGACTTATTGAAGGTGTTTCAACACTAATGTTGCATCTCCGAGTACTGAGCTCCCATCAGTACCGTCTTGCTTCTGCCTTTTTGATTCTTATATTGTGCACCAATTTTATACTTGGTAAACTTATTTTCCCGTCTTTTCCTGTACTATGAAGGATTAACCACTAGAACCCTGCAAAGACAAAGAAGTATTTTAGTGGAAACGAAATTTAGCTTTTAAGAAAAAGCTCGCTGATATAAATTTTTACAATATGTCTTCACTTTAGTATTTCCCCATAACATAGATCAAACTATTCTGCCGTTTCAACATGAAATTTGCCACCTATGTACAAACGAAAACACGGGATTATGCGAGGAAGGGGGTTTGAAGTTTAAAGCAGACTCTTTATTTGAATACAGAAAGATTAATTCGCTTAACTTTTCTTTAAATATGGATAATTTGCATTGAGCCTAAGTTGATTTCAAGGTGGAAATCAATATATTTTATATACAATCAAGAGCTTCACGTTTCATTTTTTGTCACTCGCCAAATCCATTGTCTTTTCGTGGGTAACGGAAAATGTTCCAAACAGTGAAAACTTGCGATTTTTGTACTTTCAGTATTTAATCCAACTTAATTTTCGTAATTGTCATAGAGAATAAAATAAGTTTTAAATCATTACCGAAGCAGAATCAAATAAGATAATTATCAGACACATTTTGCTTACTTAAAAAGATGGAATTTTTAGGCCAAATTTTTCTTTATGCAGGGTGTCCCAGTATTCATGATCCAAACTTTAAGAGCATCTAAAATACGTATAAAGTATTTTTGTATTGAAATGTGGGGTCGAAATTGAAAAGTTTCGGCGAAAAAAAGAAATGCTGAGGGAATGAAGAGAAAGCTCTTTACTTGCATAATATTGCAGCAAGCTCACAAATGTGCCACCACCAGCATCGATACATGCCTAGTAGCGCCTAGTAAGTAATTAGCGTATACTCTTTAGAAGATATCAGGTGTTCCATGGTTTTACAATGAAGTTTCTATCAGTCATTGAAAGTCTATTCGACACTGCATTTTTCCGCCTCGTTTGCACTTCACCTACACTTTTCATTTTCGACACCATATTGTTATACAAAAAATGCTTCTTTATATGTATTTTAGCTACTCTTGAAGTTTGGCCCCTGAATTCGGGAACCATGTATAAATAATTTACATGCTGATATTGTAGAAGATTTAGTGCCTATTTTAATGGATTTATTCACTTCAGAATTATTAGAGAAATGGCGATATTTCTGTATTTAAACATTCAATTTAGAATACGAATAAGCAAGATATTTCGTTCCAAGGAACATTTGTTTAAACAGAACTTCCTTTAATACCATATGTCAAATCGCCATATAAAGACAATATCAAAAGAATGGAAATTAAAGGATATAAAGTTTAGCATTTGGAGATTAAGAAATTACAATGTCTCGATAAAGAAATAGTATAAATTATTCAAATTTACAAAAAAGGAGGTAATGAAATGATTTAAAAATGAGCAAGACGATGACAAAAATATTGATCATGTCAAATATGGAGCCGGCATGTAATGATACTTGAATATTTTCATTAAAAGTAGTTTTTTCACAAATTTTTATTCTCGATATATTTTGTCGGAAACTATTGCTCCTATGCACGACATTTTTGTGGCACATTATTATAATATGTGCCGAGATGCGCTTTCAAAAAATATTCCGAAATTTGCTTGGGTAAAGATCGAATTTTAATACGACTCAGAAAGTTAAAAAAATCCAAATTTTTCAAATATTCGTTTTTGTAAAATATTGTACTTGCATAAAATAGATATACGTCTATAATCGATTTTGAAACGTGCATTGCAAGTGTCAATTTCACATAACCGGTACTGACATTTCAACTTCTCTTAATCCTTATAACAGGAAATAAGGTCTCCAATTTGCGTGATGCAAAAAGTCACTCAAAACGCTCGTCTATTGAATCTAGAACCGACAAATCTGGTACGTCGATATTATAAAAATGATTTAAAATTAATAAAAACTGAAATATTTTCAGATTCTGAGCACATTTTTAATAAAAATTATATTCCAATTTAAAATATTTAGCCTGCTAGTGAAGTCAGTTTTATTTTGATGATTTTACAAATTTTTAGATACATTTTCCCCTCTGCATATGTACAATTGTATATGGCAAAACAGAATGAATATTTTAATGCCTCTGGCGAGACTAAGTAAAAGTAAGACTTTTCAAATTATTAATATCGGAAACCAATTTAAAATGCAGGATGTTTTAATTGGCTCTTTCTTTAAAGGATACGATGTAAAAGTTGCATATAGAATGTAATAAATGCAATCAAACCAGATAAGGCAAGTCAGGCCAGTGTTTATGCTATAATATTCTAGATTTAAAAAATTGAAAATGCGAACCTCATTTTGCATCCCACAAAATTACAGTTGTTATAGACAAATTATTTTAACAGCCTACATGAAGAATTTACATATATTTTAATTATGTATGTATATATAAATTTTATTTTGTCACATTAAGGAACAATGAAAATTTTATCCAAAAAATATTTAGCATTTGCTATTCTTTAGCTTTGAAAAGCATCTTTAGCTTTGAAAAGCATCAATAGACGGATTAATTTTATTATTACTAATTAGCACTTTCATATGAATTTATAAAGCTAGAAATCAAGAAAACAATTCCTTTGAAAACATGCAGCAAAACCGCTTGCCACCGGAAAAGTCAACGAATGGTTAGAAATTTAATAGCCATTCGAACCTCTACTCCGAAAATAGCATGTTCTATTGTTTATTTGTCTAAATTTTGAAAAAATTATAACTAGCAACAACTATAACAATAGCAGTAACTATAAATTTTTAAAGAGTAAAAAATTAATTTTTAAAGTCTTCAATCTAATTGACCCAGATTAAAGTCAATACGGTGTTAAAGATATTTTACGGAAATATCTAACGTTATTCAATAAAAACAATAATTTATTTTTCAGAATTGCATATTTTTATGAAAACATTACCCTTTTAAGAAGTAACTATCTACCAGATTTGGGAGTTCTAGATGTAAAAGTCTACATTGAGGAACGCTTTATCCTATCTTTGTATCATGCATTCTGCAATTTAGATATGCAGGCGATACAAATTATTCTGAAATGTAAAATTAAGATTTACTGTAAACTTCCTATATTACAATTAAAATTCTACATTATGAAAGCAGAATTGTAAAGAACATTAATAACCATGTAAAATAGAATCTTCATTTCTTCAGCATCAAAAATGAAAAGATTAAAATCTTAACCACTTCTTTATTACTTGACGCATAATGGGAATAAATACGTTATATCAAAATAACGCCATTATCTTTATCAAGAACTATTATGAATCGCGTAGTAAGTATTGCAATTAAAAATTTGAGAATTAAATTCAAAACTTTTAAAAATTGAGCTTTTTATCAATTACTACAAATCTAAACTTGACCTAAAATCTTATAAAATCTAAACAAATGTTCTGTCTAAAACTATATTTTAAGAATGTAAGAAATTGAAATAAATACTCAAAGTAAATTTGAATTTAGGCGCTGCCATTAATGGGCGACTCGTTGCATCTAGCTAAAAGCAGTTTTAAAAAGTAAACAATTAAAAAGAAATCGGTTAAACTCATTGAAAAATCTCGAGAGTTCTTTGTATTCTTATATGGATTAAACACAAGTATTAAGAATCACTTAAGAGATCGAAAGCGAAAGTAATTTGAAAAGTTCCATTCAGTGATCAATGATACACTCGTAAATATTCTAATAAGAACGTTACAAATTAAACAGAAACCCATTTTTTTTATATAACTGCAAATTTATGAAACACAGCCAAATATTGGAATCATACCGCTATACAAGTTTAGATATTCGTTTAAAAATTTCGCCATCGAAGTCCCATAAAGAATCAAATTAAATAGCGTTATCGTCAGAGCAACATTATGAGAAACTCATTTGATTAGTAGTAGTCGGTGCTGAAGTGAGCTACAGGAGTGATAATCTGTTGGAAAATTTCCTGAGCGGGTCTGACGATACCCGCACAAAAATCTAGAATCAAGGTCATGCTGGTACTTGGCAATGAACGGCAACTGCCAATATACATTCTTGGCTTACACAAAATTCTTACTACTGCTCACATTTCTTGCGGGATTTTCAATTGTTCCGGCGAATGACTTCACTGCAATACAGCTTAGTTGTCCTCATTAGGGACTAGTGAACATCTGCATACAGTACCACAAGAATAATGATGATATTCTCTTATTCCTTCTACTAGCGTAAACGAAACTGGTTGTCGCTCTTAAATTAATATCTCGACGTTAATCTCACTAAGCATTGTTTAACAAATGTTCAGGAGTTTACGACATTACTTAGTGTATATTTTTTTTACTTCATGCTGATGGTTGTTTTCATTAACCGATTTTTGTTGGTAAATTTCTTTACTTTCCACTAATACAAGCGTGTATTGGAGAAAATCTTTGAACTAGCGTATTTTCTGCAAAGATTCAAAGCTGAATTTTTAATTAAAAATGCTTTTATTATAAAGGTTAAGGACATTCAAACTATAGGAACTCATTTTCTTATAAATACTTTAAAACAATAAAGTACTCTTGTAATATAAACCGAATGTTTTGAAAGTTTGGAAAATGTTTAATAAAATTGGCATAACTAAAAAGCAGATTTTTAAAATATTATAATGGGTTGAGAATGGTTCATTATAAAAATTGGTGAATAATTAACAACTGAGAAACGACAATCATTTTACTCCAATAGGACCAACAGTCTACCCTGTAGAGAGTTTGAAGTGATTTTTTGAATCATAAATATCGCATCAAGGTTTATCTATGTTGTATCTATCTATAAACATTCTCATTTTTTTAAAGTTAAAAATTAACAGCAACCACAAGAGGGGAAATAAACAATTCAATGCCCAAAAAGTGTAAAAACTTACCGTATTAAGCTTTGAATCAAGCTAAAGCTTTGGTTGAAGTTCATAAATTTTGCCGAACCATTCTTCAGGATTGGCTTATTCTTTCTAGTTGCAACACGAAAATAAGGCATGCCCTTGCGGTAATGATCATCTATAATTCCTTTGTGATAATATATGCGCATTGATTCACTTTTTCGCTAGTGCTTGGGATTTCATAGATCACACATATTCACAAAAACTCTAGAAAAAAAAATTCCGAAAGCACGGTTAAGATCTTACTTTTATAACTGCTGAGTGATTATATGGTTTTGCTTGATTTCATTACAAGTTTCTTCTGCGCGGCACTTTTCTATGGGCCAATCGGCGATCTCTTTAATTACAGAGCCACATTCCAGATTGGATTTTTTTTTTTTTATGATTTGGGATTACAGAAATTTTTTGATTTGTAATGTTGATTTAAACCTTAAAAAACATATTTAAATAATTTAATTAATAGTACCGGCATGGCATGATGGATCGGAAGATAGGAGTTTCGAATCATTCTATCGACATGCTGCCTTATAGGCAGACCATCGTTATGAGTCATATAACTTCACAAATAGTGTAGAAAGGAATTTGAGAAAATAATATCGCCTCTGGTGTTTATGAAATTCGAAATTACTTAGTTCTCCTGAAGAAAATCTAACGACTTTAAAAAGGCCTTAAATCTAATATATTATAACATGAATTATTTAAATATTTTCCTGATATGTTTTATTACTGACAAAAACACTTGAATATTTTGCATCCTTTTTGATAACAAAAAGACAACTGCATCAGAAACAGTTTTAGTTAATGCATCGGAAGTTTTATTTACTACTGAATCTGTTAATTTAAGTAATACCGTAAGTTTAAATTGATTTCTAAGATTAACGATAAATATAAAAAACATATATACATCTTAAAAATAATAAATAAAAGAAATAAACCAGTTTCCCCAACTCCAAACACTACTTTTATTTCGCCAAATTTTGCTTTTCCGCCATGAGTCGCCTGACCTTTTGCCACCATTTGTTTGGATCATTTTAGATAAAACCAGACTTCGATCATTTTCTCGCGAATTCGAAATTTTTTTTTATTTTTATGAATGCTCATGACCCTCTATATACATCCTCAATGGTTGTCTAACTATTATCTCTACTATTACCAACTAAATTTTAATAGAAACCCAATCACAACAACTGAATCAATATTGCCAATTTTTGCTGCCATTTTGACTTTCAAGCATAGCTGATCAATCTGAACGATCTATCAACATCGTGTAAGTATGACAAATAATACATTTGTTCTTTTACTTACATATATTATTTTAATGATAGTTTGTGGTAATAAATAAATAATTAGTAGAAATAAATAATTCTTATTAATACTAGCTTTTTTGGTGCTACTAATTAATGCTACTAATTTATTGATGTCGATCCATTTTGATGAAATAAAAATCTTATAAAATAAATGAAAGTGCTAATTTAAATTATGATTGCATAGTAATTATAGAGATTCTGATTAGTTAACTATGGTTTTAAAATTAGGAAATTATTTAGTAAAAAATTGAGGTTAATGTATATATCTAAATTTTATTTTACACTATTGCACGAAAATGGATCTGGAGTGCAAAACGATCGTTGATGATGTATCTGAATTAAAATTCTTTAGATACGTTATTCAGTAGTCGTACTGGGGAAATGTGTTGGGAAGCAACAATTCTCCCCCTATTAGAAAATGAATATTAATATACTGGACATTGAATAATTATTGGAAAATGAATAGTATAGAATTTTGAATAAGGGTTTATATGCTGGATGTACCGGTTTCGTATTTTCTTTTGGCAGCCCTATGCACTTGCCATTAATTACTATTGAAAGATTGGAACAGATTTAACATTTAAATTGCAACAGTGATTACTTCATTTGACAATTTTTAGATTGTATTTATAAGTAACCAATAATTCATATTATCCCGCAGTTCGAGAAAAAGTGATTTATTGTAGGCATTAATGGGTCGTCGATGATATGTCTCAGAGTAATTTCCTGATGAAATAATCCTATTTTCAATTATAAAACAGATATCTACAAAGGTCACGCATGTTTTTAATTTGTCGATGCAACAAATGAAATACATGATTAAAATTGCATATTTATATATATTGGAACTTATGCTATATAATTCCATCATTTCTAATTTATTGCAATACTGACAATATATCAACCCTGAAAATAAATTAATCTGTCCTTCTGAAGTCTTCATCTGCCATTGGTCACATAGTGGAGTCAGTGTGAATTCAAGGTTGAAACGAAAGGTTTGCAAGACTTAATTAGCAACAGGATCTGTTAGTCACTTTCTCAACATTTTGATTTCCCCGTCTTAGCCTTTTCTGCTGAGGAAATAATGAGAAGCGAAAAGAAATAAAAACTTTCAATGTGGTGGCCTTCTTCACAGCTTCAGAAGAGCAATCCAAGTTAGAAAATAAAAGATAAATAAATAAATAAAAGAGTACTGACATAAGCAGTAAATTTGTGGGATGGATTAAAAAGCATTATTTCTATTCAACCAGAGAAAGTTGTGCTTAAAAAAACTTTTGGCGGGATTGTGGATAGGGTTGGGTGGGGGTTGATGAGACTTTTACCTTGAAGTTGTGAGGTAGAACGCGATCTTAATCTGGGATGACGGTCACGCGATGTTTTGTAGTAAACCGCACTTCCATAAAATGCCAAAATCTGACAGGTGCCACTTTTTTTTTCTTTTCAAACCTATTACATTATAATTCAAGATAAGATGTAATTATTACATATTCTCTAGAGCTTCAGTTTCTAATAATAAAAGAGGCAAAAGTGTGCAAGTCTTATAAGTAGAAATTTGTTACTTTTAAATAATATTTGTTTGAGAAAATACCAAAAAATGAAAGCTGACTATTCGCATAGAATACGAAAACAGTATTAGTAAATTAAGTTCGAAAAGCTTCAAAACACATGCAATTTCTTAAACAAAAGGAAAAAAAATGTTTGGCGGAGTATAATAAAATTTACATGAAAGAAGTAACATTTGTGATAGCTATATTTGTATTTAAAAATAATTGTAGTTTAACCATATAATTACAAAACTGCATTTTTTAATTCAAATTTTCAACTTTAACTGATAACAATCGACGGTATTTACTGTAAGTCTGAAGATAAATAAAATAGGAAGAGTTAGAAAAGAATTAAACTGCAACAATAAAATATATGGAAGGATATATGAACTACTCAAATAAAAGTTAAGAGAGTTTAATTAAAATAGTTAAGAATATGACATGTGATGTTTTGCGAAAGTGAGTTTATGAGTTTACTACTGCAGAATATAAAGTCGCGCTAATTTGATGTTAGTCCAAATTTTAATAGCAAAAGTAATACGGACGTGCAGGATGCACTAAAATTTCCTGTGAAAGATTACAAACACAGAAGATTTAATAGCCATAAAAATATATTCAATTGCCTTCTTTTTATATATTTTTATGCATTCAAATTTATGTATGCATTGAATTTTTAAAACTTTTAATTTCTTTCGCTATTGAAATAAAGTTCTAGAAAAATTTATTATGTTTAAGAGATTATATAGCATTTACATTATCCACATATTAAATGAGAAACAGGGATTCCTTAGCTGTGTAACTTCGAAATGGAAAATCCGAGGATTCGAAATCTCATTCTTTATGTATGAATTTTTTGGATATTAAATCGGCAGTTAAGTATCAAGCATTCTTATATTACACGTTACCGTTAAAGACTGAAATTCAAGAATGTCAATATTTTCAGGAGAATGCTGACACTATCTTTCAGTAAATGTGAAAAAATAACGATTATTTGATTGACGTCATCCACCGAAAAATGTAGACATTTTCCAAGCTTTGGGGTTTTACAGTATTATATATAATAGGGTAAGACGCTGAAATTGCTGTCTTCGTCATCTGACCACAGTCCAAATTTTGACATCTTTTCTGAAATAAACCTCTTGAAGCTTCGAAACGGAACTAATCTAGCTAATACGAACTGTGAATTGCGAGATGTCAGTCATAACATAACTACAGCACCTGTTTGTGTTTTCTGAATAAAGTATTTTTCATTGTAAAACTTATCAATGAGGGATTAAAGGATCTGGTTAGATAGTAGAATCGAGTGTTATAAAAACAGCTAAGTATAGTTAATAAATTTGTTATTCTTGTTGTTACTTATGGCACTTTGCAAGACCGCTGACAGATCTGTCGGCAATTTTAACCAAGTGAGCTCTCTTGTTTTTTTCAGTAGCGCCAACTAGGGCAAAGAGCACGACTTAACCACTTCATACGTCACGTTTGCTTGCACAACCCCTTTTCTCGGGGGGGGGGGGGGGGGGGCACATTCACACACTTCACAGATTGAACACAGAAGAAAAAGAACCATGCCCAAACCGGGAAAGATCACGGGGAAGACGCGTTACACCTATGCCAGGACGCGGCTGTTAATAAATTTAAATACGTTCGATGCCATTGATTCATGCCTGTGTTGTGTTCGTGCGTCAACAAAAATAAAATGCAGACAAACTTACTATAAAACTAAATCTTATTACATTATAGATAATATTATCAAATTTACATCAACTTATTTTCATTCAAAATTCTAGCATCGTTTTTAAACAACAAATTAAAAGTTCCAAAAATATCACTGTTGCCAATCTGAATTTCACAACTATTTACAAAATAAAATTTATAATTATTAAAATAATCGTTAGCTACTTTTAAATAAAATATTTACGATTTATGTCGCAACACCTGTGATTCGGACTGCTATCTAATAAGATGCTTATTTCTTTGTGCTCTTAGTTGTAGAGATGAAAATTACTAATTAGATAATAAGTTTGAATCACAGACGATTCACACCGGGAACAGCGCTTTAAAATAAGGAGATATAAATTAAATATATATGTACTATTCTGAACGAGAAATTTAGTTTTCACCCGAACAAGGTTGACACGGCAATCAAAGTTTTAAGCAGTTAATATCAGATGTCTTGCTTTAATTTCCGCACTTTCGCTGGAAGTTAGATCTAAAACAAGATATTTCTATAAGAGTTCAAAGGCCGTACCTCATGGCTGCCTTAACGGTTTACATTATGAAAACAAAAGCATGGAATCGTATCGAGTTCGCATAAGTGTAATTGTTTCTTCCATTGAATCTGGTGACACAAAGAAGAGATCAGTGTTACTTTCTTCTATCTATTCTGAAATATCTTCTATTTTAAGAAGGCGGCTAGTATGTTGATTTGTATAGCTTTTGAGCAGTCATTCGCTTCTCTGCTTTTGATTCAGTTTTTCTGTAAGAGTCATTAAGAATTAATCTCTGTAAAACTGCTACTGTATCAAGATTTAGAAACAAAGAGAAAAAAAATTTAACACTTGGCGTCGTATAATAAAGGTTTTAAATGAATTCGGTTATATGATACAACGTCCCAAGGATAAAGAGTGACCTTTTTTTATACATGTGTATTTTCCTCTTTCTACTTTTCTTCGTTTAAGTTGATTGTTAAATTTAAATACATGTTCATGATAAAATCTTTCGCTCAACTTACTTAGTTCATGTCTAATTTATATTTAAGTTTATATTTCTTTTTAATTCAATTTTTAAGAAATTAATGAGACGCAATTCGCAAATGTTTTTAACTCGGATATTTATTTTTTGACCGACGTAAATACTTAACAGAAATCCGATGTTCTCTTTCCTGCTTTAGCTTTAATAGAGGATATTATTTGCTATCCTTTAAAGCTTGTTTTGTATCACTGAAAAAGTTAACATTAGAATCATGGTTACTTTAATATTATAATTTTCTTTATGATCTTACTTAATATCATTTCTTTATTAATTTACTTAATATCATAATTTTAACATTTCTCTGATATTAAAAAAATTAATTATATGTATGACAAAAAACATTGGTGCAATGAAATCTAGGTTTATTTCACTGTTTCAATAATCTTCAATCAAATTTCTTTTTTAAGCAATTATATTTTTTTTCTTTATAGAATTTCAGCAGATATAAAAAAAATAATATATTTTAAATCTAAATAATGGAAAGGTTTCGACAGTGAAATATTTGGTTGGTATACAATGATAAGGCCAGAAGCAAATCTCGCTTATATAACTCATACGTTTTTGAGCTATCAAGTTCACACATAAGCAGACATTCTGAAACACATGCATAACTGCATTAAAGTGTCTGTTGGACAAACCGAAATATGAGCTCTCGAGTTACATGTTCTACCAGTTTCAATATTTTTTCTATTTATATTCTGTATGCGAGAAAGTAAATTTTAATGAAATGTCACTATAGACATCCAAAGGCATTTAAAGGCGCTTCAGTTCCTGTATCAGATTTAATGTCGATATTTTCCCCAATTTCCTCTGTAGAAAGAAAAAGCATTTAGAAAGTACTGATGATTTATGATAAGCATAAAAGGCTGTTTAAATGTACATTTTATGACACATAAAATAATGATAATACAATAATGCTATAAGGCAAGAAGACATTGAGAACTATTACAGGACGAATAAATCCTTATTGATTTCGAAAAGGAGCCACTCATGACTTCTTTAACTGGCAGTCGGAAAGGAGTTCAAGGATCTTGCTTACGATATTGCCCGAGGGCTCACTGGTGGGCAGATTTTTTTAACATGATGCCTTGATCTTTGCCATCGAAATGCGAAAGAGCTCATCAGTTCTTTAGACTTATTGGAAGATAGAGGCGATGTGTTTCCCAATTTTGCATGGAATCGACTGCAGAGTTCACGAAGGTTTACAGAATTTTCTAGAGCTTTTGTTTTCTTCTTAATTTTAGATTTCCTAATTTAGTTTTTAAACAAGATTCCTCAATTTTAGAACACTGCCACTGAGTAATCTGAAGTAATCTCCTTTAACCCCTGCATATTTCGTGAGTTTTATTAAAGTTCAGTTCTCATTTCTGAGATCTACTACTAGTTTTCATAAATATATTTATATTTGCCTTAAACCAATTGAATTTTGGAGAAAGATGAGCCTTATTTTGGAGAAAAGGTTTTATATTTGGAAAAATTTATTGGAATTTAAGATGAAAGACTGACTTGTATAACTTAATAAAGTTATATTTTAGTTATATTTTTTAACGGCTACTTTTTATTATTAAAGAACCATATTTTGAGAGGTAATATAATCAAATATATTTTTTGAATTCAAAATTTTCTTTCGACATAAATATTTTTAACGAATATTATTTCTGAGTATTCTTTCTAGTTCCATTTTGGAAACTTTTGAACAACTACTACTGGTTTTTTTTTTCTTTTTATCGAAGGTTAGCTTCAACTCTTTTTAATTGAAAATTTGCTTTGGTAAATATACATAAGTTCTACTGATACACTAAAGTTAATTGAAAGCAATCAATGGAGACATTAGAACCGGATATTGATATCCATGAATGAACCATTTTTCAACAAAAACATTTTAAAGTATTTACGTACAATGAAATGATCAAATTCAAAAAGTGCAAACCGAATTACAAAATTACTTAGATAAGTTATGAATATAATGCTCGACATTAAATTATAAAAACGTGAATTTGTGAAAAAGTCTAAAGAGTCTAAATATAAACAAATAGAAGTGATAATTAAGTTTTATAAAATTAGCTTTATCAGCTATAACAAATTTGAAAATAAATCTTAGCTATTAGGAATAATGTCACTTTCCATATTGTATTTAAAAAAGGAGTATTTAATGTATGAAGTTCTACAAATTTTATGAAATTTATTTGAATAAAACGCTTACAAGTTTTTTTCTTTTATTTATATATATACTAGCCGCCTTTGGCGACCAGCTGGTTTGCCAATCTTAATGTTCGTATAAATTTTAATAATTAAATATTTTACGCAATTTCTACTTTAATAGATTTTTTCATCAAAATATTTTAAAACTTCAAATTTGGATAGTCATATAATTCACTCATATTATAAAGGCCTTCAGTCATAACATAATATGTATCTCTCTAATTTGCTGTTAGCTCCCGTAGAATTTATGTTTTAAATTAAAGTGGAAAGAATGTATCTGCGATTAATATAATAATATTTTTTACTGAAACGCAGCATTTTTTTATAATATGATTACTGATAACAGAGTCACTGAGCGTTTAAACTTTTTGGGCACTAAAGAATATCTTTCTTAATTTATGTAATATCTCAAGAATTTGTCAACAAAATTTTCTCAGATTCATCATGAACAGATCGATTAATTAACAATGTTTAATTTTAAATGCATCAAACACTAAGAAAATAAACAGAATTGTTTAAAATAATCGGTCGAAAATAGGTTTTAAAAAACTACTTAAAAAACCATGTACTTAAAACTATAAGCATATACAAAAAACATATAACTAACATAAATACAATTTAATTATAAAAGCATGCAACTAACCTAAAAATAATTTAAATCAAAACCGCATCCATTGATAATGGTTGCCATGCCAACAATCGGAACACAATACGCATGCGTGAATTTTCAACGCCAGTTACGGTAACGCAAATGCGTGAATTTTTCTACTCCAGTTGGGGTAACGCTATGCAGATTAGACATTTTTAATTTCCTTTATTCAGTGTTATTTTAATTCAAAAGTACTTCAGAATGAATCTGAAAGTTGGATTAATTAACAATGTTTAATTTTAAATGCATAAAACATTAACAAAATAAACAGAATCGTTTGAAATAATCGGCCGAAAAATGTTAACCCTAGCCTCATTACTTTTGGGGAAAAAACAAAAAAACTGAAGCCTTATGGAAGATTTTTTGGCGGGAAAGTTAGTTTTTAATTAATAATCAAAATTCTAATTAGAAATTCAAAAAATGGGACCCCAGGTGCACATTAACTACCTCTAAGGTATACATGTACCAAATTTGGTAGCTGTAGGTCAAATGACCTGGCCTGTAGAGCGCTAACACACACACACACACACACACATTGAGCTTTATATAAGTACTAGCCGCCTTTGGCGACCAGCCGGTTCGCCAGTATTACCGCTCGCTACAATTTTCAATTAAATATTTTAAGTAACTGGTCTCTTAAAGGATTCTCATTTTTAATCTTCAAATTTTGATAGTCATACCAAACTTATACTGTTTAGATCGTTTCGTTTAATTTACTATATATATTTTGCTAATTTGTTGTCATTTCTGGCAAAAATTCAACTTTAATTTAAAATGTAAATGATGAAACTGCAATTGATATTAAGATATTTTTAATAAAACCAAACGTTTTATTTTATTTATCATCTTTATTGCTATTTATTAACTATTATTATTATTGAATGTGAGTATTGCAAACAGAATCACTCGGAATTTAAGTCTTATGTTCACTACAAAATATTTTTCATAATTTATGTAATATCTCAAACAATAATTCAACAAAAATTTCTCAGAATCAGCAAAAAATTCAGTTTTAGTTTTGTTTTCAAAAGGATTGAAATGAAATCAATAATAACATTTTGTTCCGGTCTATAAATATATTTCAAAAATTATGAAGTCTAAATTTAATGCAGTAAGGTATCATATTCTGAGAAATATTCTGGACACACCCAATTTTAAATAAATGAATGAATGTTTCTATTTTCCATGATCAACTAAGACTTATTTATAAAGTTTTAAATGTTAAAAATTTAGAAAAACTCAACATTTCCATAATCTTAGACCAATTAATCTTGAGAAACCTGCACGCTGATTGGCGTATTTTCTTTGAAGCGATCGGTGGAAAATCTAAAATTATCCTTTTTTTATTGAATAATGATATTCAAATTTTCATAAATCAGTCAGTTTAAGTGATTGGAAATTAACTCTTAAAAGTCAGTGATTTAGTTGATTGGAAATTAACTCTATGACCACCATAAAATCTGTGCTTTCTCTTGTGGTGTATGCATTCACCTTAATATCCGCTCGAATAAAACATCACATATAAAAGTGCTACATAGAACAAACACATCAAAAGTAAACATAACATTTCAATAGTTGCCAAAAACAAAAGAGAGAGAAATTCAATTAATAAGCAGACGATATTTAGAAAAGTACAGATATTTAGACTGGAAAATGAAATTACCTGAAATTAAAAACACGCGCAGACGATATTTACAAAAGTAAAAATATTCAAACCTGAAAAGGAAAATATATGAGTTATTCCATCAATAAATGCCATAAGTTTGTTTATATCTTCATTATTTTATGAGTCATTAAACATCAAAATGGGCCCGGGACTAAATAAACACCCTGTATAGAGAGTGTAAAAGATCATAAAATAAATTTTTTTTTTTGAATTTATTTTTTAGAAAAGATAATATTTCATATTTGTTTCATTTCCTACAGAGACGTACCGAAAATTATATTTTTGCAGATTTCATTTCCAAAAAGATTTAATTTATTTTTAGTTGGAGCTTTAATCAATGTGATGACAACACTTTGAAAAAAGCTAATTTTTTCCCATGAATACGAAACGTACTTAATCTTAATTTTTATTTTTTACGAAAAAAATTATTGAAAAACATAGTTAAAATATTTATTTAAAAATTCATTAAAAATAGAAATTTAATTTTAAGATTAAAACATTAGTATCATTTAAAAGATAAATTTTTGATCTTTAACTTCATGTAAAAATCTTTTTTGTGCGGTAATATTTTCGGAAGTTATAGCAGAAACACGTCAAAATTTTGCTTAATTTTTAAATAAATAAAATTCTAGTTAAAAATTCGAAAAAATAACCCCCAGCTGCACATTCGCGGCCTCCAAGGTATACACGTGCCAAATTTGGTAGCTGTAGGTTGAATGGTCTGGCCTGTAGAGCGCCAACACACACACACACACACATTGAGCTTTATTATAAGTATAGATATAAAGAGATAATTTTCCAAAAGAAAACTAATTTAAGTCTATTCAGTCCATCTACTTTAGAGAAAGATAACAATAAAGTATTTATAGCGGAACTCAAAGATGAAATAATTCAGGATAATTCATTTAATTTTAATGCCTTCTGAACTGAAGAATGCTTATAATTTTTTTTCCTTTTACGAACTGCAATAAAGATGCAATATTGCAAATACCAAATCCAAAAATGCCGATTTCCAGGTAGAGCTTTTTTCGCGGAACATCAAGTGAAAGAAATGAAGATTCGAACCTCTAATTTGATATATTTTAGCATGAAAAAGTTTTAGATCTTATTTACTGCCTTTATACTTTCAAAATTTACTTTCGACTATTTAGCAATGGTAAAATGTACTTAAAAATGTACACAAAAATGTATTTTTTATCGTTGCAATGAACGTGTGTATAAATAGATGAAAGTAGTGCAAAATTTGAATAAAAATAATTTTACAATATAATAAGATCAGGAAATATTGTATAGGAATAAAACCCATATCACTGTAAGGTTACTGTTTTGAATATATTTGTTACTGTTTTGAATATATTTTTGTTACTGTTTTGAATATTTGAAGTATTATAAGAATAGTTTCTATGTGATAGTATACTGCGTAGTTATCCAATAAAAGCGTTAGCATATAAATTAATTCTTTTATTAAAATTCTAATTACAATTTTCAAAAATCTTAGTAAAAACTTATTATCTAAAAAAATTCTGGAAAGCTCCAGATCCAGTAATCGGTTCTGTAGACGATTTTTATCCAGCCTATAAGCATTATCACATTAAAGAAAAATTGATTCTGTATTTTTCTACAGTTAATTTCTTGCTTATTAAGCAATCTGCTGCGTAATATTTCGTAAGAAATTAAATTTTGCACAAAAAACTTCACATACTTAGATAAAGTTTGGAACAAAAGAATTTTTTAATGGTGGAGGATTTCTAACTGTTCATAATGGAACTTTCTTTTAGCACATCTCTTAAATAAGTAAAACTCTCAGTAAAATTCAGTTAAATGTGTCGCATATACATATTATTGATGAATTAATTGACTTAATTAACTTAAATATATACATATTAACTGAATTTCGTAAATTTTGTGAAGTGTTGATGTGAGCAATTATCTCTCCGCCAACAAATTTCTAAAAATTCAAAAATAATATAACCCGGAAAGTTATATCTGTACGTATTTTAAATACTTGAAATTTCATTATAAATTTGCAATTAAAAGTATAAATGCTTCTATTCTATTTTTTGTTGTTTTTTATTTGATTTGTATTCTTAAATTAATTAACAATGTTGAGATATTAATAATTAATAATATTTATTTATATATTTTTATTAATGTGAGATTGATAATTTCTATTTAAAGCAATCGTTCTCAGGATTAAATGCATTGATTTCATTAACTGATTTAAATTTTTGCTTTATATTTCGTATAGAATTATGAAATAAGTCTTTAGAAAACATCAAATCAAGGAAACCAATGAAAGTTAGAAGTATGTTTGTAATTAGATGAAAACGATTAACGTTGTTTTACGAGGTGGTTTGCTTTCTCGGTGCATTTATTCAATTATGTTCAATCATTTTCCTCTGTTAACAGTTGTTATCGACGCTTTGAAATCTCGACAGTTTTCTATTGCTGCCGATGGCATTTTAACAGACCCCATTACGAAATGTCCTTTTTCTTTACTGCAAACTAAACAAGACAAAAAAAAAAGATAACAATCAATGATGCACTGCGGCTTTTCATTTTTTATTCTCTTTTCTTTTCCCTTCTGTTTATCACACTGTCATTTCTGTTTTCGGAGAAAAATGGCGATGAGTGATTGGTTGTTTCGACAGAAAGTGCCATTCAATTTGGTTGGAACCGCTTCCATGTTCCATGCGTTTCGTGACTTGTTTTCCAAAGGGGGTAAAGCAACCTGGAAATGTGTGTTACATCTCGCGAGCGCGTCCATGGCATTTAAAATAAGATATTGGAAACTTGGAAATACCCTTTTCATTTTAGAGTAAAAGGTCGAAGGTGAAAGCTGTTTCGAAAACAAGAAAAGGTAAAGGAACTTATCTCCCACTTCAGTAGGATAACAACTAAATTTGAAGGTCAACCTATGTTACCATTTAATAATCATCCGAGTTACAAGGAAAGTGTGGCAACTTTAGATAAGGACTGTTAATAAAGTTTTTAGAAATGAAAGCAATTTCTACATCATTATTTTAAGCACCAAACTTTATATAAGAAATCAATATATCCTGCAAAAATAAAAAAATATTCTCATTAACAATAATGCTAAAATTACTAATTTCACCATCGGATTTTTTACTTAGTTTTTTAGTTTGATTTTTAGTTTGGTTTTTCCTTAGTTTCTTTTTGAAGATTTTTTACTTTTTTGTATACGTATTATATAGAAAATATAGTAATCTTCAAAAAATTAAAACTTGAGATTTTGACGAATCTCCATGTTTCAGACCTACCTGAGTTTGAAAATCCCATTTTTTGGAAAATGTTCGTCTGTCCGTCTGTGCCAAAGATAACTTAAAAAAGGTTTAAGCTAGACTTATGGTCTTTGCGCCAAATTTGCAGGTTTCTATTAAATTTTGAGTAAAATGCGTTTCAGCTGAAGTCTGTTTGTCCGGCTGTTCGAATATAAGTTAATGTGATAACTACAAAATGAAAAGAGCTAGATGGGCAAAATTCGGCACACATATTTGCAATCTATAGTGTAAACATTTATCAAATTTTGGACCAAATCCAATAAAGGATTGATCATCTGTCGGTTTTTACTTTCAGAAATATATAAATGCAGTAACTCAAAAATGCAATGAGTAAAACATATTCAATTTAGTGTGGGATTTTGTGACTACAAATTCAACTTTTTGACAGATTTTTGTCTCAATCTATTGAGAAAAACGCATCGGAAATACAGATTCGATTTTGGTATGTTATTAACTGCATGCCAGGACTTAACCAAATAACTCGCCAAGAGTGACAAGATAGATTCTGTGAAAATGCTAAATTCACTCCAAAGTTTAACACTATTCTCTGTTTTCTACTATTGTACCCCAATGCCATAAAAGGCGTTCTCTAAAATAACACTTTTATTAAAGAGTATGTGAGGAAGTTTTGAAGATACAAGTCCCGCTGGTTAAGTAAATTATTTTTTACTTCAGTATTTTAATCCTTCATTACATTATTATATAATTGTTCACCAGGTGGTTAAGGTATCTTTATAGATGTCGTAAAAAATACAAGAAGTGTAAATAAAAATTAATCTGTAGCTTAATTTTTCATTAAATTAATTGTTTAAATACTTACCTATATCTAGTATAAACGTTGATAGCATTTTAATTAAATATTAAACCATTAAAAATGTATTTTTTAAAAGACAAATTGTATAAGAGAAGCAAATCACTACAGAGTGAAGAATTAATATTCATAGTGCTCGCTCATCCTTTTACGTCACGCGAATCGCCGCGGTCTTTTATAATTCAAATTTAATTTCAAAAATAAAAGAAAAATAGATTTACTGTTTTACAAAATGGAATTTACAAACTATTACAGATAAACTAAAATGAAAGGCTGCTGAAAGAGCATATATCAAATAGATATCCTTCTCTTGGAAGAAGGAAACGAAATATTTGGTTCGGGTTTATATTTTCTTGGAAAATTTCAACTTTTATATATTTACTCGAGTCATAGCGTTGGCGTCTGAGTTTCAATATTCAGCATTGAAGAGAGAAGTCTTATGATGCAGTTAGTATTCTCTTATCTTAGGTGTGTAAGCCTAAAAAGACAAAAAGGCTTCTTCTATAAAATTCCGGTTTCTCATATTGTGTTTAATTCTCTTCTAAGTGAAAGATATCTGCTGTTCTATTGATATAAAATATTTGATTTCATTATGTTATTAATTTAATAAATATGTTCTTCAAAAATTGCAATATACTCCAAAATTGTTTGCGCTTTAAATATTTGTCACTGAAGTCTATTATATTCATTTGATATGCATTAGAAAGGTCCGTTAATTAAATTTCGAAATGAGCAAGAAAAATGGCACATCACTACATAATATAAAGCAAATAGCTCTCAGGTGAGAAGCTCATTTTTTTGTAGGTTTATATGGACTTTGGCGTTATGTGGATTGATATTGTAGTCCTTTTTATAACATTGGATACTAAAACTTTTAATTACCCCGTAATTCTATTTAAATATATCTTCTGTACAACAATTTTTTTTTATATCCTAGAATTTTTAAATAAGACAAAAGTTGCTTGTTGCCTCTTCTGTAGCAAAATTAAATGTGAAGTTTTCTATCTTTTCAAATAGCATAAAAGTTTTATTAAACCTAAAACATAAATGAAGGTTTCCTTAATTTGTCCATTATTCCTTACCCCTTTCCTATTCCTTCTGCCTCTTATATAATTTTTTGGGGGGCGAGGGCTCATAAAAAAATGAGAAAAGGTAGATGGCATATGTTAGTTTACTCTATCAATGAGACTGACTTTATAATATTTGTTTGTATCATTTTTTTGTTATTCAAACCATCCACAAAATACATGTTAAAAAGAGAGAAAACTTATATTTTCTACTGCTAATTCGGCAGGATATTAATCTTAACTTTAAGATAAGTCAGAAAAAAAATCCATGGATACTTTTACACGTTTGAAATTCGTGTTAGGAATACTTATAGTTCAATAAACAATAAAATTCTCTTTATATTAGGGATATATCTTTTCAATTTCTTTTATTCAGTACCACCAAAGGCGTGCGGAGAGGAGAATTGGCTTCAGGATCATACTTTCGCTGATTCTAGGTCCGAGTTTCATCAAAGATTCGCTGTGTATTAGGGATTTGTGTTAATGAAATCTATTGAAATTTAAACATCTTTCCATTTGTTAAGTGTGTTAATTTAGAGTGGATGTTTCGAGACAGTTTGTTAGCTCAGGAGCTTTCCACATCATATGACCATGGTTTAAATGAACGAAGTATGGTTCAAAATAGGCACCACTTAGCTTGAAATTTAGGTTTTAATCTGACTGCACAAACTTACTGATGTAAATCCAAAAGTGCTTTTATTTATATTTTTGTTGCTTTTTTTAATTTTGGAAAGGAGAAAAAAATGCATAATTTTCACAATTTCTGGTTTTTTTTAACTCGTCCTCCAAAACGCTTTAAAGTAAGACCGATAAGGAAAGTAATTTAATAAAAGAAATGATATAAAACCAGATGAAATGATAATGTTTTATGCGATAGAAATGCTTCTTTTCAAAATTTGCTAGAATTCATCCAGATGTGAATGCAAATAATTTCAAAGGAAATTACTGTTGTGCTGTTTCCACGTATCACCTGTTACCGTAATCCATCTGTCTGTCTCGAGAGCTTAATGTCAGGGTTGATTCGTAAATTTCAGACCCCGCTTTTTTGCTGATAACCTTTTATTGTTTGGAGAAATCGCTATGCATTGTTACATCAGCAAACGCTCTTCTCAAAATAAAAAGGAATTTCCCATAATTAATGACGGAAAATACGGAAATTTTAAATAGAGATCTGTGCGTTGATTTGCATAATCCTTTGTATTTCGCATTTCACGTTATCAATTGACTTGCTTTTGGAGCAGTGCCAAAATTTTGCCCTTTCAAAAAATGGCTCTATTTGTTGAGATATGTTCAATACCAATTAAAGATCTTAATTCTGAGTGAAGATTACTAAACAAATTGTGAATAGCAAATATATCCTATTCTAACATAGATAAACTACTTGCATCAATGAAAAAACGTTCAAAAATAATTTGTAAAGTCTATCTAATTTTTGATTATATAAAAGAAAAATTAGAATTATATTCTAAAAGACGAAGCTTTGAATTTGTACACTATAAAACGACGAATAGAATGTTGTGAAAATTTCTCAAATATCTTTAAAACTGCCATTCAATATTTGTAAGCAAATAAACCACACAAAAGTTCATCGTATTTAAAACATCACACCTGAAAAAAAATTTCTAGTCCCTTTCAAAGCACAAAAAAAAATCATCCTATCTTACTGTTTAATTGAGATAAAATTTTCTGGCAGTCTTTTAATTCTGCATTGCTTCAAGAAAAATCTAGAAATCTAGAACCAGGAAAATTCGTTCTGGTTCAAAATAATATCAAGACATGCAAATTTCATCGCTTTATGAATTCCGTTTTGTAATATATCATAGAGGCTTTAAAGAACATTATTAAATAAATAATTGAATTCATTTCATTGAAATTTTAAAGATTAAATGATATTCATTAAAAATGTAATGATTAATAAATGATATTGACAGTTGCAAAAATAAAATATAAAATCAGAATATCCTCACACCCATATACTTACATTTTAATTTCAAGCAGCTCCAAATGTTTTAATGAGCTAGATGAGTTTTAATGGGTTTTATGAGTTAGAGTTTTAATGAGCCCAATGAGCTAGACCCAGTATTCACATTGTTATGCTGCGGTAAGACAGAGAAATCAAATAAATTTTTATTCAGATTTGACTATACAAAGAATATTTTTATTATCTCTGTATAGCCTCAGTAACAGTAAATTTTGTATTATATACTTGTTACTTTCCCGTGTATAAAGTATAGGCAAAGTATGGCAATCCTCAAAACATTCAAAATCGAGATTTTGACTAATTTCCTGGTTTTAGACCTTCCTGAGAATGAAAAACACATTTTTGACCCTATGTTTGTCTGCCTATGGCAAAGAAAACTCAAAAAAGCTTTGAGCTGGACGGATGAAATTTGGTATATAATCTTTACAACAAGTTCTTTTGTAAATTTCTATCGAACTTTGACCAAATCAATTCACAAAAATCCGTTTGTCTGGCTGTCTGAATATAAATTAACACGATTACTACAAAATGAGGGATGCTAGATAGATAAAATTAGCCGCACATATTTAATATTTACATTGTAGACATACCTCAAATTTTGAATCAAATTCAACAAAGAGTTGAACGCCTGTCGGTCTGTGCTTTTAAAAGCATGTAAACAAGATAACTAAAAAATGTAATAAATATATCAAATTTCAGTCGGTTTCTGCATTTGTAACTCGGTATCAAATTTTGGCTTTAATCGGTTAAGAAAAACGGATCTAGAACAAGAAATTCAATTTTTGGATACTATTAACCGCATGCCAAGAATTGCTAATTCGCAAAGAATCACACAATAGGTTCTGTAAAGAGGCTGAATTCATGGCAAAGATTAATATTTCGTAGCTATTGTAAGCCTATGCCATGTAAAACGGTCTCTGCCTAACACAAAATCCACAATTTTTTTGCGAGTTTGGGAGATAAAACCATTGTCAGAGAGTATACGAGAAAGTTTTGGGCGGACCACGCCCGCTGGTTTTGTGTCTTTCTACAATATAGCGCATTATTATCGAAATTAATTATGATTCAAATTAAGATATATACTGATAACTTAAAAATTTGAACTTCGGGACAATTAATTTATAAAATTATTAAAAGCTGGATTTTTTATTGATAGTTAATACTGCAATCTCAATTTTCTTCTTTGTTTATTTCATGCTAACTATATCTTCTTTGTTCTGAATAAAATAAACAAATAGAAGAAATCGTCTTAGATAGATTCAATTCAAAGAATTGAAAAGTATAACATACATTTTAATTTAGTTTGACTTTCTACTTGAGATCTCAGTTTAACTTTCCTGCTTTTTTTCTGTTAAAATAAACAAAATATGTAGACAAAAGGCCATATCAGTAGTTAAGAAATAACTAACCAGACATACAACTTAAAAGCAGAAGACTAGAGGTTAACCACATGTAATTAACCTTTAAAACAGTTGAATTTTCATCATTCGCTTCTTCTCACGTAAAAGAAATCGTGGAAACGCAGATACTAAAATATTGCTGATCTTCCTGTCAGCAGAATACTACACATGTCAAGGGAAAAGGCATAAATCTAACAGCAACATTCAATTATCTATTCATCCACGAATTATTTATGTCATTTAACTGGCCTTGTGATCACTTCTACCGATAATGCAAATTATCTTTGGTTTTGCAATGACAATTATTAACATTAAATGACTGGACATGTCTGTCAAAATAAAGATTTAAAAAATTTAATTCGACAGAAAGTATTAACGTTTGCATGTTTGAGTTCTTTTAATATTTTTTTTAACTAGCTGTTAGGAAGTCAAAGATTATTAAGATTAAAATTGCACGAAGTAAATATTATTTGAATTCTTCAAATACTTTAAAAATTTCTAACAATGGAAAAATCTCATGAAATTATTTCAGGCCTTCTCTAAGTGATTTTTTTTTTCTTTTTTGTGAAATAAATTAGGGTGATATAATTCAAGCTCTAGATTAAAGGGAAAATATTTGGTGAAATCCTAGTATAAATATAGAATATAAAACAATTAATAAACAGTGTGATGGAAATTTACATGTTAAGCTCAGTACAAAATCTTCAATACCTCTATCTTCTAAATTTCTCTATTCATTATCGCTTTTATTAGCAAAAAAATCACGGATTAGTTATAAAAAAATATTCAAGAAATCGCACGTTTCTTCCAACCACAACAAACGGCGGAATGACAAGTTCAAACTCACTCGATTACGACATTTGATTTTTTTTTTTTTACAGCTACGTTCCTTATTATGCAAAAGTCGTGAAAAAGTTTTCTAGCAACAACCAATTTACAGTACACCTGTTTTGAGTACAATTTTTTGTTTACTAAATGTTATGGTAGAAATTTCCAGCATCATGCAAAGAAGAGTTAATTAATTTAAATAGTACAGGGTGACCAAATAAATTGATTTCAAAAGTAAACGTGTATAAAAGATCAATCTGTTGATTTTTTTTTAATTTTCATTTTAGAAAATACCTGTTATTGTTAATGTCAAGTGCAGCAAACGATGAAATTTATTTTGTCTGCTATTAAGCAATGGCGTATTTCTTACATGGCAGTTGTCTAGGGCCCTTTGACTGAATGGGGGCCGCTAACAGGGCTTCGAAAAATTTTATTTATTTCATTTTCAAACATAACTGGTAAATTCGTATCTATATGTTCAAACAGCTGTTAGAATATTACATCTATTTCATTATGTTCACATAGTTATTAGAATATTACATCTGTTACATTATGTTCAC
>JAPMOR010100769.1:336427-372061 GCA_026543865.1 Argiope aurantia
ATGTTCACATAGTTATTAGAATATTACATCTGTTACATTATGTTCACGAAGTTATTAGAATATTACATCTGTTTCATTACGTTCACGTATTTATTAAAATATTACATCAGTTTCATTGTGTTCACATAGTTATTAGAATATTACATCTGTTACATTATGTTCACGAAGTTATTAGAATATTACATCTGTTACATTATGTTCACGAAGTTATTAGAATATTACATCTGTTACATTATGTTCACGAAGTTATTAGAATATTACATCTGTTTCATTACGTTCACGTAGTTATTAAAATATTACATCTGTTTCATTGTGTACACATAGTTATTAGAATATTACATTTGTTTCATTATGTTCACGTAGTTATTACAATATTATATCTGTTTCATTATGTTCACGTAATTATTAGAATATTACATCTATTTCATTATATTCATATAGTCATTAGAATATTGCATCTGTCTCATTAGGCTCACATATTTATTACAATATTATATATGTTTTTAACATTGTGGATGATGGGCAGTTTGGAGTCATAATAGATAAATAAAAACATGTACATTCACGCAAATATACTAAAATAAAAATATATTGACCTAAAATGCAAAATTTTTAACATGTTGTCATTAACATGTTAAAATCGAACTGAAATGTTAAATTAAAGTGGCCATGTTATTAAAATGAAGTTTCATAATCTATATTCCTACGGCAGCAAAATACTTAAATCCACCACTGCTATTAAAGAAGATTTTAAGAATTGAAGTAAAATTTATTGTTATATAATTTAGAATAACCTTATTTAATAATTTTGATGTATTTTTGTCTCAAGGTCGTGATATTTTACATCATTCAACTTATTTTATATCTTGATTTGCAAAATACTCAGATTGTGTTCTAACATTTCATTTTTTTATTCACGATATATGGATTTTCATTCATATACAGTTTCTTTTTCAATAGTTTCAGGTCAAATATATTTTGGAAAAGCGCTTGAAAATTCATTTAAATTCATTTTTACCTTTTTTTTCAAAACATTAATAGATTTTTTAATGATCTACAGCATAAAAACTATAATAAAATGAATAAAATGTTCATTTTACAGGAAATAAAGGTTTGAATTTTAACTTTTCGTGCAAGAATCATCTGTAAACAGATAATAAACTAAGAGTAGAAATTAAAATTTAGGGAAGGGAATTTTGAGAAGCAATTCATTTGATATTTTCCTCGAGCAGAACTGACGGCGACAAAACTTGTCTCATTGTCAAGAAATTATATAACATCTGCTCTTCGGGTTTCACCATCTGTATCTTGCCCCTTTATATAATATTTTCGTGCTCTTTGTTTTCAGTACAAAAAAAGAATTTCTTCGCCCTCATGTGATGGATAGATTGTTAAAGTAAACTATTTTATTGCACGAAAGTTTTAACTTTTCCTGAAAGCGAGCAAATTGTGACGCATTATTTGACTCAACATGCGGCAATACATAGTGAAGATGATTTTACCTTATTTCCAATTATCAAAGTGCATTATCTAAATGAAGAGTACAAACCATTATATTTATGCAAAATAAGATTTTACGTTTGATATATTGAAAATTCAGAGTCACGTAGTAACTATTGTTTGTGAAATGGGAAACGAACGTTGTCCGCAATTAAAACATTCAGAATGGGGAGGTATTGGAATGGAAATTTCCATAGTTTCTTATGTAAGAAGGTCTTCAGGTATTTTGATTGATTTCTTCTTTGTTTCAATGCTAGTTTTGCATAAAATTTTTATCCTACAATTGGGATTATAACAATAAAATTGTTATAAAATTGGGATTATAAAATTTAACAATGTTTTTATGTTATTTAACAATTTTAATAAAATGATCTTTCATTTGGCGGAATGCCATTTCATTCAAAGCGAGAGACAAATTATATTCAAAATGTGAACACAAAATGTTTTCTGAAATAATTTAATACCCATTGTCAATGAGTTTTTTTTCTTTTTTTCCTTTATGATATAAAGCAAACTGAAAACATGAAAATTGTAAGTACCACTCTAGTTAACTAACTAACCGAATATTTAATCAAACCAAATACAAAATTTAAAATGTTCTATTTAAAACAAAATTGTATCGCCATTTTAGATTTCCAGTTATCTGAAGTGGAATGTTCTAAAGAATTTATTTGCCATTTCAAAAATAATTTGTTTAATACTTTTTAATTTTTTAGATGAAATTTTATTCATTCTTTTTCGAATTTTAGATATAAATTTTAAAACCTTTTTTCTCATATTTGTAATAGTTTATTGTTTTCATCCCTTTTTCTCATTAAATGAAACTTTAAAATAAGAGATTTTTGTCGATGACATAATTAGCTTGTTGTTTATGTAAAAGGGAAGTATTCTTTTACTAAGTAATGTAGTCATTTTTACTACAGTGAGTGAAATTTTATATATATAATTTACTTTAACGATATATCAAATAGATTAAATTTTCACACAACTTTCAGCAGTAAAATTATGTAAATATTGGAGTAGTCAGAGTAAGTGGTCCCTCGGGCATAATATATTTTCTCCTAACCTCATAAGTGACTTTGTAACTGCAAATGTCGCCTAGGCCATTTTTTTCACCCATTCATCGGAATTGGATTTAATAAGGAACATAAAATTATTATGGTACTTTCACAGACGGCGGCTGGAGCATATCCCCCTCTTCACCCATATATTATCTCATGGAAACCATTTCTAAATTCTCATGAAAATACAATTTATATTCGGACAAATGATTAATACAGAAATATTATAGAATAAACGGAGAATTAATTCATTTATTCCCGAATGCAGCTGGGCGCTTCCCTACCATCTGCGGCATCTCAATCTTACAGGTCATCCACCGCTTCATGGAATTGGTCTCGGTGGTTTAGTCTCACTGACTAGACAGCTCAAGACATTCTCTTTATAACCACAATGACCATGATATAAATATTTATCATTCCAACACTAAATTTTCTTAACAATTTTACAATATAATAAAATGCTGAAATTCAAACGACTTTACATTAAAATAAGATATATTTCGAAATGAATCGCTCAAAATTCCCAAAGAGAGGGTCAAATTTGGATTGATTAGTTAGCTTTCCTTCTATTAAATCTTTGGACTGTAAATTAACAAATCAAATTGTAACAATATAGGCGTTGTGTATGAAACCATTTTTAAGGAAAGCCCTACATGGTTACAGTTACAGAACATGTGTTAAGTATCATCAGCTAAATTTTTTTAATAAAAATCCAATAACCTTTCAGCCGTTTTAAAGTGAGCAGCAAAATATGCTATTATATCTTCATAAAAAATTCTCGCACTTACGAGATTATATTAGATTAAAATTTATTATAATTAATAAGATAGTTTGCATATAATGTAAGAGGTTTTGCTAACTTAAAGAGGCTTAGCTTAGACTAAATATTGGACTGTTGGATCATATATTGGATTTGTTGTTGTGCGTTTAATGCAGTATTGTTTTGTATACACTCCGTTTGTATTTTGCTGCGATGAATTTGTGCTGTTGTGGAGAATAATGCGACTTTATCCGTTATTTCTACAACAAAATCTATTTGATAGAATTGTTACTACGCATCGAAAGTCATTTTTTAAAGAACATCATAAAAGTAAGTAAAATGTTAGTGTGCTAGTAAAATGCTGAAACCTGTTGGTTACAGAACTTGAATCATAATGAGTAACGAATTTTTACATTTAAATCACATAATAGTCTTTCGAAACGTTAAAGCATAAAAATAACACTTTTCAATATTAATTTGTATATTTTTAATTATAAGACTTCGTGTTTCAAAATGTTCATTAAACTAGTCTATACTCATAAGCCTTTTATAATATTTTAATTTTGTTAGAAATTTGCACTTACTAAACTACATCAAATCAGCACTTACTACTTACTACATTACTCACTTCATCAAATATTTTCTGATGGAACTTAAGACTACTTAGATTTGTGGTCTCCCAATTTTCAATTCAGTTTTTTTGTTTATCTGCTTCATATAAGAGGTGTAGTTGTCGTGCATCCTATAATATAAATTATTCAAGATAGAAATGTTATCCAATTCAGTTATTTTTTGGTGTAAATTCATTGGAATAATTTTAAGAAATGAACAAAGATAACTCAGAAGTTATTAAATTTTTTGAAGCATTAAATTTTGTCTGGTTTACTAAGATTTTTGAATAGATGTTTTGCTTTTGTACAATCTATTTCAACTATGCAGAATTAAAGAAGTGTGAAAATATGGTTTTATTTTCATTACATGCTTTTTGTGTCATTGAAATCAAAACTCACTTAACCCTTTATTTCCTGAATTATGTTGCCATCAATTTTTCTTCTTCATTTTTGACTTGTAGTTAAGTTTTCTTGCAGAATAATCCCAGGAAACCGAAGAAAAATAGTTTAATTAATAGAAATATCTTAATTAATTTAATTATTAATTAAATATTTTTAATTCCTATTTTTAGCTTATATTAACTTCTTGCTATTTGGGTTACATTCTCCGTGTTCTTTAGAATACCATCAGCAAAAATTGTCATATTACGAAGATATTAGCCAGATTTAAATGGTACTTTTAAGTACCGTCAGTAAATAAAGGGTTATACATCAATTTTATAAAGAAAATGAGAAATGAGGAATGAATGAGGCAAAAATTGGATTTTGTGTTAAACTTATATTAATAACTGGTCACCTATGGTGATCACCTAGTACGTCGAATACATTAGTTATCCTTGATTTCAGTTAAATCGTTTAGATAGAACTTTATATCCATGATACCGTGAAATTATTAGAGTATTAAAGATGAGTTAGCTTAATTATCTTATAATTGCTCCACTGATTGCGCAAATGATACTTTCTAAGGAAGATCAGTAACGTGACATCAAGACACTATTAAAAATATAGATGCGTGGTTCAACTATCTGATAAAGTTCGCAGTTTTGTAACTTCACTTGCTTATCCGTCTCATAAATATATACTGATATTAAACAAAATCATTCTTCTTTAGCTTTCATCAATGGAAGAAAATCACGCAATTAAAAATTGGATGAAACACTGAAAATAGTTTGAACTTCTGGACAACAATATAATGTTTAGTTGAAAATTAGATAAAATATATATATTTTTTTAAGTTGTCGAATTTCAGCAAAAATTTGCATGACTGTTACATTGATATCATTTCAATCTTAAATTTATTTTTGTTTCAATTTAATTTTGTGAGATAATATTTCCAGATGTTATGGCAGAACCCCCAAAAAAAATCAGTTTTAAATTAATTACATTTCTATTTAAAATTTCAAAACTATTTGCTCCGATGTGCGCATTTTCAAGCTCCAAAATTTACATGAGCCAAATATTTAGTAGCTGTAGATCAAACGGTCTCGTCACACATACACATTCTTCTTTATTAATAGTGTAGATCAGGGATGGCGAATTGGGCCCGTCACCGATCAAAACGGTTTGTCTTTTAGTTCAAAATAACAAAGTTCACTATGAAGTAATTTGAACAAACGCGAGTGATCGGTAGCTGTGCACGGGGTGCATATTCCCATTCCCTGCAAGTGCAATGAAAGACAGAAATAAACAATCGACTTCTATGATTAAATATGTTAGCAAAAATTGTCATATGAGCTCGGTAAGTTTCTTGACTGCAAATGTCATTGATCGGCATAGTAAACCTTTTCAAGAGGTCGAGTTTTTGAGGGAAGCCTAGTAAGCATGCGCGTCCTCACTTTTTGAGGATTTTGGTAATAAAGATAAGATAATTCAGCGCATCGAAGATATTCCTTTACCAAGAAACATAATAAAAGAAAGAATCTTAAAACTAGCCGGAAATGTAACAGATGACATTAACTCCGCTCCTTTTATATCGCTATGTCTTGACGAAAGTACTGACGTCACTAATTCTGCACGTTTAGCTATTATTGCTCGATATTTTGTAGCAAACATCATTAAGGAAGAATTAATTTCAATAATAATCGTTGCTAACAACTACAAAAGGCAGAGATATTTGCAAGGATGTTAAAAAATCGCGTGCTGAGAAAGAAATTGATTTGAAAAGAATGTTTCAGTAATAACTGATGGTGCTCCAAATATGGTGTACAAAAAAAAAGGGTTTCATTAGTTTATTTCAAACAGACGTAGAACATTTAATTTTGGAATTTCATTGCTTTATTCACTAACAAGCCTTGTGTGCTAAGAGTGGTTTAACATCTTTTGATAATGTAATGGCGTTAGTCACAAAAATAGTCAACCTCATATCGTCGCAGGCTTTAAATAAACGAAAGTTTGATGCTTTGTTGGATGACGTCAACTCGGTATATAATGGCTTACTAGTGTATAATAATGTTCGCTGGTTGAGCCGCGGAAACGCACTTCAAAGGTTTTTTGACTGCCTGAAAGAAATCAGACTTTTTCTGCAAAATGAGAGGGAAAATGAACAATACCTATAGTTGTTGGATATTATGTGGCTTTCCAAATTGGTGTTTTCTACAGACATATGCCAACATTTCAAAGAATTGAACGTAAAACTTCAAGGCGCTAACAAAAAAATTGTCAACATGATGGATCTCATTCCCACTTTTGTCGCTAAACTGCGTTTTTTCAGAAACGATATTATTATAAGAAACTACAAACTTGTAAAAAAATATCAATATTATATATCAAATTTAGATGTATATGAGAAAGACCAGACGAAGCAAAAGTTATTGAAGAATTTATTTCCGTAATTGATTCTTCAATCAAGGAATTTTCAGCGAGATTTTCTCTGTTCAAAGAATTATCGGAAGTTTATTGTGTACCCCGATGTTATTTCATTTGATAAACTGAATTTGTCCCAATTCGATTGGTTGGAAATTGAAGAATTTGAAATTTTACTGATTGATTTCGAGTCTAGTTCAATATGGATTTAAAAATTTATTGAAAAAGGAGAAAGGTTGTAATAGATTGAAACAGAAAGATTAATAAGCAATATAAGTAAAAATGACGGTAACGAAATTTTGGAAACATAGAATTCGATTCCAGACACATTTATCTGTTTGAGGAAGCTGGTTCGTGCTATTTTAACCATATTTTCCTCTATTTATGCCTGCGAGTCATTATTTACAAAGATGAATAACATTAAAGACTCACTTAGAAACCGTTTGGCATATGACTACCAATTCAGCATGCATTCTGCTAAAAGTAACACTTTACAATCCTATTATAAGATATTTGTCATCTAATCTGCAACAACAGAAGTCACACTAATGTTACTTTAATTTGAATTACACATAACTAAAACATTTACAACTATACAGTGCAAAATATATTTTTTCATAGTAAAGAAAGAGTTTTGAGTTGTTAGTGTTTAATTTTATTATTTTCCCAATAATCACAAGTCAAAATTATTTGACGGCACGTCTCATTGAACATTTCTTTAGAAAAAATGGCATGTTGATCCATAAAGGTTCGCCATCTCTGGTATATATGAAGCAGAATGGCATGTAACGGAAGTAAATAATATTCAAAGAAATAACATCACTAAGCCCCCTTGAATAATTAAAATAGAATAATCATATTTATTTTCATGAAATATGAGTCTTCAGAATCGAGTTTTTTAAAATTATATCTAGATAATTTTATTATTATAATTAGCTAAATATTCACTTACAAGTAAGCAAAACAATCTGTGTCATTTTTATCACAACAAGGAAAATTTTCTGGCACCGTGACGAAGGAAAAAAAGTGGGACCAAAGCACACACACACACACAGAGATATCTATATATATATAATTTTAATATTTACATATTTGAGGAAATAATGAGGATTTATGAATGAATTGAATATCTTAATAGAAACATATCCCCTTGAAATAATCGAATCGTAAAATGTGGTGTAAAAAAAATTCTTTTTGTGCTTTTCTCAGGTAGCATCAGTTTTTTTTTCCCCTGAGATAGCGAGACTGTCTTAGTAATCAAAATGGCATATCACTCACAATTTAGTTTAAACAACTTAAATTGCGTCTTTATTCGGATTTGGAAATAAATTTGTTTAAAATAAAACAAAACATAAATAGAGTAGATGAAAATTTCCTTAAATGCAATAATCCTTGAATCATTACTGCGTGGGAAACATGTAAAATAGCATCAACTAATTCAAGAATGCAAGGCCATTTCATGGGCTGATGTGACAAATGTTTATTTATCATCTTCATGTTACTAGTGCAGCATTGATAAAACAACTTTAATTTAATACCCACAATAAAAAAGTAAAATCATTAGAAATAGCCATTTCTCAGAAAAAGTTAGTAGAAAATTTTCCTTTCAACTAACATGTCGTTACAAAACTCGTATTTTAAATTTTCTGCTTCGAGTATAATTCATTTTCTTAAAAAATAATATAACTTAATAATAAATATATGTAATGATAATAAATATTACTTATAAAGCTTCAACATTATCTAGAAACAGAATATTATCTAGAACATTATCTATAATTCTTATATTAATTAATTAAATATATATATTAATTAAAAATGCTTCGAGTATAATTCATTTTCTTAAAAAATAATATTGCTTAATAATAAATATATGTAATGATAATAAATATTACTTATAAAGCTTCAACATTAGCTAGAAACAGAACATTATCTATAATTCTTATATTAATTAATTAAATATATATATTAATTAAAAATGCTTCGAGTATAATTCATTTTCTTAAAAAATAATATTGCTTAGTAATAAATATATGTAATGATAATAAATATTACTTATAAAGCTTCAACATTATCTAGAAACAGAAAATAAACTAATAACAGAAGAGATTGAATTAGTTAATTACATTTCTATCAATCAAGAAAGAAAGAAATTTTTGAAAAATTTTGTATTAAAAATCTTTATTATGAAACCTACTTTGTAGGAACAAAACCAATGGATTGCTTTCTTTTATGCTAGTTGCTTTCAATAAGTGACCTGTTTGAGATTTTTTATAAAACAATAGAAATCAAAGCAAACTTAGATTCAACCCGATTTTTAAAAGTTTATAAAATTCGATTTGCTATTCAGAAAATTGAAATCTTCAAGAGAAGAACTGGCCACCTTCGATAACTAGCTGGTTTGCCAGAAATATAGTTGTCTATAACTTCCTTTAAATCTCTCATAGACAATTTTGATTTTCATAATTTCCTGAATCAATTATTTGTAAATAACAAATTGCTATATACATTAAAGTCATGTTATTTTAATAGTCTCACACTTGTTCTGTTTCTTATATAACACTAGCTGGCTTGGCGACCAACTGCTTTGCCGGGAATATTGATTACATTTAATATAAATATAAATTAAATTTTTATGCATAATTTTAAATTCATGATTCCATTACCAAAATGCTTTTAAACATTAAATTTTCTTACATATGCTATGTTATAAGCTATTCTAGCGGAAACCATCTGATGACATCATAGTCCCGTTAAAAACGCAATTGTCCGGTTTATCTATCTTCTAACTTTAACAATAATATAACTTCACTTTTCTTATTCTTTATTTAAACTGCAGAGACATCAAACAAGATTTTTCTTTCGTGGCTTCTTACTATGGAAGAAAATCATGCGGTTAAATACTTGATGAAACAGTGAAAACGGTTTGAATCACAGACTAATAGCATAATCTATAGTTAAGAATAGACAAAAAAAGTTATTTAAAAAAACAATTTATGCGAATATTAGTTTGTTATAACTGAAAAGATAATTTTTCGTATTATAAAATAGTGAGGAAAAAAACAGCGTTATAAAATAATATTTTTTGGGCGTTATTGCGAAAAAAAACATAATTTACCTAAATATTTAATTTATTACAATTTTAATTGAAATCTTAGGAATGTGCACATCGGATCTCTTTTCTATCTTCCAAAGTACATATGTGACAAATTTGGTAGCTTTAGGTGAAATAATCTGGCCTATGGAATGCCAACACATACATAAATACTCATTCATTTTTATTATTAATGGGGATGAACCTTCTTAATGGAGTCGAGTCCCAGGACATCATAGTACCACTAAATATGCTACTTCCGAATTAAATTCTTTTAATCACTCATAATACTGTTACAAAGCTTCCTTATTTTTCATATTAATTATGCAACTAATGAAGAGAACGTTCCTTACTTAGTTTCGATTATAAGAAACACCAATGCAATTTAATATTTGGTGAAAAAATGTGAATGGGTTGAATTTCATTGCAACAATGTAAAGTATTATTGAAAATATGCAAACATTTTAAGAAAAAGTAAAAATGTACTTAAATCGCTGTCAAAAAATTTCATTTTTAAAAAAAATTTTAAAAATTGAAATAGAGTTAAAATTATCGCATATTTCGCATTGTAATATTTTTGAAAATCGTTAAGCTAAGTTAAGAAACACCAACATCTTGCTTAATATATAATTAATTAGAATTTTAAAAAAAACTCTTTGAAGTATAGAATTTCATCCTCTAAAATGTATTTATATCAAATTGGACATTTCTAGGACCAGCGATCTGTCTTGTAAAGAACTAAGACTTTTTGAAATTCTTTGCTCTGAATATATTATCAATTTTGGGCTAATAAATGCTTGAATCAGTGAAAATTTAAAAAATAATTTTCGCAACTTCATTTTTATTTACTTCCTGAATTTTTCTCGATTGAAAAGTATTGAAATAAAGTTTAATAAGAAAAAGTTGCACATAACGTTTTTTATCCATAGTTGAAAATATTAAAAGTCGTTCATTTTAATCTTTCTGTTTTAAAATTAAATTTAAAACTAAAATAATTGCCTTTAAAGTTTAGAAATGAATAATAAAAAGACTAATAATAAGAGAAAAGAGAATTTAATACTTGCAAAGCTAAGTGTTTAGCAAAATTTGCGTTAAGTCTTTTGAATCTTCGAAACAATTGGTCTACTTCTTTGTATTTCAGTGAGAATTATTAAAAATGTTTTAAAATAATAGAATTGGCTAATTTTGCATTATTTCAAAGGAATTATTTTAAAGGAAGTTTATTCTTTAAATGTAAAACATTTTCTTTCCAGTGTTTTTAAGAGTTTCGTGAAAACCAATTCAAACATTTTTGAGAGGATTTCCCTTCGTCAGAGAAATAAAATTCTTAGTTAAGTGTAAAATACTTTTTAAACATTATGAACTAACAACTGATATCTGTAATCTCAGAGACCGTTAGTTATTTAAATGGGTTTTATAAATGAGAGATCTAATGGATGTACTTATTTCATACTATTTATACTGCTTGATTTTTTTACAAAAGTGTAATTTTAAAATAAATATTTTCGAACTTCATATTTAAGTTAATTTTTTGCTTTATTTTGTATATTCAGACATTTTATTAAAAATATGATAAAATTATAAAAATAATGAAATTCATTCTAACCATATAAGAAAAATTAGAAGGTTAATATTCTGCTGCTAAAGTTAAACGAAATAACTCTTTTTTATCTTTTTCCTTCTATCTAAAATCTAAATTAATAAACGAAGCATTAATTTAATCTAAGAAAATATGAACAACATTTTGGAAAATGTGATGAAGGCTATAATATTTGAATTTCTTACATACTACTAATAAATTTCAATATAAATTCTCTCTCAATTGATATATGCATTCTTAGAAGGTTATAAATTAATTAAATCAGAGCCTATCTTCTATGTGAGCCTATGTTTTGTCTGTTCTGTTGAAAGAAAAAAATGTACGCATATTCTTCTTATTACGTATTGTAAAAATTGTACGTACTTCTATTCATATTTTTTTTTCTGCAAGGTGAGTATCGTAAAGATTTGCTATGTCACTTTAAATATCGAAGTAATTGAAATATATTATGGAAAGAGCATAAAAGAAAAACTTCTAGAATTAAATGAATCATAATTAATTAGTTATTTTCATTCCACAAATATTTCTTCTTCATATACTCAGCTTAGATATTTTTAGATATAGATATTTTTAAAATTGGATATTTTCAGGAATTAGATTTTTTTTCCTTATTTTTAACAATAGAAGAAAGTTGTGTACAGTAAAATATTGGTTAAACAATTTTTTGAGCCATTGGAAGTTAAGTGAGTTTTCACATAATGTTCCAAATTAATTCATACCAGAACACAATAAACACAAACACAAAATATACAAAAAAAATAGGAAGTTTTATTTAAAAACAGCTGACACAGATAAAGATTATCTCTGTTGAATTACATTTGTTCATAGTGTCAGAAAACCTGAAAAAGAAATGAAAAATATAAAAATCTATACGAATATTGCAAAAGAAATTTAAAAGAGATAAAAAAAAACTGAATCTGAAAAAATATTATTAAGAAGTTTGTGGTATTTCTGCAATATAAAATTACTATACCCTATAACAGACATATTCAAATTTATTTCAAACAGATACATAAAGGCATTCATTTCCTTTTCATTCCATTTTTACCAAATAAAATTTGTTTTATACAAGTACTTATCATTACTTATATAATTTAGTATTAGAAATTTATTCTTGGAAATTAGATCTTTATTGATTAAAATACATTTCAAGAAAATTTGCAAAAAAAAAATTCTTCTATATTTTATTTCCTAAAATTAAATTAAATACCTTCAAAATCTTTGAAAAGAGGAAATATTTAAATTCTCATTTATTTTTATATAACTCCAACAGGAATTGTTAAAACAAAATCATATAACTCTTTGCCTTCGAAAACAATTAAAAGTTACTGCTTATTGTAAACGTTTTATTGTCAAAAAGAAGAAAGAAAAATCCATTGAAGTTGTTTGTTTGTATCATTCTTTCAATCAATTTCAGTTTCACTCACGCTTTCAGAAAGTTCTTTTGACAACTATTGAAAATGAAAAATGCTTAGAATGAGGAAGTTTACAGAATTAAACTCGAACAGATTTTATTTATTGTTTTTAGAGAAGAAAATCGTGTGGAATAAATTCCAAAAAGAATGGATATTTTTAACTGACTTTCTTTTGCAACTTCTGAGGAACACCTTAAACAAGAATTCCATAAGGTAAATAGTGTTTTAGGATATTTTAATAGTCCATTTTATTTCCTTTTTAAGCACGACTAAAAGCTAACATTTGATCAGAAAGGAAATAATAGAAGAATTGCCAATTTTAAAAATAAAGAATATAATCCTATCATAAGTCACTTTTATAATTAATTGAATGGAATAAGGTAGAAAAAACGGACTGATTTGTAATAATTTAACATTTGAGTATTCTTACTAAATTTTTTGTTTATGAAATTAATTTGAAAACATTTAAATAAATTTTAAAACAATTACAAGTGTAGCAACGAATTTCAAATGTTTTTATAAGACCAGGAATCAGCAATAGTTTTATTGAATAACTTATTTTATAGAATATATTAACAGATGTTTAAGATAATGAAATAATAAGGCTGTTTGTTTTTCAATCTATCATTATTTTTTTTCTAGTTCTTTTCACTATGTTTGCATATGCTTCTTCAATGCCAACGCTCATTAGTATCAGTCTAATACAAAGAACTTGGAAACAAAGAACTTCAACATGGAATTAATTAAGGCATTCTCGTTTCGAAATCCGGAATATTTTATTAATTGTACTCATTCGTCGACGATTTTTAAATAAAGCTTGTTAGCAAAATCAGGCTTTTGTGCAAATTCAAAACAGTTCATTGTAAGTTAATATTGATATTGAAAAAAAATATCTTTCTTCGAGGGGAAAAAAACTTTGAGAATCTATGTCTACGATTAATGATGAATTAAAATTTCTTTTATCACCGCGTTTTGTTTTAAGTTATAGTGGATACCTGAACAGAACATAGCTTCCGGTTCTTTCAACGAGTAATAGAATTAATATATGTTATAACACATTCAAACAACAAAAGCGTTGTTTTTCGTGTAATACAACATCTGTTTGTGATTCCAAACAGCGAAATGAAGAACTAATTAAACCCACGCTTTGTCTGGGTATATGGGCCAAGGACTATTACACTAAATCCCGCTTCTTATCGAGGGTAGGACTGAAAGAACAAAACTTAACGGGTGATAGAAGATTCAACAATCGATGGGATAATGTCCTCGGGGTGCTGAGAGTTGTTCAGCAAGTCTCTTCAGATGATCATAGAAAAGTGGAAACAAGGTTTACGTTTCTTTCTAAAAGAAAAACCAAGCAATCTTGGAACCTTGAATCGTATCCGCGATGGCAACCCTAACTTTAAAAGTTAAGTAGAAGGATTACAAATTTAAAAAGTTAATTTTAAAATGTAGTCGAGTTCTTATTTATTTTAATGCCTTTTTAAATTTGAAATTAATGATAAATAATATACAACATTGTATTTTGATTGTCAGTAAAAGCTGGGGACATTGAAAAAAAATTGCGTTCTTTGCTGTAAGAAATAAATTGAAATTCATAGAAGTCGTAAAAGCGGTTAATACTGAAAAGTGGCAGTAAAAAGCCTGGAGAAATTAGATTTAATGATGTGCAATATATATGAAACTATAAAAACTGACAATGCATGCATATTTTATTCTTTGCACAGCTATTATCTGCCTTTCATGAAACAAACTTGCGTCTCTTTCATGAAACAAACTTCGTATCATTAACCATTTCGACTATTTTAAGCAATATGATCTTACTTTCTATTTTAATTGGTTTTAACTAGTTATGATTCTTGCTTATATTTATGGTCATTTCTTAGGTCAGTAGGAATTAGATATTACACGAGAATAAACTTATAACTTTCTCATTCTTACTTGATGTTTTGAATTACTAGCACTTGAAATAAATTTTCAGGCTTTAACCCTTCTTGTAGCCTCCTCCACCGTATCCTCCACCTCCTCGGTGTCCGCCACCTCCTCCGTATCCTCCACCTCCTCCGTATCCTCCACCTCCTCGGTGTCCACCACCTCCTCCTCCGTATTTGCCTCCGCCTCCGCCTCCTCTGTATCCTCCATATCCACCGCCTCCACCACCTCGGTGTCCGCCACCACCGTATCCTCCACCTCCACCACCTCCTCTGTGACCACCTCCTCCTCCGTATCCACCACCTCCGTAACCTCCGCCTCCACCCATTTTATAGGCGGAGGTAAGTGCCAAAAGAGCAAAGAAAAGAACAATCTAAACGAGAAAGTAAAGAATGAAAAACTTTAAATATTACAAATTTATAGTTAATAAGGAAATACTTGCAAATGATCATTTTACAGTAAAAATTTAAAAAGTAATATAGAAAATCAATGCAAAAGAATAATTCCTATTTTTCCTATGAAAAGAAGTATGCTCTTCTAAAATTGCATATTTACATAAATTCTAATGATTTTCAGTTCTAAATGTGGCTGCAAACCAAAAGAAGACTATCTTTTATTTGCATTAACCCATTATGAAAATGTTAAAGATTAATAGTTTCATCTGACAATGTTCTGAATAATATATTTAGAAGAGATTAATCTTGTCTTTCAAAGTACAAAATAATATAAATGAAATAATAAACGCCAAAATAAAAAAGTAGTAAATAGACTTTTTTTCCTCAATTTCTAGCATATCAACTTAAAGTGCTTTGATTGCCTTAAGTACAAGCAATGCCATTTTTTTTTTCTGCCTCTGTAACATCCGTCAAATTTTACAGTCTTTTCTAAACAAATATTCTTTTAATATACAAATTTTCATTAAATAATAGTTTTGAAATAAACAGGTTAAAAGTTAAATTCATTTCTAATAAGATAATTTCTTTTAACATGAGTTGTTTAGCCAAACTTTCTGTAATGATTCCTAAAACCTCTGCTCTTCGTCAACTTAGAATCGGTTCTTACTTTTAATAAAAAAATATTACCACATTTCTCTGTAACTGAAATGGCTAAAATTAATCATCACATCACATTTTGTTTAAAAATTTTAATTTAGCAATTTAATAAAACAATGGAATTGAGACAACACCTGTTCCAAAAGACAATTCGAATACCAGCCCTTCGTGAGTCGAAAGTAAAAACTGTTCGACTCTTGTCTTTTCATTTGTTGGACGCAGTAGAAATCACGAAAACTGTCATGCTGGTTAGCCAACCGAGATGAAAATCAATTATGAACTGCTTTTCTTCGTTGAGTGAAAAAATGAAGTGAATAAATGCAGCTTAACATAATCGTCCAAAATAATGGACTCCCTCTTCTAATTTGTGTGAAGCGTTACGCTTCAACAGAAATAATTCCCATTGATAAGTATTTTTTGTTATTAATAATAGAGCCTGAATTATATACATTTCTTATTCAATGTATTCTTTGCTTGATACTATCAATAGATTTTAGAAAAAGTATTAATTCAGAAAACTTCCCAATATGATGAAATAAAATGCGCATTGTCGACAGAAATCAATTAGAAAAAAGGTTTTAAGTTTCATAGAAATCAGAATGTAATTACAAAAGATAAAAAGTAAGGCAATTTAATTTGTTATTATAATAAAACACAATAACTTCTTGCTTATGCTGTATTATAATCAAAAGGTGTAGTTTCTACTCAAAACTTTAAACTGCAATGAAAATATAACAATAAAGAAAAAAAATCTGATAATTATCTGATCTGATCACCCGATAGTAATTATTCTTTGATTCTACTCTTTGACCATTTTCTGATAAGAATTATTTAAATACATTCAGTTTAAATGAAGAAGTTAAAAAAATGTCTATCTTTTATCTCATAATTATTAAATTTCCCAAGTATATTTTGATTCCAACTTTGGGGTAATGCTCTTAATAGAAAAGCCAAACAATGTGAAAATTTTTATATTTAAATTCTTTTAACATTAGAAAGAAAATCTTATATTTCTTCATTTGAAGGAACTAAATTTTAAAATGTTATTGATAATTTGAATCAATACAACTTTGAAATAATATTAATTTGGGGTTATCTGTTAATAATATACAATTCTGTTTCTTGCCTTAACGGATAATAATATTAATTATGGTCGATTATTAAAGCTGTATTGCTCTGATTTTACAAGGAACAGTAAAATATTTTCTCTTAAATTTCAAGTAATATAACAATAAGCATTCTATCCACAATTTTTAAGCAAATGACACAAAGGAAGAAGATTCACTTTCAATCTGAAAGAATTTTGAAATCTATAGGGAATACAAATTATAAAATTTATCGCATAACAAATTTTTCTTTTATGTATTTCTCGCAAAAAAAATTTAGTTTTGAAAATGTAAGTTTTACTGAAAATTCTTTTACTAAAGATAAATATTACCTGACAAGTACTGTTTAAAAAAATTTTATAACTAACAGAAATTTTAAGCTCATCTGTGAATTTTAGTATCTATTTATTGAAATTTTATTCAGAAATAAAATTCTGATTTTAAATTCATAGCATACACCTTATTCCTGTCCAAATTAATGTCAGTTCAAAAACAAATAAATCAAAGAAAGTTTCGAGATAAATTAGAAATTTTCAATTCAATCATTTCAAATGTTATCTCAAAGAAAGTTTCGAGATAAATTAGAAATTTTCAATTTAATCATTTTAAATGTTATCCGTTTGGCGCTCCTTGCGAATTTTTAATTCCAAAAACAAAAAATCGAATATGAAGCAAATTTGAATCAGAATAGTTTGTATCTAAGGAATTAAGGAAAAAATCCAAAAATGTTCTGAAAATAAAAAAGTTTAAAAATTATTGAATAGACAAAGAACTTGGAGAAAAGATAAGAGGGAGACACTTACCCAGAACTTCATGTTGTAGGAATTCTCAGAAGTCCTGTGCCACTGAGCAGTTTTCCAGCTCTTATATAGGGGCTCAGGCAGAAAAATGAAAGTCAGGGGAGGCCCCTCCCCCAATCACTAGCGAGGCCACCTGATATCATCCTGTCCCTTGCGGCAATACCCGTGATGCAAGAGAGTCCCAAACGATTTTTCCATCGTCCCTCCTCATCCCCAAACAGGTTTCGACTTCGTTTAGCAATCGCCAAAGGACGGAAGAGATGAGGATCACTTTGGAAAGTTGTCCTTTTTTTTTATTTCTTTTTTGTAAAATGAAGAAATAATTCTTTATTTCTTTCATTTCTGCCCACCCCCATATCCGATTTCTGTTTTGGTGCCTTGCGCGTGATCGTCCTTGGTCAGTGGCGCGCATTCGCTGAGGTGGACTCACTCGAACTGTACCTGTAACCGTAAAATTAAATGAATCCTTTGTGTGCAGCGGAGGTCCCAATTTCGCTTTCTTCTTCGGGATAATAACAGGAAGGGTTTGTTTTTTGTTGATGTTTGGACTTTTGTCCCCTTTCGTGAAAATCGTTTCTCAGACACTGTCACCTAATTAATTTTGTTATTTTTAATTCAGTTTTGCTTCGATTTCACAATTTTGCTGTTTTGAAAGAAAACAAGTAGTGCCTGAACCCTTGGGGGATACCTAACGCGACCCGATTTCGAATGGGATTTAGAAATTCTTCGCAAGAAAAGAGACACAACAAAGACACATCAGTTTGAAGAATAAATAGGTGTGGTTCAAATTTTATGTTATGTCCTCCCCATATAGAAATTATTTAATTCTGAAAAAGGACAGAAAGTCAGTGTTTGTATAGTTCTGATGATAAATTTCTTTTAATTTATTTTATTTCTTATACTTAGCAACACAGGAAATAAAATTTATTTTTCAATTCTTCGATTTTTTTTTATTTGGAGGTATTTTTTATATAATCCAAAATTGTAATTGTATTTGTTTTTGTAAAAGTTATAAAGAATCTCAAAAAGTAATTAATCATTAAGAAATGCATTAATTCCTAACTATAAGCATTAAAATATACTTTATTCTCTTAACTAGCAAAGATTGTAGATCACCTGTAAGAGCCAATGAAAATACATGTTGCTTTTGAATAACCGTATCAAGTAACGCTTTAAAGTTCAATTAAATGCTTTTGCTTTTAATCAATGGTAGTTATTAAAGTTGGATTAGTATGCATTATTTTAATAAAAATGTACATTATTTGTGAATTAAAATTTTTATGTAAAATTAAAAAGTAATGCGATAAATTTTTAATTTGTTAGCACTTAGATATCACAATTCCTCAATTTTTTTTAAATCTTTTTTTAAAATGTTGTAATGTAAAAGTTCAAATTGGTTAAACTTTTGCTTTAACTGTTGAACATAAATTGATATATTTATATGGAAATAGATATCTATAGAGATATGAAAAAGTAAATATTTAACAGGTAATCTCAAGGGGGAGAAAATTATAGCAATGAAAACGCGTGCTGAAACTCTATAAAATACGTCAGTTGTCGATTGCTGTTATTGTAAAAGAAAGAGAGAAATTGACTATAAATCATAGTTTCACAAATTATACAGTATTTGCAGATTATTTTTCAAAAATTATACGTTTAAAATTATTTTAAAATTCCTTTAATTAAATTCAAAAACAATTTTACTAGCAAAAATCTGTTTAACTGATTACGCTGTAAATGTTGTGACAGGTTTCTTGCCACTGTTCATCAAGATGTAAAGCCTATTTGAAAACAGAAAAAAAAAACAGAAAGTCTGTAAAGATTACCTAATTCATTTAAAAACAAGTTAAAGCTTAACATTTAAGCAAATATTATCAGTATAATTCTGCTTCATAAAAAAATCACTTTTAAATAACCTTTTTTGGTTAAAGACAAAAAAATTTGAATTTAAGTGGAAATTAAATCTTTTGGACAGTTAATTAAATCTACATCAAATATTCGTTAGAACAAAATAAAATTTTTGCTTCAAGAATTTATATTATATAGCAATTAAGCAAAAGCAAGCTGATAAAATCTTCAATCTTCTCCTTTATAAATTTAATTCAGAATCTCAATTAAAATTAAATTTATTTTATTTAGGAATGTTTAATATAACTAACTGGAATGGTCTTTCTAAAACTTCCTCGTATTCTCTCTAATAAAGAAGCATTTGTTTTAGTCTACTTCTCTTTTTTCATAATCGATTGAAACCTAAATTTGACCCAGAACTATAATTGCAACCACAATTCTTATGGCAAATTTCATATATTTAAGTCATTGAATTTCTGAGTTATCGCGCTTACATGCTTCTGGCTTCGATAGATGGTCACCCTCTCTTGTTGGATTTGGCTCAGCATTTGATCAACGTTAAATATGAGTAAGAAATTTTATTCGTCTAGCTCTCTTGGTTTTGTAATTACTGTGTCAACTTATATTCGAACAGTCAAACTTCATCTGAATAGATTTTACTCAAAATTTGATAAGAATCTACAAATTTGGTGTGTACAAATTTGGTCTACTTCAAAGCGGTTTTGTCATAGACAGACAGACAAACATTTTTCAAAAATTCAATGATAACGAATTTTTGAAATTCGTTATCATGAGAAAATAAAATGCATAAAATCCGTTACTTGGGAAAACTTTATTACATCATTCTATTATATTTGTAATACAGTGTTAAAAATTAAAATAAAAAAATCCCAATTCTTAGTAAACTAAAAAGTAAAGATTAAAATGTAGAAAGAAATTAGAATTTAAAAAAACAAAACAAAATTCTAGTCAACTAATAAAAGGGCGTTTTTAAAAACTATTTAAAATTTTTATATACTTTTTTTTTGTTTTCGTATTTTCTAAATTGAAGTCCAGAAGTTTTTTCCTTAAAAAAACAGCGACTTCTTACATGTATAATTTCAAAAGTAAGAAAATATTAATTAATCACTACCAAAATGGATAATTTTGATTTGAATTTAATTATTGTTTTCGGATTTCTTGTTTGATAAGTAAAATTTCAGAGTGATACTCAAATTCAAAGAAGCTGCTATGCAAATTTTCAATCACCATTGACCCGCTTACCTCTGTGTCCTCGCGAGATGTTTCATTCAACCCATTTACAGTAATTCTAAATGTTTCAATCACTTATTTCAATGGAAGATAAATTTGAATGGATATAGTCAGTGCCGAACTATTCAGGTTTTTATTTGATGCCGGTTTGAAACTGAGCATTCTGAAGCTGACTTGACAAGGTGTTCTACATTCTTACACTTTACAAAGGAAAGTTAGAATGATTAGAGCGATTTTGTTTTAGGTAGTTTGAAACTCGCTTTGATTTTATTTAGAGATACACTTTAAAAAAAACAAAATTCAGTAAATATAAACTTTAATTTTATTTTAAAAGAACCAGTAATTCTCAAGATTATATATATATTTTTAAAAAATAATATGAATTGTTATATTTGTTTGTCACTTGCAATAATTCTTTTGTTTTTGAAAAACTGGAAAAATTGAGCTGGCTAACTGATAATCTAAAGCCAAGCAATTAAATTTCAAAATTTTGCATATTGCGTAACATTCATTCATAAACAAATTTTCAATAATAGCTCTTATTTATTTTAAAAAGGTTCTTTTGAATTTCTATTTTTCTAGAATTTTGTGACACTCAAGTTAATAGTATTTTGATTTCATTTCATAATTAAAGTTGACTCGTATCGTAATAGGCTATAATGTAAGTTTACTGGTGTATCATATCATATCAAAATTGAAATGTTTGGGGGCATTTCTACAGGTTTTCGCAACCACCTGTCAAAGAAAACGGTAATATTCTTTTTGTATTAACTCATTTATTTCTAAAGTATGAAGCGTTTTGATTTTAATTTCTTAGCATAATAAAGATAAGTTTAAATTAAAGTTACTTCTCATTTACTGAATGAATTCAAAGCTTTATATAAATATATAATTTTGATTCTAGCTAACCTATTAAACTGCATTTTTAGTTCGTTTGTGTTCAGTTGTCACATTAAGTCACATTGATGGACAATTCATGTGTTTGATTTAAAATCCGACTTGGATGTACAATTCTAGTCTAGTAAATTATTAAACCAAATTCTGTTTATTATATAGCTTGTCATTTTTTCTAATTATTGTATTTACATACAATCAAGCCGGCGTCCTGGCAGAGGGGTAGCGCGTCTTCCCCGTGATCTGGGCGTCCTGTGTTCGAGTTCCGGTTCTGGCATGGTTGTTCTTCGTCTGTTCTATCTGTGAGATGTGTGAATGTGCCCCACTGTGAAAAGGGGCTGTGCAAGCGAATGTGATGCGTGAGCAGCTAAGACGTACTCTTGGCCCTTTGTTGGCGCTACTAAAACAAGAAACGCACCTTCGGCTTAAAATCGCTGATTTTGTCAGCGAGCTTGTTCATGGCAAGTGCCATTAGAAACAACAACATACAATCGAATAGGACAAACTTAACAAAATTTGATGGAATTGCAACCTGTTGATGTAAAGATTATTTACCAAATTGAATACTTATAATTCAGAGCATTCTTCAGTTACTATGTCCTTAAATGTCCAAAAATGATTCTTCTGTTACTTTGTTCATAAATGTCCAAAAATGACACTTCAGTTACTTTGCTTACAATTGCCCAAAAATAATTCTTTAGATTCGCAGAGGTGTAACATATGTAAATTCATCTAAGCATCGATGTCTAATTTTTTTGACAATTATAATACTTTCTATTGTGCAGATTACGCTTTATATTTACTGATAAGATCGTTTGAAGTGGTATCGAATGAAATGCATTTTGGTGAAAAATTTCAAAAATTTTGATGAGTAGCAATTTTGTTTTCATTTTTTAAAGTAAATTAGATCTTTTTAAATGCTAACATTTATACAAAATTTTAAATTGCTTATATTCATATTCAGTTTGAGCTCTTGTACCATCTTATTTTATGCTTAGTCCAATAGATATTTCTTTTCTTTTTTTTTCTTATGATATGTACTTTTCTTATTGATAAGACTAAAAATTTTTTTGGTTACAATGATATTTTGATCCATATCTAAAAGTTTTCAGCCTACTCAAGCAGCATTGTAAAAAAATTTTTAGTCAATCATTAAGGTTGAAATTAATAGTTGATATATTTAAAAAAAATTGCAACAATACACGAGCTTTAATACGAAATAATACTAGTGATGGAAACAGCTGTTATAATTCTGAATTTGTAAATAGGAATACCAGCAACAACATTAATTTTGTGTAATTAAAATGAGCTTATTAAAATTCTGAGCAGCCAGTATATAAAAAGTATTGCACTTGAATAATAATATTCATCTCCGTGTTTCATTCAAGTTCCAAAGATTTCATAGAATATAACATCGTAATTTGATTTCAACATCATGAAATTTTTGTTGTTAAACTATCGAGGTGCCACAGGCAAGCAACATTTTCTGCGATAATGTTACAGGTCACAACATGTTTTTTTACACATGTTCTGAGAATTTACTGACCTTACCGCAATCATCTTAAGCAACACCGAACGCCTCAGGAGTTCTAAGTGATTGCTTACCGTTCTTTTTTTTTTCCTTACGTTTTCTTGTTTTTACTGACGTCTTGCTTTGTTTTTGTCTAATTTTTCTTCTTGTTTCTTGCTATGAACATGCTTGATAAAATAAGTTTCAAGAAATATTATTTAATTTTTTTTTTTTGATTATCACTTACAAAAAGGATAGAATTTTTTCTTTACCCTGTAATACATGGTAAAATACAATGCTCCTAATCATCTTTAAAGTATCGACTTTATAACTGATTGTAATCCTATTAATAGAGTATTATTAGAGGTTATAAGAAAGCTTATGATATTTAGCTTATTTATTGTGTTTAACGGAAGTAAAGTTTGTTGAATTACTGAATCTGATCGGATGACTTAAATATTCGACGTATATGAAGGACACTGAAATTAAAGAAATAAAACACATTTAGAAGGAACGATACATACCTTGAAATTCTAGTTACAAAATTTTTTTAGTTAAAATAGAACAGATATCAGATTTTCAGAAACCTTTTTTCATTATTCAATTTAAATTAACTAGTTGAATTGAACTGGATTGCATTGGATTAAAAATACTGAATCTAATTTTCTGTAAACATCAATTTTTTCAAGAGTTCCTCTTTAAAATCATTCACGCTAAAAATAGGGAAATCCTATAATTTCGACTTTCCTGCATCATTTATTGAAAGAAAAACGTACAATATAAACGAACGTTTGAAAATGTAATAACAATTAATTAAAAATTAGGCAGAAATAGTTTACCTTTATATGAGAAGCATTAGGAAATTTACTAATAAAAATTCAACCGAAAATTTCCATACATTTTCATTTTTCGTTAATTGCATAATAAATGAATTTTCAAAATGTTTTATTTAAATCATTAATCATTTTTTAAGGGTAGATGGTTGCACTTCTATAAAATAGCTTCATGATTTTCTACTACATTTTGCAGTAATAGTCATTTAGTGCAATGTTTAGTGCAATACAAAAAGTACGAAATAATAACAAATGAGAATTTCACAGTTTCACAATAATGGGGCAGATGTGAAGAGAAAAGAAGTGTCTTCTTTATTATCGATCTAACAATATAAACATGTTTATTTTAAAAAAATGAGAAAATCTAAAATAAGTATGGTTGATTTCGGCAATTATTTTTGTTTTCCTTTGAATAAATACTGCATTTTCTCGTAAATAACAATGAAAATAAAATCCATTTCCTAAATTTTACCTTTTCTCTAATGTAAAAAAAAAATCCACAATAAAAACATTTTTCACTCAACAAATAGATCCTATAAAATTGTTTTTAAGAAATTACCTTTAGTTGAAATTTATACCATTAGAATAACAGTGTTTGAATAAAAATAAACCATTTATTAGCCAGACACATCATTATTAATAATGTATCTATCGCTTTAATGGCTAATGAAAAATAAATATTAAGGTTTAGGAGTTCCATTTCTTGGCTGTCAAAAGAGCTGTGAAATAAACTGGGTCAAATCAATATTGCGTCTTTAGTTTTTCAAAATTTCCTCTGATTCAAATAATCAAAAGTTGCGATGAGTGACCCATGATAAGTACTGAAAACTCTAAAAGAACTGCACATGATGTTAGAATAACAATAATTTTCTTCCCTTCCTTCAATTTAATAAGCACTTTTTATAAGAATATGTCTATAAAAATATGCCATAAGTTAATCTCTTTATGAGCATAATTCGTTCTCCATTTTTATTTCAAAAATAAATTTTTAACTCGAATTAATAATTACTGCATAGCGAAAAGGATTTTTCAAAATTAGATGCGAAAAAGATATCATATATCTTATAGAATGAAACTACACTGAACACTTCGATAAAATTAGTCTTGACATATAGAAAAGTTTTATAATTTAATTTCTTTACAGATGATAGCTTTGATTTTTTTCAAATATTAATAAAACATATTTAATTATTTAATACTTGATAAAATCAGAATTATGTTATCAGACTAGTAGCTATTTTTATTTCATTATGCTCTTATATTTTTAACTTATCCCCTGGTCGTTAAAACTTTCATAAAATTTATATTTCATCATCATGAAATATCATTTGCGTTAATGATGAGATGAGGATATTACCTGCGTGCGTGACTTAAAAAAAAAGGAAAATTTAATGTGCTTGAAAAAGGACAAAACTTTCTACATACTTTCTTATTCAAAGTGTTTATTTCTCTAAAATAATTTCATTAATTGAGCACGCAAGGTAAGAGAATTTTAATGTGATATTTCGCCGGCAAAAAATAAGAAGAAACAGTTACAGAATGAGTCACATAGTTATAATCATTTTATTACTGCCTCCATTCTCGAGTAAGTTCGTGCAACTACGATATGGATTCTTGAGCTGCGTCTCAAAACAAGCCTGAAAAAGGTCACAGACTTCACTCCAAGTCTTTATATCTTGCATTCTTTATAAATCAGTAGATTAATCCGCGTTGTTACCCCCTACGGAGGCCCCTAGCAAACAAGGATGACCTATTTCCCGAAACTATTCTCCTGTTGGGGGGATCTCGACTCTCTTATGCATGTTTATCTTAAAAGTGATTCAAATTCTAGGATTTCTATAAAAATAAAGACAAAAAATCATAAAATATTTTACACTATAGAAATCCAAATTACTGAATATACTTTCTTCAAATTTTGCTCTCAAATATAAAATATGAGGATAATGTTACTAAAGATTAAATAAAGAGTTTGCTTTATTAATTCAAAATTGTTTCCATATATACTAAAAATTATTATCTTTAGTGTTGCATTTCTCATTTGCATGAAAGTATTATAAATATTTTAAATCATTTCATTTATTTGCGTCTGAGCTGCTACTTGCAATGTTTAATATGTTTTGTAACATTCTTGATTTATCATTGATGACAAACGAAAAATTTATCTTTGAGTGGATTATAAAAATAATTTGATATATTCTATAATTTTTTATAAGGATATAAGATTTAAAAATGTTTGGTGTAACTGATATTCTCATTTTCATTATAACTATAAGGTATGGACGACAACTCTGTGTTCCATCGGCTAGTACATAAAAGTATATTATATTTTCGCACAGGTAGGCCAATCATTTGTTTAATTTGAAACATGACAGTATACAACTTGGTTTTTTTAAATATTTTTGCTACCCTGGGATTTTACATTACATCACACTTTTGGCCAGTGAGTTTCTATCTTTCTTTCTATTTTTTTATGATTATGAGCTTGTGCTTCCTCTTCTTGTATTACTTGATCTTTCATTTATGAGAGGAAAAACGAGATCGACGTAATCACTCAGTTCCCATTGGTATTATTGCTATTAACTAATCAAAATTGTTTCAAAATATTAAAGTCTGGTAGATCAATGCCAACACTCAATAATATTAGTTAATTTTGCTTCTAACAGTAAACTCCACTTCCAAAATTTTCAAAAGATGCGATAAAATGCTTTAGTAATATTAAACACCAGCATAGATACCATTATTATTTTGCAAAAAAATAAGTAAATAAAAATTGATTAAACACTGAACATAACATGCAACTTTATCTTAAACAATGCTGAGAATTTCGGAAAAATAATTCGTGATAATGTTGTAAAATATCCTTGCTTATCTTCTACAGCGCAATTTAAAATATGTTTGCCCTTGGCTAAATATATTTTAACTGCCTTAGAAGTATTTGCCATCAAATTAAATGGTGCTAATCTAAAGCAAATTAGAATTTTTCTTCAAACACTTTTAGATAAATAATCATGAGAATGTTCATATATATAATTTTGTATTAAACGTCTATCATAAAAATGACAAAATAAAGTTACAAACTTTACGCTGCCTATTTGAATTCACTTTTTTGAAATAAAAAAAACTTTGACTTTGGATGAAAATCTCAATGAATTTATTCTGAATAACAGCAAAATGAGTTTTTAACTTACTATTCCTGTCTAAGGCAGCCAACTGACTTCATTTATTTAAGCTATAAAACCATAAAAAAAATTAAGTTTAGCATTTAAGAAATAGCTACCCTTTTGCTCCATTCAATTGAATAAGCAAAATTTTGCTAAATGCATGATATAAAAATGTTTTTCAATTTTTGAAAAATAAGAATTTTTTCTAAAAAAAATATTTTTAAAAAATTGAAATAAGTAATTTTGAGGTACCATTAGCCAATTCGTTCGAAAACAGTCAGTTAGTGATTTAAACAAAAGGAAAGAAGTCATCATATTCACAATGGTTTTTTAAATTACAGACCTTGTTAAAAAGTTTCTCTTTTAACCTTTCAGAAAATAACTTGGAAACTTTTAAATTAAACATAATTATTTGGAGTTATAGGATGAACTTAACGATAAGAATCAAAAATTCAATGATCGTGCCTTCTGAAGGACATGAAGATACTAATTGAAGAAAACTGTGTTTAATAGAAAACTGAAATCGAATAAATGCACCTCCTAATACAGCAATTCAGTTATTATTATTTTGTAGATAAATACAAATACAATAAATAATAAGCTGTTTGTAACAATTTTATGGATGTAGTAAGATTTTATAAGCTGAAGGAAAGAAAAAGGATTATATTAAACCTTTTATCAGAGCTAATCTTTAAAATTGCATGTTGCAATGCTTAGAAACAAAACAATAAAAAATGAAAGTTGGTGAAATATGAAGACTGAATGATGGTCTTTTCTTTTACGGAAACGTCAATAGGATCAACTAATAAGTGCTGTTCTATTGATTTAAGCAACGAAATGTGAACTCAGTAATTTTAAACACATGTATCTTAAATCATTACACATTTCCACATAACAATAAGATAAATGAATCATTAATTTTATACAAATGTTTATTGAATTAAGAATAAAACAGATTTCTTGATATTATTTTATTCTTGTGAAATTTCGTTAACGAAACCTTAACAGGAGATGATGATTAATAAAAATAATACATGTGATGATTCATTTTTACAGAAAAACTTTTGTAGTTATGTTAAACCGTTACATTATATTTAATAATTACCAAAAGTTTTCAGACTGGTGTTTCGGCATTTCTCGATGACAGTTCAGATAAAGCTAATTTTCTTAGCCCCCCCCCCCTCCCATCTTCTCAACCAGCCAGTGTACTGTTGTCAAACATAAAGGAACGTATGTGGTAAAATGACGCAAGGTTTGAGAATAAGTTTTATTCTATATCTTTTAGCTTTTTATTTTAATGAATTTGAGTTCTAATTTTTTATACGGTTCCCCACTCCTAGTAATCGTATTAATTTAAGAATTTGTGCACCTTAAAGCATATGATAAATTAGTAGCAGTGGCAGTACAAAACTTTCTCCCATATTCTGCCATGCCAGAGAACGCCTTACATGACATTGGCATACAATAGTTACAAAATATTAATTTTTGTCGTGAATTTAGCATTTTTACAGAATCTATCGTATGATCCTTGATGAGTTATTTGGTGATTAATCCCTGGCCTGTATAATAGTATTCAAAAATTGAATTTGCGTTTTAGACACATTTTTCTAAACCAATTCAAACAAAAATTTGACACAAAACTGCACTTATAAACACAAAATCACATACCATATTTCATACATATTTAAGTCTCTGTGATTTTGAATTATTGCGTTTACATGTTTCTGAAAGAACAGACCGACAGACGATTAATCCATTATTGGATCTCACTCCAAATTTGACATGTGTCTACAATATAGATGTTCAATCTGAGTACAAAATTGTATCTATCTAGCTCTCTTCGTTTTGTATTTATCGTGTTAACTTACAGTCAAACAGGTGGTCAGACGAACTTCCTCTGAATACATTTTACTCAAAATTTCATAGAAATCTGCACATTTTGTGTAAAGGCCATATATCAAATTTCAATTTTCTATCTCGAGACGTTTTTGAGTTATCTTTCACACAGACATATAGAAGGACGGACATTTTCTAAAAATGTGTTTTTCGAAAAGGTCTAGGGAGGTCTAAAACTTGGAGATGCGTCAAAACATCTTGTTCGAATTTTTTGGCGGTTACTATACTTCCTCTATATTACGTATACGAGAAAATAAAAAAAAATCCATTATTTTATGGTTAAAATTGACCGAGTTATGATTAGTTCATATAGGAGATGTATACAAATAATGATATGAGATGATTTACGATCTCTCGCATATTCTGATTACTCTCTCTATATATAGCAATACCATTTCTCTGTATTGTTTATTTGTGAATATTCTATCTCAGGAAACAATTCTGAGTAAAATGATGCAATCAAGACGATTTTGTTACTTCTATAATTTATACAGAGCCAGGTTAAATCCCACCCCATTAACTTTCTTTTTTATATCATTGTTCGAGAATTTTCGAACACTGAAAAAAATCAACATTTTCTTTAGAATTTGAGACATTTGGTTTTGAAGGCTGGCCTCCTTTTGAAAACAATAGTAAAAAGTCCACCTTTAAATATTACCGTAACCGGTACTTTTAATTAAAATAGACCATATTTAGAATAAATTTATACATATTTAATAACCATATTTTATCAAATAAATTCTGCTTTTAGTAATTCAGCACCACACAGCAACTTGTGGTCAGTTTTGCCCCGTATCAAAAATGTTTTAATAAGAACTTCATAAAATTAATAGATGCTGAACATTTTATTCAGTTTTATTCAGCGTATTTAATAGGGGCTATATTTCTTTGGAAGTATCTAATGAAAAGGTCTTATAGGGAAGCCGAAAAATCAGACAAAAAGAGAGACATTTGGAAATTCTTGAATACATCTCATACGAGACAAATTTATAGAATCTAATCTTTCGAAAAAGCGCTTTAGAAAAAAGCCGGCTTTCTCATTTGCCTATGAACTTTCTATCTATGCTTGGAAGTTAGCTTGGCTATTATGGGGGCTTTCAAAAGTCGGTACAATTCTTCTGGATCTTAACATCTCAAACTGATTTCGATAAATCAACAAAATTCTCCTTTTTGGTTTGGTTTATGTTATGCATTAAACGTGAAATTCTATCATTAAAAAAGTGTAAACTGTATCCATGATTTTAGCTGATAGAAAGTCAAAACCATTTTAAATACTTGGATGAAATTTTTGAAAAATATAGATTAATAGGTAAATAAATGAATCAACATTGTAGGCGAAATTGTATAAAATCCGAGCAAAAGGCTACGAAAGCTTTGAAGAAAAAGATGAAATAGTTCAGCGGCGTTAAGTCCAAATATGGAGTAGATACCTCTGGTGGTTTGTGCTTTCAATAATACAAGAATCTAAGATTTGAAGATTAAAAGATGGTGATGAGTTTTATTATTCAGTGTAAGTTAGGGGGCGGACTCAAAGATTGCTGTGGATGTAAAAGATATATGATGTTTAAATTGTTATTTTAAATTCGTTGAACATTGTGCGTTATTTTAATAATTTATTCCTTATTTTTGTAAAATATACTAATTTTAGATAAATTTGAGTTAATATTATATTTACGATTATAGAGTTTCTAAGACACAGAATTTTTTCTCCTAATTCACAGAATTTCAGCAAGGTTATAAATACGGAATTCTTTGCATCAGTCCTTTGCAGCCGCATTCTGCGTGTAATGTTTTTATTTCACTAATCACCAGTCTAAAAACATTATCATGTTAATTAATGCTAAATTGAAAATTGTGCTTTAGAGTTAATATACAAAGTAAGCATTTTTTTATAACAAAAAATACTTACTCTAACACCGGCAAAAACATGGAAATGGAACATTTTATAAAATAATAAAAATTCTTATAGATGCTTATTTTTTTTATCCATTTTTTTAAATAAGTGCGATTTAGAACAGACATTTGAGTGCAGAAAATGTATCAGTCTATTTGCCACTTTTGTGTTTCTTTTTAAATATTACTCTGGTACTACTATTTTGAAAACCCATATATGCCAATATTTTTTCATTCAAGATCAATAAAGTTCATACGGAAAAAAAATCTGTTGAACATTGTCTATTTGGGATTACAGTAGGCCCAAAGAATTTCGTAGCCATTTTGTCCAATGATATAGACAGCCTTCAGCAAAGCTCCAATCCAACTTAAAATCAGCACTGTGGATGCAACTCATAAAAGGACCAGCTGTGGTAGCGAAGTACTTTTATAGACGGCATAAAGACGCTGCAGCATCTAACCAAATTTCCAGCTCCGTCGAAATCCAATTCAGTATAGGGATATAGATATTTATGTCCTTTAAAATCACATAAATATCATAGCTTAGAATCAAAATTGCAGTATTGAAGATCACAATTAAAATATTCAAATGCACTTTTCAGTTGCAAAGTACAAAATGTCAGAAATATTCAAATGCTAAAAAACAGATGATTTGTATAACAAATGATGAAAAATGAAATGCTGCTTTGCTTTATCACTGACAATATAATTTAAAGCTAAATGGTGGGTAATTTTGTCTATAATGCTGGTTTAAACAGTGTCATTTGTGCAAACATATTTTCTTGATTATTTATAAAAAATTGTCGATGTCTAAAAACATAATGAGTTTACAATTACTGACACTGAAGCCATATCATGATTGTACTCTCACATAAGATTTACACTGAACTGAGTATTACAGATGATCTTATACTTAAAATAAAATTAGGTTGTCACTGGATGGAATGTAATTTCATTTTAATAAACAATTATGTGTATCCCATAATTTGTTATGAGAAGATGTAAAAATACACAAATAAAAATCTGTGCATTAAATAAGTATTTTTTTTTATATTAGCATAATAATAGATTTTGTTTTTTAATTCTTTTACAAGCTCTAACAAGCAGGAGAAGTCTCTTCTAAACTTTAACACATGCTCTCCAAATAAGGCTTTTGCCGCCCCCTCTCCCACCTGCATAAAATTGTGGACCTTCAATAACGCCGTGAATACCTTGCATGCATAACTAATCAATAGTTACGAAACGTAGATCTTTGGTGTGAATTCAACATTTTTACTGAATTCATCATGTGTATATGTATTTGAATGCTTTTTTTGCTGACTAATTTAAATTAAAATTTAACATGGAATTGTTATTGTAGTCATAAGATAACATGACTAGTTTCATTAATTAAGTCATTACATTCATAATTGAGTTTACAAACATGCGAAAGCATAGACCGACAGACTTCAAATCTTTGAAAGATTTACTTCAAAATTTTATAGGAATCTATATGTTATATGCTGAGCCTTTATGCCCAAATTTCATTTGCCTAGCTCTTTGCGTTTTGGAGTCATCTGGTTCAATTGTAGTCAAACAGCCATACAAACAGTCTTCTTGTAATGAATAGATTTCGTTCAAAATTTGATAGAAAGCTGCAAATTTTACTGTGAGTTCATGTATCAAAATGCCATTCAACTCACTCAAAGTATCTTTTATTTATTGTGTTCAAAAATAGACAGACCTAATGACAAAAATGCATTTTTCGAACTCGGAAAGGTTTGAAACGTGGAAATTCACCAAAATCTCGAGTTCGAATTGTTTGACGATTACAATATTTCCTGTATACTTATAATACGAGAAAGTAAAAATGTGTGGCGGATTGAGATGAGCGAGGATAGAACCTGTGACCTTGTGGTTCGAAGTCCACTAACATAACCACGGTACATAAGCAATTGCTCGGGTAGCATAGCTGTTAATTGGCTATTAAGCTATTCACTACAAATGCAAGACTTAAGATTAGTATTCGGTTTCTCGCCAATGACGATAAAATCTTACCAACCTTTCAAAAAACCCGCCAAAAGTCCGTCATTTTGGATGGCTTCAAATTGGTTTTAGAGAAACAATTAAAAAATTATCAAAATTGCATTTCATAAAAAGTAGACTCCAAAAAAATTTTACTTTCATGTATAATCAATGATCTAAATCTTATTCTAAGTAATTTATGCGAAAAAATTTGTTTTTCTTCTATTGAGCAAACATTTTTTTTTTCATAAAGGGGGAGAAAATACCAAAAAGGATTATGGTTCATCTGTTTCCTAATATGAAGGGGGAAAAAATAAATAAGGCTTAAAAATAAACCACAATCTTTTTGTCAAAACTTGAATACTTTCTCCAAACATTGGTTTTTAGTCTATATCTTTAACTTAGCATATAAACGTTAGAACGTATTTTTACTAAAATAAAAACAGAAAAAATGTCTGTCAGATGTGGAATTAAATCGATAAGCATTACAAATTAAACTAAAGAAGAAAAAAATACAGTTCGATATTTCTATTGTGTTTTGTATTTAAAGAAAGGGAAGGGGTAGGAATGAGCCTGATTTATAAAGAAATCTTCTCTTGAAAATTTGAATGGTTAAAAGATAACTTTCAGTTTCAATGTTTGATAAGGTAAGTTATGAATGCTCCTGAAATTAGTAGTTTTCATTTTCCTTTATAATGAATTTCGGCCAATAATTTGTTACATAATGGCATTTTTTTCCCCATTTAGGAAGTTAAGAGGCAAATATCTACCCAAACACAAGTAATCTTAACAGAAAATAAATGCTCTTCTCCTTAAGAAATACCAAACTGAGACCTGTGGCGCCATCTATGAAGAGAAAAGTAATATAGAAACTGAGGAGCCAACTAAGCATTGCTCTGCCATCGATGTCGATGACTCACATAATAGAGCAACTCTACTTAAAAAGTATGCAATCTTTATAAAAAGAAAATTATGAGCGTAATTATTTCAGGAAATAAATTTAAAAATTTTTCTTGTGCCATTACTTTTCCTGTAATTATATTTGGAGTGACAAATAGTCTAAGAAAACTGCTGGGCAATACTTCTTTTTGCTTTATCATATGTTTGGCATACTTTGAACAGAAAATGGCTCTTGTATCATCGAGTCTCAGATCCAACCAACCATTTGAGACTTGAAGGTGTTGGCGAGCTGAGTATAGGGCTTCTTAATTTGAAATAATTCGTGGAGGGGGGGGGACAAACAAGAAATAGATAATAAAAAAATATGCCAAAATATTGTCAAAAATTCAAACGGATCATACAATTTGAAGTCACTGCCAAAGAACATACGAGATAAAGCAAAATAAAGATTTACATAAAATAATTCTTAAATCTTGAAGGAAAAACAACTATATTCTATAGTCACATTCTTAAGACTTAGATTTATAAAATGTCTTGCAATTCATGTCAGAACTATATAACTTTTTTTAGAAAATTTATCACATATTATTGAAAATTCTATAATAAGTTTAATGATACATTGAGATTTTTACCAATTCAATAACTGGATGGGAAAAAAAAACAGGCAAATTTGTGAAAATGAAATTAATATACGAAGGAACTCTCTTGTGGATTTTCTAAATTGCATGAAAAAATATTGGACTAATTTTTTTAAGCTTTTTCTTTAACATAGTAAATCTTTTTCATTTCTTTAAATTTTTTCTGTCAAAATTCAAAATAAAGCTGAAATCTCAAATGAAGTGCATTAGTAATCTTATCTGTATTGCCCTCATATTCCTTAGTAATAAATTATATATTAAAGACCAACAATTACAAAATTATTAAAATAATAGAAATTCAGCTTTTTATTACACTTATAAAAGTGTAATAATAAATATATAAATTCTTAATATATTAAAAAATATATTTCTGTTGCATTTAGTAATATGCAATATATATAAAAATAGCAAATAATAAATCAATAGAAAAATAGTAAATCAATAGAATATTTAATGCAAAAAGTTTAAAAAGGGATGTAATTAAAATCATCAATCAAAATTTGTTTAAAGCTTTTCTTCAAAATTGATGGAATTGCTTCGGTTAGCTTCAATGTGCAAAGAAAAAAAAAAAAAAAGATTCTGTTTCGAGAGTTTATTTTAAAGCAAGAAATGAATCAATTTTTAGTACTGTATACAGTGCCGCCCTTTTTCTATAAAGGGACCTGAGTGCACGAAAACATTTGGAGCTCTAAATTTTTATTGTAAAGTAAAAAGCAATTATAACACTAAAAATATAATACTATTGCATATGGATTTAATGCGAGATTTTTTTTATTAATTACTTCAGAAAAATTGCAAGTTTTTTGCTTTTTCCTTTTCGAAGTTTAGTATAAAAAGTGCATTTAAGCGTTTTACATATATGCTTAGCCGAAAACAATTCTTTATTAATTTTAATTTGCTGAAAGAGTGCTCAGTATTAGTTATAGTAACTGGCAACTTAAAAAAAAGTTTTAACATAGTTAATATATTTAGATATAACTCCTTATAATTATTTCTTAATATATATTGCAATATGTCTTGTACGTCATTTTCATCCCTTTCATTCAAAATCAAATTCCATAGCACAGCGTTTC
>JAPMOR010100774.1:0-23391 GCA_026543865.1 Argiope aurantia
AATCTATTAGGATGCGTTTTGTTCAGTGGAATTGCCGTAGTATTAGGGACAAAAAAATATGGCTTGGTATTCCCCCCTTCACAATAGCAGATTTCTGGATTTTTCAAGAAACTTTTCTTCGTGCTGAAGAAGATTTTCGTTTCTATAAAAAAGGTTTTTTAGATCTCACAGGGAAGACAGACTGGGAAGGGGCCTTTTAATTGGAATCCCCGAACATTTGATGGCATACATAATCCCTTCCGAGGTACCTCAAAATTCGGAAGTGGAAATCCTCACCGTTAACATCATTACAAGTTCTCTAAACTTTTGTATAGTTAACATTTACGCTCCCACAGGTTTTGACATTGAAATTCTCTGAAACTTTTTTAAACTCGCTTTCTGAACCAACGTTCATATTTGGTGACTTGAATTTATATCACCCTTTTTGGGGCTCAACCACTTCTTCCAGACTCAGCAAGAATTTTGTCGATTGGTTAATGGATTCAAAATTTGTCATTTTAAATACTTCGAACCCGACGCACATTACTCCTGCAGGTAACCAATCACTTCTGGATCTTACCCTTTGTTCCAAATCCCTCTTATGTATCTCAGATTGTTTTGTTTCTGAATTATCATTTGACAGCGACCCTTTCCCCATAATTTCCACCTACAAAATTTTACACAACAAACAAAGGTTCCTCACAGAAATTAAATGGCAATCTATTCTATTTAAATCGGAAAAAAATTTTGAAGATAAAAATCTTAACCTAGACTCAGTTTCATCAAACATTTCAGAAATCATATCCAATAATACTAGAAAAACACCTTTAAACAATAAGCAATACCCACCAGGTGGGATAAAACCTGTCACAAACTCTACAACCTTAAAATCATATATCGAAAGAAAGCATTAAGATGCATATCAACTAAATTCTGGATTTTTCATAAAAAAATTCGCAAGCAGATTCAAATTTTATAGTAAACAAGCAAAACAAAAAATTGTGGGATAAATTATGTAATAGCACAAGAAAATCCTCGTTTATTTTATTCTATCTTAAGGAAACTGAATCAGCAATATGAAGCTAACTCCCTCAACACCATTTCTATTAACAATTATTTTATCACAAACCCATTCGAGCAAAGTAATTTGTTCGCAGAATTTTATGCCAATAATTCCCTTTCTCACGAACCATTACCAATCCAGTTTACGGACAATCAGGAAAGCGAATTAAACGGAGCACTACAAATCGAAGAATTACAATTTGCAATTAAAAAATCAAAAACAACCACCCCAGGTCCAGACAATATTGCCGCATCCTTTTTCAAAAAACTTAAAAAAATGCAAAATATTACATCCTTCAATTATTTCAACAGATTTTTAACACATCATATGTTCCCAAAACATGGAAACACGCACTTATTATTCCTATTCCAAAACCAAATAAAGACAAGCTTCAGATAACATCATATATGCCAATAGCTCTAACATCTATTTTTTTCCAAAATCTTGGAACGCATTTTATGTAAGAGAATTACTGATTTTCTTACAAAGAACAAAAAAACTTCATCCAAAACAATTTGGTCTTTTACCATACAAGGACATTAATTACGGAACATCCACCCCCAATACCGTGCGCGAAGCACATCGTTGGTGCACGGTGGAGTCCGCAGATTATCTACTTTAAGCTATCCACAAGGATCTTAACCAAGGAAAACACCCAACCCACCCGTTTGGCAGAGCAAACAGCAGCGGCTATTTAGAGCCGAGGAAAGTATTCATTAACCCACGAAATGATTTGTTTGATATGAAGGTTCGTGGGATTTCGTATAAGCTCTCTTGTTGGAGAGTTTTGTATGTTGCACCAGAATGGTTGAGTGTATGTGCACTCGAATACATAGTGGTCTGGAGTCCCAACTTCACCACAATCGCAGGGAGGATTGTCGGTGATGCCGAATCTGCTGAAGTAGGACAGAAACCTTCCATGCCCAGAAAGGAATTGAATAATAAGTGGGTGGTAGGACTTTCTCCTAGTGGAGACTTTAGGAAAAAATTGATGGGTCTGTGGACCTTTACTTGTGGAATCCCATTCTTGTTGCCATTCGACGATGATGTTTCGCCGGATGTCTGTTTTTAATGTGGTGTGGGATCTGGGGACAAGAGAATCAATTATAGTTTTACTCGTGCCAAGTTTGGCCTGTCACTCTGCTTCCTCGTTGCCCACCACGCCAACATGAGCTTTTACCCAATGAAAGGAAATACGGTGGTAGGTGTAAACTGTTTTAATTTTGTCAATGAGCTGCTTCAGCATCCAGCTCTTGTGGTTTGGTGAAGCAAGAGCTGAGAGCAGCGAGAAAGAGTCAGAGAAGATAGAAGCCTGGCTCCATGGTATTATTTGGTCTATGTATTCCAGGGCCATGTAAAATGCATATGCCTCGGCTTGAAAAACTGTTGCATGGTCTTCGAGACGGTGTGAGTCAACATGGACTAGTTTACCAAAGTAATAACAAGCTATTGCTGACCCCACACGGTTACCCATTTTAGAACCGTCTGTAAATATTTCAACCCCGTCGCCAACAGGTGGTGAAAGACGGAAGGGAAAAGTGGTCCACTCACAAGGGTGTTGGTCAAATGGATTACAAGTCGGTTCATATGTGTTGGGGTCCAAGACTATTTCATTAAATTTAACAGGAATTTTTTTGAGTCCTGATTAAGAAATTAGCGAACAGTTCTTTGGCTCTTAAGTGCAGAGGCAAGATACCTGCGAGAACTTGAAGGGCGTGCGTACTTGTGGTACGAAATGCTTTAAGGATTTTAACAAGTGGTCTCCTTTGAATAATTTCGAAGGTTCGCCCGATTTGTTTGTATTTCAGTCGGTGACACCAAGCCCCATAGCCAAAAAGGACGTAGGGTTCAAATGCGCCGGAATAAATGCGTCTGAGAAGATGGTGGTGTCTCGAGAAGAATTTTTTCGCAACAGAGTTCAAATTATACATGAGGAGGTCACTTTTACGCCTGACCTGCCGAAAATGTTCCGTAAATGTTAGTTTGCTATCCCAGATGACGCCAAGGTATCGAAAGGATGAGGAAACTTTGATGTTGGAATTTTGGTAAGAGATGCGTGGGGGATCTGCAGAGTCAAGTCTGTTGCCAAATGTGATTGGCATTGAGACCATTTTGTCATAGCCGAATGTCAATTTGTGTGTTTCACCCCAATTGCTAAGGATGTGCAGAATTTCAGTCCCTTTAGATTCTAATTCATATTTATTCTTACCTCCAATGACAACAATGAGGTCATCGGCGTAAGCTTGAATAAAGCAGCCAGATGGGAGATGAAGATCAAGGGCTGTGTCAACAATAACATTCCAGAAAATCGGCCCGCTGCACGAACCCTGCGGAACACCTCTTTCTATATCAAAGGACCAGGAATGCCCCTGCATTTCGATAGTGCCATGACGTTGGTGGAAATAGCTTTTAATGAGGTTGTAGAGGTTTTGTAGGCAACCTCTACAACCTCTGTAGTATTAGTTGATGAAGGATGCTTTCCCTCCAGACGTTATCAAAAGCGCCGCTGACGTCAACTGACAAGACGCAAACCGTACCTTTGTGCCTGAGGGCGTTTTGGATGGTTTTCCAGAGTTGGAAATCAGCAGTCTCACAAGAGCGACCTGTTCTGAACCCGTGTTGATTTTGGTGCAGTAAGTGTTTTTGATGCAGGGGAAAAGTGACTCTCTGCGTGATAAGTTTGTCAAGTATTTTGCCGAAGATAGAAAGTAGGCAAATTGGTCTGTAGGAGTTGGCCAGAATTGGATTTTTACCCGGTTTTGCAATGAGAACGACCTTAGCAGCCTTCCAGGCGGAAGGAAAGTGTCCTAGCCTGAAGCAAGTGTTAAAAAGCTGTTCAATAATGCCTGGGTTGTATTTAAATATGATTTTAAGGGATTCCAGAGAGACGATCCAGACCCGGGGCCTTTTTTGGTTTAAGATTGTGCAAAACTTGTCGGATCTCTTGGCGCGTAAAAGTAGAGTCTAAGGCTGTGGTAAAGTACAGACTGTTTGAGGCCCTAATCGATTGCTGCGTTGGAGTTTCTTCCGCAATGCAATCTTTCGGGAAAAGAGTATTAACAATGACCTGGACAGTGTCATGCAAGTTGGAGGTAAGCTGTCCCAGGTGGTTTTTCACAGATTGGATTGTCATTTGTTGCCTGATTTTATTGTTGGCAATTTTGTAAGGGAGGTCGAAAGGATTGAATCTGGTGACCTCAACGCAAAGAGTCTCCAGAGCTTGCCGGCTTTTAGTACCAATCAACCATTTGTACTTTGCCTCCTCCTTTTTGAAAAGTTTACGCCTATGCGCTCTTTCCGTGAGGTGTTTGCATCGTTGGTAGCGGGAGCGAAGCGCTCTAGTGAGCTTTCTTTGTATTTCTAGTTCAGAGTCCCACCATGAAACTGCGTGGGGTTTTGAGTTTGTTGTAGTAGATGAAAAACGGGTTTTGTGGATAAATGAAGTGAGATATTGGATGAAATTATCTGCCTCGACTATTGAATTAATATTTTCAACTGTTTCAAGGTGATTTTTGTAATAACTTTCCAGTGTTTTTGCTAGCTTTTTAAGTTTGCGTTTACTGATACGGGGTTGTACAGGAGGTGAGTGGGTTTGGCCAACCACAGAAAAAAGAATGTAGGAATGATCACTTAAGGTGCTACGCTCTAACTTCCATACCTCCTTGCGGTCATAGAGCGATGACGTTGAAAGTGTTAGTCAATCCAGCTGCGACCGTTGTTTGTTTGGAAAGTTGGTCCGGCAGTTGAATCATTCCAAATGAGAAGGTTATGTTGCAAAATGAAGTCAATCAGGGGGCCACCATAGTCACGTTTGCGTTTGGTGTCATCTCTGTCTGGTCCCCAAAGTTCAGATTGGATGTTACCGTCCCCTACTAAGAACCATTGATTTGGTTGAATGGTATTAATGAGGTCTGTAAGGTTTTGAAACAAGTTGTTTTTGTTGGAGGATGGTGGAAAGTAAAAAGAGATGATCGTAAAAGTGTCTGGCCCTTTGCTTACGTCGACACAGACAAAGTATTTATTAATATGTCTGGTGATAACTGCAATGTTAGGGTTGCGGATGGTGATCAGAACACTGCCTTCGGGGTGGAAGATTGTGCGCCATTTAATGGGGAGAAATGCGGAACCAGCATGAATGTATGGTTCTTGTATGCAATATATATCCGGGATATTGTTGGTGAAAAGATTAGGCAACTCTTTGGTTGCTTTAAAAGAGCGACCAATATTGCCCTGGAACAGTGTCCAGCAAAAAAGATTAGATGGAGGTGTACTAGACATAATTAGTATAAGCACGGAGTCTAGCTATATTCCTTTGGTAAAAAGGACAATTTGGGGATGTGGCAAGATGGTCGGTTTTAAAACTGGTCTTCTTTTTGTTACTCTCGCTGCAAAATCGGCATGTTTTATGTGATTTTTGGCAGGTTTTAATTTGATGGTTTTCGCAACATTTATTGCAAGCTGTTGGTGAGTTGCACTTTTTATGTGGCCAAATTTGAGGCAGTTTTGGCAACGAATGGGTTCAAGATGTTCCCTGAACTTCTTCGAGCCAAAACCAAGTCTCTTTTCAGTTTTGATGTAATTAAAGATGTTAGGGGAAAGGGACAGGACCCAGTGTGACCTGGCCCCTCTACCTGGTTTCCTGAAGAGGATCCTAATGTTACCCGGTGGCAAGTTGTTGTCAGCTCTGAGCCGGGTAATGAGCTCCTGCTCTTCAACATTTTTTTCTTGGTTAGAGTTGTCGATATCATAGATAATGATCTGTGGATCGCGTTTTTGAGGTAAACGCGCCTCACAGATGGTGTTTATTTTAGTATGCACATTAATGGCCTGTATGAGTTTGGTACACATTTTGTGTAGGGTCAGTGATTATAGTGTTGTTTGAACTAGCAACTCTGCATGAAATGACTTTGACCCCTAGAGCCTTGGGGCTAATGTTTGATTCAAGGAGTGCCTTAATGTTAAGGGGCGGACCATCTACCTCCTCCCTGGGTTCTGAGATTTTCGGAACCACCAGGACAGTCGGTAGGGCAACAAAATCTTGTTTGTCATTTACCTTCGGCATTTTGGCAGGCCGAGGAGTGGCTTGCACCGAAGGAATAGGTCGTGGAGTGTTAGGTTACTTAGCACTCTTGGTTTTTAAATTTGGTTTAGGTAGCAGACCCTGCGACCACTGTGTTGTGCAGTGGAGGCATATGTCATAGGAGTGGCAGGTTGGGCTGGAGGTGTTGCAATGTCCACTTTGTTTTCTAAATTTTCTAGTCTTTTCGTAACGTTTGAAACGTCAAAGATATCGACTAGTCGTGTAAATATATTCAAAAGTTCTGCGGCAGCAGTAGCCTTAAGTTTGTGCTTGGTGATGAAAACCTGTAAGTCATTGATTGTGGAAGAGTGAGGCGTAGTGAAGTTGTTAAGTGATTCCCTGTTGGGACTCGGGAGTACCCGGAATAATATCCTCACTTTCCATGTCGTTGTCTGGGATTTTGAGAGATGGCAATGTTTTTGAAAAACCGTCATCCACAGAGAGTGCAAGGTGTTTCTCTGTTAGTGTCTGTTTCGCCTTAATGGCGATTTTGGTTAGTTTCTTTTTCCGCTTTTTTTGGTTTGTGGTGTCCACAACAGCGGCAAATTTGTTTATTTTTGTCAAAAATCGAGAACTGCTGTTACGTTTTCGGTTTAGATCCTTTACTTCCCTCGAAGTTTTCTTTGTTTGATTTTGCGGGGAATTAACCACAAGTATGTCTTTTTCTTTCAAATCATCATTCTCGTCGCTCTCATCATTATAGAAAAAATTTTTAGCTTTAGAATCACTAAGCGCCATAATCTTATTTTCTTTATTTGTGGCCATATTGAGAAAAAGGGACAAGGTTTGTTCTTTTAACGGTGGATGAGACCAGCACCGCCCCGTTCCTCTGAACTTCACCCCGCCAGAGGAAACTTCCGACCAAGTGAAGTCCCTGGAGTCTACGGAGGCAAACTAACAGGGTCCTCTCCCAACTAACCCGTCTTAACGTGCCGTCCCTGCACGATCCGAGGGTACCGCCTAACCGTACTTGCGCGCGGCGAGGGATGCCCCCCAGAGGATTTCTCGAAAAGAACAAGGCTAATCAGGACCGTGGAACCATACGTCCCCCCTTCTAAGAGCAAGGGAGCGCAACAGGTACCGAGCTAGAGGTGCCACTCTGAAAGTCTCCATCTGTCCTACCACCATCCCCGTTCTACCGAAGGGCCTGGGTCACCCCAGTGATTCCCAACAGTGGCGTGAGATGGCTGTCATTGAAGGACAGGCAGGCCAGATTTCCTCTTCCTCGGTTTTTACAACTAGCCCAGTCACCACACTACGTGCGTATGAGCTACCGTAGGGTGGAATTTTAAGTGTTTTTTTTTGTTATTTTATAATTTTTTAATTGTTTTTGGATTTTAAAAGTTTTTATATTGTTTTTGAAATTTTAGTGCGGCACTTTAACTTATGTTAAGAGGTGCTAATACGCACAAAAGGAAAAACCAAAAAAATAATAAAATAAGGCGAGTCTTACAACTGAACGTTGTGTAAAAGTGTATGTGTTGCCTGGAAAGGCCTGAGGTTCTGTGACTGTAAAACAATTTACTTAAAGAAAATGGTGAATGTTAGACCCTATGATCACTAGACTTTTAGTATCCCTCTCGAGTTCTTCACTACAGAGAAGACTGCTTAGACTGGTAAGTGAAAACAGAAAGAGATTTGGTCCGCGAGGGATCCGCACACTCTGACAGCGACAACTCACACAGTCTAGACTGACGTCTCCTCCCAGCCCAGAACCGAAAAGAAGCGCAAGGGAACTAGAGGTGCTTCCAGTAGCGACAGTGCCGTATGTGCAAGACTTTCAGCCTACTCCGGAATGGGACATCGGAGAATTGCCAACGAGGTCGCCCGGTCTGATTGGCGAGAACAACACTGCCGCCGTGGTTTTCGCAACCTAGTCTCTCGCACTGATAGTCCTCCTCCGTAACGTCTCGCGCCACGAGAAGGCATTTCCACTGTGTGTGAGGAGAGCCTATTTGAGACGGAATCACTCGCCCTACTCTCCTTTCGGAGAGGCGAGACACCATACAAGGACAATAGGGCAGCCACATACTCATTACATTACAGCATTACAAAAGCAAAGAGGGGAAAAAAACATTTCATTGGTATCAGTCTCGACATCGCAAAAGCTTATGATTCGGTTTACATTGACGGATTGATATATAAATGTTTGGAAGTGGGCATCTGCGGTAAGATATGCGCTTGGTTGCATCAATACCTTAGTCACCGTACGTTCCAAGTGCGACAGAGACAAACACTCTCCGACATAAGAATTATAAACAAGGGATTGGTACAGGGTAGTGTCCTCTCGCCAGTCTTCTGGGCAATCTTTATATCGGATTTTTTTGAAACTTGAAAATGAAGTTGATTGTCTGATTTTTGCGGACGACATATTTATTTTTTGCTCGCACCAGTCTATTGAACTTATAACTAAGAAATTACAAAAAACAATGGAAAACGTACATTAATGGTGTACGTATTGGAAACTTTCAGTTATTGTAGAGAAAAGTTACATAGCCGATCTTTCAAACAAAATTAATTTTACCCACCCAAATATCTCATTAGCAGGAACGAACATCCAATGGAAAAACTCAATTACATTCCTCGGAATTCCTTTTTCAAAAAGAAATCAAAACGGATCGATCATCAATAAAATTAAAAAATAAAGCTTTAAAAAAATCAATGCATTCAAGGGTTTTGCATTTAAACATTGTGGCCCAAGAACAAAAGATTTAATCACAATCACAGAAAATAGCATTTGCAACTTATTTTTTTACGCCAGTCAAATTATCAACAAATTTCCAGAAACTCACATGAAAGCATGTAATATTATTCAAACTAAAGCACTTCACATTGCACTTGGTGTTCCACAGTGGAAACTCTCCTTTACATCTCCAGTCAGGAAATTCTTAGGGAAAAAAATCAAACGCTTATGCTTACAATTTCTCATTAAGCAGATTTCTATTGGTTCCTTCTCCTCCATCTACAAATTAGATATAGAAAATTTCAATCTTGCTCTCATTGAACAGGACAAAAATTTTCTGGATAAAAAATTTTCTGATCTAAACATTAATTGGAATAGCATTATTTCAGATCAACATTTTCTACAACTTCCAAGAGAAAATTGCAGCATTATTATTTCAAAATACCCTTTTCAAACCAAATCTCTCCCATACTCAGTTCATAGACATCTGTTATTAAACGATCAATTGCCAATATGCCCACATTGTGATTGTGGAATAACAGTTTATCATATCCTTATTGAATGCCCTTATTTTAATGCTCAGCGCTTATTTTACTTCAATACAACAGAAGTGACTTTGCCCTTGTTGCTTGGTAGAGATCCACATGGGAACCTTTTTGTCTTTCTAAAATCTATAGGTTTTTATTCCTTAATTTGAACTTACCATTTTGGCTTCGTTTTGCCTTTTTGTTATTTATCATCGTTTTACCAATGTTTTTTATATCACTTTTATAGAAACTATTTTAATTAAACTTTGAATTAGAAATAAACTTGTTTGGCGCAGTATAACCTTCATATTGGTTCTTGTGCCATAAAACCTCAAATCAAACCAAACCAATCCCATACTCAGTTATTAATGGTAGTTTTCAAGAAACGTTTCAAAAGGACTTCAAAGAATGTTTCATAATCGCAACTGATGCATCGAAATCGCAAAATTTAACTTCAATCGCTGGCATTTCGATTCTGTCTCAATTTGCTTTTCGAACTCACAACATCAACTCAATTTTTACAGCTGAAGCTCTTGCAATTTGCCAGGCTCTGAACTATCTTTCCGTTTCTGAGAAACTTTTACTTCTTCTTACAGATAGTCTTTCAATTCTTACAGCACTTAAAAAATGTTCATATAAATCCCCATCCATCATTCATAAAATTGTAGGCAAAATTGTGGAAAAATCTCAGATTAATCAACACATTACTTTTCTATGGATCCCAGGGCATTCAACAATATTATGGAATGAAAAAGTGGACTGGATCGCAAAATCAGTAACAGAAATCAACCCATACATTGAAGGGATCGCATCGGAAGACATAACCTCACACATCAAACAAATCTCAAAAAGAAAAAAAATAGACAGCTATAGACAGAGTAAATATTATGAAAGTCATGGAGAAATTCCAGACATTAAAAATATTACTAAATGTACAAGAAGTAGAAGAGAAAACATCATTTGCGCTAGAATTTCTACTAAAACACTAATTACACCTGGCCTTCTACATCGTTTTAACCTGTCGAATCAACCACATTGCGAAACATGCCAATCTTTGAATAATTTGGATCATATCTTGCTGCACTGCCGAAAATATTCAAGTATCAGACGATGCCTCTGGTCGAAGTTGGGCCTCAACTCTCTTTCAGCCTGTAACTTTAAACAAATCACGATGAAAGCATTTACAGATAAACTGTCTCTCCATATTTTCCTGCAACATTTGAAATTCTTTGACATTTACTAATTAGAAATATTGCTGAACGCTGGGATGACAGCCTTTGTAGCTAAAAATCCCCGAATCCCCCTAAATCAATCAAGCATGAATGCAAAATACAAGATATTTCTGGTAGATTTTGATTTTCGCTTGATGAATAATAATAGAATGCTGTAGTAAACGGTCATTGACCTTTTCCTGGTGCACATGTAGATTAATTCTTAGGAAGGTTGATAGCTGCTTAGATTAATACAGCAGTAATTCAGAGATGGAGAAATTATTTTTATTCAATTATGGATTCTGAAAGTATTCATTCCAGTTAGATATAGCACAGAATATTATATAGATAAAGGGAGAGGACAGTGCATTCCATTTACATTCATGTGTAGGTGGGCGTTTCATGGCATTCGTATTGTAGCAGTCACAGAGCAGGTAGATACCGACTCAAATTGAGTAATATTAAAGCACAGTAATCGCAGTAGATAGAGTATTTATCTCACCTGCAATACACAATTCAATAACTCAGTATTTTAACACTTAGTAAAAATAAAAATACACAACAGAAACACGAAACACACAGTTGACTATCATAAGTAAAACACCAATAAAACATACAAAAGCGCGGCAATAACTAAAATTAATCAAACTTATTTAGAATTGAGATAAATATTTAGTTTCATTACGAATTTTAAGAAACTTAGCAGCAAAGCGGCTCCTCTGAAGAGCTCGCAACGAACCACCGTCATCGATCGCTGCCGAGGTGATATTTTGGTGATGTCGATGAAGAAAGTAAAGTTCTTTCATTTTGGCCAAATATTCAAATCAATGATGAGGATATCGAAGAAGTTGGAGAGGTTTTGGGTCCATTAACCTACATAGGGGGATATTGTGTGCTCATTGCTGTTTAGAAATTAAAATGCGATACCTGCAAAAGTAATTGAACAGCAGACAAGACAATTGTAGTTGATGAAAGTTATGGGCTCATTTTTAAATTAGAAAGGGGCCAGCTTCTTTGTCCAAATCCAAATATAGTTCATGCTATGATGCACAATTATTACTAAAAAAATCTGTTTCAATTTTGTGGATGATTTTATTGCATCTGAAAATCCAGGAAAAATTGCTTTAGAACTATTTAAATTCTGAGAACTTATTTGAATATTATTGTGATAATAAACATAGTGATGAAAAAATTCTCACAATATTACTATGGTCTACAAATATATCTACAAATAAATTTTTAAATAATTACTGTAAAGAAAAAAAATCAATGTAGGATATTTAATATTACAAACTGTATCTAAAAAAATTCAGTTTGTTTGCTTGATTTTAGATTTTAAAGTCACAATAAAGGAATCAAAATTTCCCATGGCTTAAGAGACTGACATTGTTACAATAGCTGTCTTTTAAGCAAAACATTTAAGATTCCTAACATAATAATATTATAACTGTAAATTCTTCACACATATATATTTCGTACGCAAAAGTCATTTCTACTTGTTAAATAATTACAGTGCTACTTTTATGTAAATTTATGTACAGCTTCTTTTATACATGAGATTAGTTGTAGTTACATATTCTATTTTGCATATGTTATATGCTGCTGAAAGAAATGTTGTGCCGATGGCCATGATTAAGTGATATACCAGGCACATCTGATTTTCACCTGATCTGTAGTCTCTTGGGACTACCATTCTTTTGCAATCTTCAAATACTGGGCGGAAGTTTCTGGCTTTCGGAAAGTTTAGTAAATTATTTTCCTCTCATTATATTATAACTTTTGCTATCTTTTGGGAAATGTAGAGACATATTATTAAAGATTTTATTTACAATAAACCTTTGTGTATAACATTTGAATTTTCTTTTCTTGAAATTTTAGTAAATGTTTACTGTTTAATAAATGTTTTGTTACTTAATTTATTTTTATATTTTAAAGAGTTTAGTAAAAAGTTATTGTTGCTGTAGAATTTGTGTTCACGAGGAAAAAATGTTGCCATTAGAAATAATTTATCAATGATGTTTATAGTAAAATCAATGAGAAAATCTCACACTGATCTTTTGAAGTTAGTAAAGTTATGCTGTAAAATTTTTTACTTATGAATTATTTAAAGTTTAACATTTGACATGGGGAAGAAGAGTTTTTCATGGGTGACATGATATTATAATTTGTAAATTGTGTGGTTTGTTTTGTTAAACGCCTGAGGGAGATAATATAGGAATACACTTCTGTTATTTTTCTTCAGGATCATGGCCTTTTATTTGATTTTGACTCTTAATCAGCTGCAGTTTAAATATACATATCATATTTTTGAATATTCGTTCAGGAAAAATGCACTTGAAATCAAATAAAACTTTTATTAATAAAATACGAATGTACTTTGGAAAAATACAAATATTTATAAAAAAATTTTAATTGTCAAATAAAAAAATTGATATAGAAAAATTTATTACCTTTCCTTCTCAAGAAAACTGGCCAAATTTCTTAAATGCCTTGTAAGATTTGCAATTTATATTCCAAAGATAAACTATTACTATACATTTTTACTTTAAAAGAATAAAAATACCTCTTCTTCCTAAAAAAATCGAAATATTTAAAATAGATAATAATAAAAAAAATATTTAGTAAAATTCAATGTAAGTTTATATTTCAATTTAGGTAGCTGTTTTTAATTTCAATGAAAAGGGAATGGTGTGATTTTAATATATCTCCTTTCAACTTAAAATGAAATCCCAAAAAAAAAAAAATTAAATAAAAGGACTCGAATCTCCGTCTGAAATGGATACTATACAATTTATGCAAGAAACGCTATTCCCGAGTTGGTGGGGACACGATCTACCGGTGATGACGTGTCCGTCACGAAGCAGTACTGAAATCTTAGATCTCCACGGCCAAACCTCAACGAGATGAAACAGAGCCTCTGCGTCTTCAAACTCTCCGGTGTCATTGAACCTCTGATTAATTGTACTGATTAACTTTATGAACAAAGTAGAGAATAAAAGAGAATAAAATAGTGTCGCACCAACTCAACGGAAATTGCACTTGATGTTCTAAATTTTTTTGATATGCAAACATATCACGCCTGTTCATCTGAGACAGCTGTAAAAGATACATCTTCTAGTGGTTGTAGCGATCATGTAGCTATTTTCCAAAACTGAGTATTGTGAAATGGTTTTAATGTACTGTGAATATGCACGATCAGCAATAAGGTTGTATCGGCAATGTTTCTTTGCAGGCCCGCATTCATCTCATCAAACCATCCTCACTGTTGTAAAACGTTTGTGGGAGATAGGCAGCGTAACTAGTTGAGCTCGATCTGGCAGACCAGCTAGGGTAGGACGACAAGTTCAACCGAATGAAATGTTAGCATATGCTCTCGCATGTCAGAAAATCCACTCAAGAGAGATCAGTAAACACTGTAGTCTCTCGAAAAGTCAGATTTGGAAAATCCTAAGGGAAATAGACGCTCATCCATAACGATCAACGCTCTAACAGGATTTCCAGGACGAGGATCCGAGAGACTCTATGCATGGTGTAACTTCGTCATGAGTCGGATGCAGGTCCAGATAACATTCTTGGTAGACATAGTCTGGATGGATGAGGCATGCTTTTCACGGAATTGCATATACAATAGGCAAGGCACCCATTACTGGACACTGGGAAATAATTGATATTTTACCAACGTTTGAATGTGATTTGCTATTAACGTTTGGTATGCAATTTACAATAACAAGCTCATAGTCCCAATATTTAACTATAGCATATTAACGGGTAAATGATATTTATAACTACTACAGAACATAATATCTGATTTTATGAAAAACCTGCCGTCATTTAACCTTAGGAATCTATGGTTTCAACATTACGACACGCTTGCTCATAAGACATCTCCTGTGGAGCAGAGCAATATCTCGTCAAGGAATTTTGGAACGAAATAATTGGACATGTAGGTTTCGAAGATTGGCCTCTACGTTCGCCTGATCTGACTCCACTGGATTTTATTCCCAGGATACATGATACAGCAGGTGTATGCGCCCCCTCCTCAATTATGGTAGGATGCTTGTGCCAATGTGTCATCCGCTATGTTCCAACTTATACACGTATACAATGTGAAATTCAAACGAGGATGCAAGTGTGCATTGCATTTGACGGTGAGATGTTTGAACATCTCAAATAAAGGTATATTGTTATAGCTAATTGTCTCTTCCTTTCTCAGATTTTGTTACTTCAAAGTGTAGAAAATCCCAAAACGCAAATGCGCTTTTTAACCGTTCTATTCTTTGCAATAATGTTCACAAGGTGTCTTTTCGTACTAAATCGATGATGCTCTACAAATTTGTATAACACTTTAATCTGTCTCATTCTGTTTTTGAGATAGGAATGCTATCTCCGCAGTCTCCGTGAAACCATAGGCGGTTTCCTTCGGTAGCGCATGGTTACTTTATTCTGCCTAAACACTACTTTCATGAATATAAAGCAACCGTTCCGAAGTTAAGAGAATGGTAAATGAATCGAATGGGCATGCTGTATATAGATATCTATTCTAATCAGGGCCCAATATCAATTTCTTACTTTACAAAACCTTATCAATTACTTTACTTTATTAATTGATATATATATATATATATATAATAAAAATTGTCTGAATAAAATAACTAACTCTATTTTATGTAGGGTAATTTGAATCAATAAATGTTCTGATGATTTTCGAATTTTAAATTTTTATACAGATCCTCAGTTTTGTGAGTCATATTTGACAAAACGTTCTTGAAGCACTAATAATTTAAATATAAAAATGTTCCACTCTCCTGCAATGAAAACTGATTGAGTTATGAAACGTTGAGTATCTCTATTGTATAAGAACGCTAAAATATTATTTACCACATTTAAATATTTCTGAATGTAAAATTGAATGTTATGAAAAATCAGAGTAATTTTTATTGAATTATTCATTGAAATATTGCCCCCTCAGGGGCTCACCTTCTTTAGGTGAGTACGGGTGTCCCAATCCCGAGGTACCCAGGGATCTTTACTCCCTTTAGGTTTACTCTCCTCTGTGCCTTCTGCTGTCACCTTTTTTTTTCTTTCCCTCGAGGGTAGGCGAGGGAGCTCTCCATGAGAAGCTGTCGCCGCTCTGTTTGCTTCCTGCTTCTCATGGACAGAAAATACTCCCACGTGTTTGCCATGCGTGGCGACCCATTAGACGGGTGGTGCACTGTGGTCCCCGGTGTATCAATCGGCCGGAAGCTATCAACTTAAGTTGTTAGTCTGCTAGGGATCAAGCGAAGGGGTCACTCCTTGGGCTTGGCGTTAAGGGTGGTCACTGTCCCCGGGGGTGACTCCGAGCGTATAGGTTCCGGCCAGCACTAAGGTAAGTGCCGAGGCTGGGAATGGCCAGAGCCGGTGGCTGCCTTCCTTTGTTGGGCTCCGTGGTGGGCGGTGCCGTCGGACCTGAATCTTCTTCAATGTCATATGGGACCTCGCACCAATTCTCCCTTCAGTGGGCAACACAAGTTAAAGAAAAATACTGAAAAATATTACGACCATTTTTTTGTCATCAAAAGACTTTCTGACAATAAAGAGACATTTCACACGGTTTCTCCGTTTCTGGTAGAAAAAGCAGTTTCTGGAACACTTGGAGAAGTTTCTGCCATTCGCAAACTTCGTTCGGGAGATTTGTTGGTGGAAGTTAATTCCCGACAACAATCTCATCAAATTCTCAAACTGAAAGCATTGGCTACAATTCCCATCTCTGTAAGCGCGCATACATCTCTTAATTCCTCTAAAGGTGTTATTACATGTGGGGAGTTATTTCATACATCAATTGAAGATATTACAAAGGACCTAAAACCTGAAGGAGTGATACATGTACGCCGTATCTCAATTCGGCGGGATGGACAACTCCTCCCTACAAAGCACCTCGTTCTTACCTTCCAAATGCCTACGTTGCCAGAAGTAGTTAAAATAGGATATATGAGACTGAAAGTGCGTCCTTTTATACCTAACCCTCTGAGATGCTTTCAATGCCAACGTTTTGGGCACTCTAAGATCGCCTGCCGCGGGACACTTACTTGCGCCCGTTGTGCAGAGAAAGGACATGATAGCCAGCAGTGTACCTCACCTGAAAAGTGCGTCAACTGCGATGGCGAACATACTTCCTTTTCCAGATCATGTCCACGTTGGAGATTGGAAAAAGAAATTATAACTTTGAAAACAAAAGAACAAATTTCTTATCCAGAAGCGAAAAGAAGGATCGAGGCACAGACACCCTCCCCTGGTGTCAGCTATGCATCAGCTGTTAAAAAATCCTATTGTAGAAACTGTTCATGTAAAAATTGTGTACAGATTGTTGCTGAAAAAGTTCCTCCCGAAAAAACATCCGAATCTGATACAGAACCCTCCACAAACAGTGCTCCTGAATCTCACGATCCGCCGAAACGTAAACCAAAACCAAAGCCTCCACGTGCTTTTAAATTAAAGCTTTCGAAACGCGGCCTTTCACAAGAAATGATTTCGGAAAAATTAAAATCAAAATTGAAAAAATCCAATATTCGGAATTCGGTTGCTCTGGGACTAGCAACTACGGGGATAGTCCAAAAGGACTTACCTACTATTTTTGGAGGATTATCCAAAAGTCCTGATTCAATTGCTCTCCATCCATCCGACGAAGAGGATGATGACCTTGAAATGAGTTGCGAAATAACGCCAACTCAAACTAACGCCCTTTATAATTCCCATACTAAAAAACTCTCTTAATGGGTACCTTTCTCTCGTGGAATTGTCGCGGCATTCGTTCAAAACTTCATGACATTAAGTCCATTTTCAACAAATTTCATCCAGCTTGTTTTTGCGTCCAAGAAACCTTCCTGACAACTAACACTTTTTTAAAATTACGGGGTTACAGCTGTGTTCGGAAAGATGGAGACACTGGACACCATAGTTCGGGTGGTGTCTGTATCTTTACTTCCAACCTTTATCCGAGCACACCACTCAATTTACATACTTCTCTGCAGGCTGTGGCTGTTCAAGTTCACACTAGAATGTTGATCACAGTCTGCTGTATTTACTTACCCCCTCATAAGGCCATTTGTCAGCAAGATCTTGACAACTTGGTGGACCAACTTCCGTCACCTTTTCTGTTACTAGGCGATTTTAATGGACATAGCATCATGTGGGGTTCCGACAGTACAAACTCTCGAGGGCGGCAGATCGAGCAGTTCATTTCTAATAACTCTCTCTGCCTACTCAATAACGATCAAAAGACATACTTCCATGAACCCACACTGAGCTTCCACTGTCTCGATCTGGCTATGTGTTCACCTGAACTCCTACCATTGTTGAATTTCGCTGTTGTTGAAGATCTCTACAACAGTGATCACTATCCTATCATGATCAGCCAAGGTGATAGCTGTGGTGTGACTCCATGTCCTCCACGCTTCCTATACCAGCGGGCAGACTGGGCCATTTTCTCGCAACTAGCAAATATCACAGAAAATGTAGTCAAAATTTCAGACATTTCGGAAGCAGTGCAACATGTAATCCATATCATAATGAACGCCGCTAATGAATCCATCCCGAAAACTTCCCCACGCGTAAGAAAATTTCGTAGACCGTGGTGGAATAAAGCATGTCGCGACAGTTACAAGAATCAAAAAAAGCATTGGAACCTATTTAGAAGGTATCCGCCAAGGGAAAACCTAGTAGCATTCAAACGAGCTAAAGCCCTTGCTCGTCGCGTTCGCCGTTGTAGTCAGAGGGAGTCGTGGATTAATTTTGTTTCTACCATCACAACCTCTACTTCAAGTAAAAGTTTATGGAAGAAAGTAAAGGCGGCTAATGGGGTTTATCACGAATCTTCCATTCCTGTCTTAAAAACCGGGAATATGATGTATTCGAGCCCATTAGACATTGCTAACACTCTCGGCCAGACGTTTGCACAAGTTTCCGCAACTGACTCTTATAGCTCTTATTTTCTTGCGATTAAGAATCGCGCGGAAAGGTTGCCTCTGCGCTTTAATGACCGACATTCCTTCCCATATAATTGTGAATTCCGGATGTTTGAATTGGAAACCGCCTTATCTCAAGCCAATGATACCAGTCCAGGACCAGATGGAATTACATATAGAATGCTTCGTAATTTGAATAAAACTTCCCTTACTAATTTGTTGATATTATTCAACAGAATCTGGATTGAGCAGAAGTATCCTAAACAATGGCGCGAAGCTATTGTGATTCCCATCTTGAAACCTGGTAAAGATTCATCCAACCCACTGAACTACAGACCGATTGCTCTTACAAATTGTTTATGTAAAACCTTCGAGCGCATGGTCAATGCTCGCCTGATATACGAATTGGAGAAACAAGGATGCATCTCCACGTTGCAGAGTGGTTTTCGTCGAGGTCGGTCTACTTTTGACAACCTCGTATTACTGGAAACTGAAATTCGCAACGCATTTGTAAGGAGGAACCACCTTGTCTCCATATTTTTCGATATTGAGAAGGCATATGACCGTACATGGCGCTACGGCATACTTTCTACGCTTTTTAACTTTGGTTTTAGGGGAAACCTGCCCATATTCTTATTGAACTTTTTATCACATCGGACCTTCAAAGTTCGTGTTGGGAACTTTTATTCTAATAGTTTTATTCAGGCTGAGGGAGTTCCGCAGGGAAGTGTACTCAGTGTCACCCTTTTTATTATTCATCTGAGCCAGATTTTAACTCGTTTACCTTCATCTGTACAAGCAAGTCTTTATGTAGATGATCTTCAGATCTCATGCCAGGGAAGCAGTATGAACCTTATTGAGCGACAATTACAGAATGCTGTGAATAAATTGGTAGCTTGGTGCAAAAACAACGGACACAATATCTCACCGGAGAAGAGCCGTTGTGTGCACTTCTGCCGAAAGAGAAACATTCACTTGGATCCCAATATTAACATTGGTAATATATCGATTCCTGTAGTAAATGAAATAAGGTTTTTGGGAATAATCTTCGATCGCAAATTGACTTTCCTTCCGCATATCTTGTACCTGCGGAAGAAGTGTGAGAAATCCTTAAATGTTCTGAAGGTACTCTCCAGAACATCTTGGGGTGCCGATCGAACCTCCCTACTCCGCATTTATGAAGCAGTAATTCTATCCCGAATCGATTATGGGTGTATGGTGTATGGTTCTGCCCGCGCCTCCGTCTTGCGACGATTAGATACTGTTCACAATTCTGCCTTGAGAATTTGTTCTGGAGCATTTCGGACCTCTCCCGTTGAGAGCCTGCATGTTATCTGCCACAAAATGCCCCTAAATTTAAGGCGTATTAAATTGTCCGCTTCGTATTATTTTCGAATCATGTCTGTAACAAAGCACCCTTTACGTCAAATTAAACTTCCGCCGTTTCTTCGCAGATTGTATGATGCCCGTCCATTTCATATCCTTCCATTCAATGAGAGAATTAAAATAAACCTTCATGACTCGGGCCTTGAAAATATTGCTATTAAATCATCTGATTTGTTTCATTTTCCACCTTGGGATATACCGCAATTTTCTTTTTTAAACCCTTTTTCAGGATTCGATAAATCTTCAACAGCACCGACTGTCTTCCAACAGATGTTTCTATATCATCGCTATCTGTATTCTTCCTTCACACCAATTTTCACGGATGGCTCGAAATCAGATGGTCATGTTGGTTGTGGAATCGTTCTACCATCTGATACACTGAGCCACCGTTTACACAATTGTTGCTCAGTTTTTACTGCTGAGTTGTTGGCAATTTTCTATGCTCTCCAGAAAATTTCACCTTCGACTCAGCGTAAATTTATTATTTATACTGATAGCATGAGTGCTTTGGAGACTCTAACTCACCACCACAATCGGATGCACCCGATTGCTGTTAGAATTTTATTTAACTTGCGCCTATTACAAAATGAGGGCTTTCAAATTATTTTCTGTTGGGTGCCGAGTCATGTCGGCATTGCTGGAAACGAAAGGGCAGATTTAGCGGCAAAGTCAGCAGCGAATTTTTTGTCTCATGGACTTCCTTATTGCGATGTTAAGAAGTCCTTGGCTAAACACATGTTTTCTTCTTGGCAATTGACGTGGGATCTGTACCCCTCAGGGGCTCACCTACTATAGGTGAGTACGGGTGTCCCAATCCCGAGGTACCCAGGGATCTTTACTCCCTTTAGGTTTACTCTCTTCTGCGCCTTCTGCTGTCACCTTTTTTTTCTTTCCCTCGAGGGTAGGCGAGGGAGCTCTCCATGAGAAGCTGTCGCCGCTCTGTTTGCTTCCTGCTTCTCATGGACAGAAAATACTCCCACGTGTTTGCCATGCGTGGCGACCCATTAGACGGGTGGTGCACTGTGGTCCCCGGTGTATCAATCGGCTGGTACCTTGTCACCTGAGTGGCTAGTCTGCTAGGGATCAAGCGAAGGGGTTACTCCTTGGGCTTGGCGTTAAGGGTGGTCACTGTCCCCGGGGGTAACTCCCAGCGTATAGGTACCGATTAGCACTAGGGTGGATGCCGAGGCTGGGAATGACCAGAGCCGGTAATTGCCTTCCCTTGTTGGACTCCGTGGTGGGTGGTGCCGTCGGACCCGAATCTTTTATCATATCGTATGGGCTCCTCCAAACGTGGTCCCTTCAGTGGGCAAAAAGTAATGAAATTTCCTAATACCATTCAATATTTTGATAAATTTTTTGTGATTAAGCGTGTTTCAGAAAATAAAGAAACTTTCAACTCCGTTTCACCATTCCTTGTTCAAAAAGCTATTGCAGCTACCGTTGGTGAGGTAATCTTAATAAGAAAAATGCGTTCTGGTGATTTACTAGTAGAAGTCGATACCAAAAAACAGGCACAAAATATCCTCAAACTAAAAGCTCTAGCCACCATACCTGTTTCTGTAAGTCCTCACACATCGCTCAACTTCTCCAAAGGTGTAATAACTTGCGGAGAATTATATAACGTTCCTCTAGAGGAAATAAGTTCTGAATTAAAGAAGCAAGGTGTGACTAATGTTCGCCAAATTACAATTCGACGAGATGGCCAGTTCTTACCGACAAAACATTATATACTCACTTTTCACAGTCCAAAATTACCCGAATCCATATATGCAGGTTACATAAAATTACCAGTTCGCCAATACATTCCTAATCCATTAAGATGTTTCCAGTGCCAGCGTTTTGGCCATTCGAAAGTTAATTGCCGCGGGACAGTCACTTGCGCCCGTTGTGCCGAAAAAGGGCATGATAGTCAACAGTGTACCGCACAAGAAAAGTGCGTTAACTGTGATGGCGACCATCCCTCTTACTCTCGAACTTGCTCGCGCTGGAAACTGGAGAAAGAAATCATTACAATAAAAATAAAAGAAGATTTAACATACCCAGAAGCAAGGCGCAAGGTTGAAATACAGACTCCTACTCCTGGAATAAGCTATTCTTCAATCGTTCAAAAACCATTTTGTTCGAACTGCTCTTGTGTCAACTGCAAGAAACAGAATTCGGCAACAAAGCCTCCAGAAAAAACATCTGAATCAGATTCTGATAGCTCCACCAAAAATGCTCCAGATTCTTCTAAACAAGATCCCGATACAAATAGAAAATCCCGAAAGAATAAATCTCAGACCTCACTGACACTGAAACTCGCGAAACGTGGACTTTCGCAAAAAGATCTTTCCGTAAAATTCAAAAAATCGAATCTACGGAATTCAGTCGCTTTGGGATTAGCGAATCAGAATGTAGTCCATAAAGATTTAACCACCATTTTTGGTGACACGCTAACCAACCCAGATTTTAAGCTCCATCCATCTGAGGATGAAGATTCACTTGATATGAGTTGCGAAGATCTAGCAACTCCAACAAATGCACGTCCTCCTTCTTCATCAAAACCTCTTTCATAATGGGTACCTTCGTTTCCTGGAATTGTCGCGGCATTCGCTCCAAACTTTTTGATATCAAGACCATCATCAACCAGTTTCATCCCATTTCTATTGGTGTCCAAGAAACTTTCTTGACACCCAATATTGCCATTAAATTACGTGGATACAACTGTGTTCGGAGAGATGCAGACACATCATCTCACAGTTCTGGCGGTGTCTGTATCTTCACATCCAATCTGTATCCAAGTACGCCTCTCAATTTGCATACTTCTCTCCAGGCTGTGGCTGTACAAGTTCATGTGCGAATGTTGGTCACAGTCTGCTGTATCTATCTACCGCCTAATGATATCATACCTCAACAAGAACTTGATAATCTAGCAGACCAGCTTCCTTCACCCTTTATACTTCTTGGAGATTTCAACGGCCATAGTACGTTGTGGGGTTCGGTTAGTACAAATTCTCGTGGGCGGCAGATTGAGCAGTTTATTGCTGATAACTGTCTCTGCTTGCTCAGTAATGAAGAGAAGACTTACTTCCATGAACCCACACGTACCTTCCATAGTCTTGATCTGGCCATATGCACTCCTACACTCTTGCCATTGATGACATTTTCCGTTGAGAAAGATTTATACAATAGTGACCATTTCCCAGTTATCGTCTCATATGCTGACAGAGGAAATACAACCGCATGCTCTCCTCGTTACATTTTCCAGAGAGCAGACTGGGTTGCATTCATGCGATTGGCACATATCACTCGGGATATGGTCAGTACATCAGACATATCGGAAGCAACACAAATTGTAGTTAATACACTAATAAATGCCGCAAATATCACAATCCCCAAAAGCTCCCCGCGCCCAAAAAAATTTTGCAGACCATGGTGGAATGAAGCTTGCCGTGACAGTCACAAACAGCAGAAAAAATTATGGAACATCTTTCGAAGGTACCCAACAACTGAGAACTTTGTCGCTTTTAAAAGAGC
>JAPMOR010100780.1:0-12836 GCA_026543865.1 Argiope aurantia
ATAAGTGAGCCGATAATTCAGCATCCTAGAAGTTGAAAATTGAAACAGAGAAATTGAAAATTGCTCGTGAGAGTAAGAGTGTGATTATTTTAGCGATTAAAAAATTTAATTAATTTCTGATTAATGGAATTTTTGTCGATTGATAAATTTTTAAATAATTAACCGAAGAAGATAGGAAAAAGAGAGCAAAGTGATAATAATACCGGCAACTTTGTGTAATTACTTCCTGATTTAAATAAAGATAACTATGACGATCTTTCCTGCCAAAATATGAGATCACATATTCTGTTGCACTGTTCTCCAACTATTACTTTTTAGCTCTGACAAAAGAGATGCTCTAAACGAGTAACGTTAACATTCTAAAACTTCATTTTATAGGCCGCAGTTTGTTAAACCTGTTGCTCACCCAACTGTAAGACAACAAAATTCATCTATCTGTTCAAACATTTAAACAAGAAATTCCGCTATGTTAAATGATTTCCCACAATACTAAATAAAATATTTAATATTTTTTTTCGAGTAGCCTAAAGATATTCTAAAGCCAATTGCTGCTTGATATATTTCCGGTATTATATATATTGTAATGTATGAATTAAATTTGTCTTTTTAACAATTTATCCATTCCATAATTTCAGCAAAAAGTAACTTAAAAAACTTGAAACTTGATAAACATTGCGATATTTTGACTTTTCTGTTGTAACTTTCAATACTTTAAATTAATGAATAAAATGTTTATGAAAATAGTGAAATATATGACTAAAAACTTAAGCATTGTTTTCATTTGAATACATCTCTTAAATTTTAAGCATCGAGGCATACATTCAAAAAACAGACATTATCTAAAATAAATCAGAGCCATTTTTTTAATTCAAAAATTGATTGATTACCTTCAACATAATTATTTCATTCAACCATTATATAATTATAAAGTTAATCGAGGTATTTTCAAACAGAGCAAATGAAAATAGTCCAATGTTCTTGACATAATACTTATAATATTTGACATAATATATTAATAAGAATGTGGAAATATGGATATAACACTATGAATACTATGTATTAATCTGAAGTTACTTCTAATCTTTATATAGATTATTATAACTTAAATATTTTTCTTAATGAAAGCCAACACATTCATTGAACATCGACTGATTAAAAAACGTCCTTTAGGTCAAAGCCTGATGAGTAATTGGAACTTATATTCGATGTGAAGAAAACACTCACCACGATGCAGTGTATTAGTGAAAGAATGAGTTCCTTTCGCTAAATTACCTTAATAAGCATCCATATACAATTGGAAAATACTTGATCAGAAAGTCCATCAATTTATTTTTAATTTATTTCAATTTATTTTCATTTATTTCAATTTATTTATTTTCAATTTATTTTCGAGTGTGACATAAAATGAAACATAGTGTTTGCTATGTATTACATACTGGCAATATTGAAATATCCTCAACTTTTCAATAAATCGGCTCCTCCATTCGAAACCAAGCACTTGTGAAATGATGAAGAATAAAAATATGGTTTGTTATTTTTTTAAAGCTGCGTAATGAAGATTTATTACATTAGCCTGCTATACAATCTGAAGAATTTCCCAATTATAAAAGAAAACTATTACTACAGATGGCGATTAAATTTCTTGACGCGTATTCCTTTTTTTCAAGCAGCTTATTTGCTTAGATGTTAGACATGGCCAATATGCCTGCATGCAATTATGATGTTTTTTATTTGATTAATTAAAACTGCTTATATACACAATAAATATAGCAGATGTAGTTTAGTTTAGTTATATCAACGTCTCGTTTTAAAGCAACACTTGGGCTATTTAGAGAAGGACCTCGTAATTTAGAACTGTGGGCATATGACGAGGGCGACACCTGAAGGCAGATGGTAGATATTTTGGTAATTCTGTATTTGAAGATTGTCGAAGAAACTTTAATTATCAAGTTAAATATAAAAAATGGAAATAATGAATATTCTTGGCATTTCAGAGAATCACAAAAGGCTTCTAGTAAATATTTAATACCTATAATAAATTAAAAAGTAATAAAAGTGGAAAATAAATTATAAAATCACAACAATAATTGGATGTAATTCTGCAGACATAACCTGCATTAAATTATTTTCAAATTACTTCCAGCAATTATTCTTCTCTGAAAAGCACATTTAGTTACAGAAACTAACTAAGCGTTTCCTCAAAATTACAGTTTCGTATGTCTTTGGCCACGTCATTTATCATTTTAATAAAATATCAAGAACATCTAGTCTTATATTCAGAAATGAATGTTAAAGAATGTCGTTTTAAGCACGACATTGTTCAATTTACTTGTATGAATATGTGAAGCTATTTTCTAAAAGGGAAAGATAAATTGTTCTTAAAAGCAAATGCGAAAAATTCATAAACTGGGAAAAAGACACATCAGCAATTGAGTCGCAATTGTAGATAAGATCATGCAATTAGGACATTATTGCTTTAATCTTTTTTTTAATTTTTGTATGACGTGAAGATATACGCTGAGTCTTCTGCTAAAATTCTCTTATTAAAAAGATTTTAATGGCAAAAAAATAAATAAAAATAGAATGAACTCGCGTACTTTTTATTAGAAAACTTATTTTTTAAAAAAGACTTGTTCCAAAAAAGGGCTTTAAAAAATTAAATTAAAGTTTCAGAGTGCGATTCAGGAATTGAAAATATTTTTTATAATTATAGTACTTGGTTATTTAAAAATAATATAAGCAACAGTAGTTATATTTATTACTCCGTTAATTCTTTCTGTGGGTTTTAGTGATATTTTCAAGCACAAAATAAATGGTAATTGTAAATTTGATTTGCAGGACCAGACACTTTAATTAATTCAAGTTAGTAAATCTTTATTCATAGAGCACGAATCTCTATGAATCAGTTGAACCAAGAATGTGCGACAGATATGTGGATTGTAGCTTTCTAGTATTTGAAACTGGAAACGATTTTATGAAATTGGCTTTCACTGAATCTTGGAAATTTCACGATGGCCTAGAAGCACTTTCTGTTACTCTGGAGGCGGATATTAACATGGATTTCACCTCTCAAAGGAAGGAACACCGCGATTAAAACTGTATAAAATTTCTTTAGACATTGTAAAGATATTTAAATTTTTATTCTAAATTCACTAGGTCTGCGTACTTGTTTAAATGAAATCTCTCTTTCAATGTACCACACCCCTTCATCCACAAAAATTAAATGACCAACTCTTACATTTAATTCTTCATCATTTCATTTATGATGTAATTTATTTTCCTCTTTACGTAAATTTTTCAGATATATTGAACTTTCCAAAAATTATTCATTTCTTCAGGAATCTGATAATTCTGGTTTTTATAAGTTTAAAGTAATTTCTAAAAGTAAAATATCCCTTCTCCTGTTCTAATACATATACACTTATTTTGAATTAAAAAAGACCCGGGGGTGGTTGTGCGTCATTCTCTTTCTTTTATTTACTCTTCGACTGAGTCGCCTCTCTCCCACTAAAAGGAATGTCAAATACGTTTCCTCAAAAGTAAATTATGTTTCAAAAACACATATCGAACACAGTTGGTTTGTTGACATATTGAATATTCTCGCATACGAAAGCCGAGTTCTTTGGTGCATGCAGTTTCAGATAAATAAAATGTTTCTGTTTTTTCTGCAGCTTAAGGTAAGTAGTTTTTGCAGTTGTGTGTTTGAAAGAATGTTTACATTTCAATACAGGATATTTTATAATATTGGACAGACCGAGATGAAAATGCCAAAAAAATAATCTAAATTTTGTCTTTTTTAATTTTTTATGAGGACATTACATCTAATGATAATATTTTTTAAAATATTAAATGTAAACGAGGAAGAAATGATTTTCATTTTAGAATTATGGGAAAAAGTTTTACTTGGTTTTCCGAATCCTGAGTTCAGATTTTTATTAAAGGCTAAATAAATAGCTAATTTAGTGTGTACTGAATAAAAGTATTATAAATCTACTAAAAATTTAAAAAAATCCTTTCTATCACTTAAAATAAGTGTTTCTGTTTTTTTTTTCCTAAAAAGTATTATTTTATAATTATTACAATCTGAAGTTTATTTCCTACCGAAAAATTATCTTGAAAATATACCTTATTTTTCTTACAATATAAAAATTAAATCAATTTTACGATTGCAAGCCATTTCAACTATAGATATTAAAACTATTCTGAACTGCTTAATGTTTTTGAAAGAATCATTTTCTTTCTTCAAAAAGTCATTTCTCTCTATATTTTTAGGTTTTATTCTAAAGAAATTGAAAATGGTAATGAAGAGGAAATTGTGTGGAATGACATCAGATTGAAATTAAAAATATAATTCTCTAGTAATACATCTAATAATTAATCATATATTATCTTTCATGATATTGAGAATTGAATTTCTTATTTTAAAAGAAAAAATCCGCAAATAATATTTGAATGCCTTGTCCATAGTTTTCAGCAGAAAAAGAAAATATGTTCATTGAAATTTTGATAAAACAATAAAAATCGATTTGTATTTCATAACAATAATTGCTTAAAACTATGAAAAAATATTTTTACAATTTTTAAAATTAAAAAAGAATTAGCTTAATTTGTAATTCTTTTGGCTTTTAAAAATGCAAAATTTATTTCTGTATAATAATAATATTTTCGAAAACTATCGCGGAAAAATTATAGAATTGATACTCCCTTCAGTTGGCTTTTTTATTAATGATAAAATATATTTTTACCAACAGATTACCAGAAAATCACCTCTTGAATAGGAAAGAAAATTCTTAAAAAATAGAATAAATTATTTATCCATTTATATGTTGACCTTATACCATAGATTATACAAAGATTACCCCAAATGCATTTATTATCAAGAAAATGTGAAAAACAAATCAAATCTATTCCTCCGTTTCAAAAATGAGCACCTATTGTCTTTCCCGTATTCAAAGTCAATCAAAATCATTAATGATTTCTCAGAATGATGACCTACCTCCTTATAGTTACGAATCCGTTTCGCTAATCAATTCCTGGCACCATTTCCCGTTTATTTTGCCTATATCCCAGCAGAAACTCATCGAATCTCCCTAAATAGGAAAGAAGACCTCGTTGATCGTTTCCAACTAATTTTCAGATTTCCTCGAAGGAATTGGAAAGGAAATCAGTGACAATTAACTTCAACATAAAGTCTGAAAGGGAAAACCGAAAGGAGGAGGCTCAAAATAATCTTTAAATGAATTGATTTAATATGCTTTTTCACTTGCGTTAGAGTTCTCAACTATGCCTCCCAAACCTTGAAAGTCCCAACTGGCAATTTGTTTGCCCTCATTGTCTGAGTATATTGAAGTTTATTAAAGTAATTTAACAAAACGTACTTTTTTGCCCCATTATTTGACTTTTACCATGTATTAAATATAGGTACAGTAGTATTTTAATATACATTTATTTAACTTGACTGATTACTTTCTAGTTAGTATACAAAATATAGAGGAAGTATAGTATTCGCTTAAAAATTCGGACTTGAAATTTTGTTCAATCTTTACGTTTCAGACATGTTTTTCTGAAAAACACATTTTTACATTATATCTATCTGTCTGTAAACACGATAACTCAAAAACGCTTAGAGCTACAATGCCTGAAATTTGATATCTGGAATTAGGAGCAAATTTTGAACGAAATCCATTGAAACGAAGTCTGTCTCTCTGGTGGTATGAGTACAAGTGAACTCGATTTCAAAACGTAAAGAGTTACAGTGGGGAAATTTGGAGCATCGATTGAAGATCTAAAATGTTGATGTTATCCAATTTTAAATGAAATTTTACGAAAATTGAGATTTTCCTCCTATTTTTCTGTTGTCTCACATACATATAAACGAATTAAATGATAAATACTGTGACTTAAACATTCGTTATTTTATCTTATAATTCGACTGTAACTTTGCATCAAATTTTGGTGTTGATCGGAAGGTTAAAAAGTGTCCAAAATACGTATTCTCGCGATAAATTTAATTAAAAATGGCAAATTTGCGCCAAACATATATATTTTCGTAACTATTGTTCACCAGTGCCATGCAAGGTCATTACTCACAATCCGAATTTTTTAGGAATGGGGGTAATGGGATAAGACCATTATTAGAGAGAATGCAAGAAGTTTTCGGGGAAACCCCTCCTGCTGGTTTCATATTTGATAATATAGAATATGTAATCGATTTTTTAGTTATTTCCATATGCTTTATAATTTTTATATTTGAAATACCTGCATATTCTTTATTATTAACTAGTTAATTTGAAAAATTCAAAACGTCATGATTAGTTAAATAATTTCAGTAAATTTTGATTTCTTATGAATGATGCCACCTTGAAGTGAATTTGATAAAGATATCGATATAAAGATTCTATGTTATATCTAATAATGTATAATAGGGTGGAACAAAAATGGTCCTGCATTTTTTTTTAATATTTTAGTTTGGCAATACTGCGGAAAAGCTGTCTTTTAGGTTCAAAAACAAATTTTAAAAATTTGGTTGGAATATTATATTATATTGAAATGCCACAGAGAGCTTGAAATTTGTACAAAATTTGAAAAAAAATGGACATTTTTGAAATGAGCCTTTAAAAAGTTTTCTTACATTTTGTTTAGTAATAGTGGGGAAAAATTAGCTTTTAAGTTCAAAAAGAATAAAAGAAAATTTTGTTCCAATACAACAATATCGCAATATAGTGTCGCAAAGAACTTAAAGTTTGAAAAAAACAAACAAAAAAAAAAAAAACTGAAAAATTATAAACTTTGACAAAATATTTTTATGAATTTTCCATTCATATAACGTTACAAAAGATGTTTTTTAAATACATATATAAGCATAAAGTATTAATACATATATAAGCAACTGAAAAAAATATACATGTATATTTAAATACATATATAAGCAAATGGAAAAAAATATACATATATATTTAAATACATATATTAGCAACTGGAAAAATTATTAAAATATAATAATAATAAAAACTATTTTTTATGTCAAATTTTGTATTTCTTACTTCTGTATCCTTAATGATTACAATGTGACAGCTGCAAAATGTTTGTTTCTACTTCATTCCACATTAAACTTTTTTTAAATTAAATTTTGGCATATTAATACGTGAGTCAATTTTTGCTCTTATGTATCCTTCTGTTGCGATTGAACCACGGATATTTTCATAGCCACCAGTTTCACAGCTTTTTCCACTGCTTGCATGAGAGAAGGAAGCCAGGGAAAGTCGATAACCGAGTCCCCTATACTATTTGGTTCGGTTTCAGATACCTTATAAAGTCTTTCAGAGAATCCTTGGAAACATGTTTTAACAAGGAAGGTTCAATTACGCCGTTTTCAAGCCATGAGATCATGTCGAAGTTTATCTTTGGAACATCAAACTTCCTGACTCTGCCTTTACTTTCTGTTCCTGCTTATAAAACAAGTCGTGAAACAAGTTCTTGTTGAATTTTACGTTCACCACTTAGCATGGACAAATGGATATTTTCTGAAGCAGCAAAGTACTCATTTATTTGAATCATCTGGTCTATAACATTCTTGAGATCGTCAGAGTGGTAGCATGAATATGAGATGAGATTAAATCATGTTTGGAATCGTAAGTACACGAAGGTTTTAACTTAATATTAAATCACACAGTTTTATCTCTTCTTGTCTGTTTGACGGATCTGGTTGTTTTGTCTCTTTTTGTGACGAACACTGTTCTTCAGCGTTGTCATTGCTGCCAGTAATCGTTTCTGATACACAAGCATTTTTTGTTAAAATGTAAGTATTCTCTATAATTCCTTACTCTTTCTTTCTTCTTTCTTCCTCAAAGCGCTTGTGGTATAGCAATAACAAAATTACCTATAACTATTTTACTATTAGAGCGTTGATCGTTCAGTAACTTTTGTTCCCTAACTGGAACTTTTTTTTTAATGCAAGTCAGCAATATCAAATAAATGTTTAGTTTCTTCTCTAAATTCAGTGTGGTTGGAATCAAACTTATCTAACAAACTTATCTTTACATTTTCTGCTTTTAGACTTTAATAAATTTCTGTATTTAGCATGATGAGCCTTTATCATTTGTGAAATTCTTTTGTTAGAAGCAACGGAATAGAAGCTCTTGACCATATTGTTCTATTATAGGAACTAAATTGAAACATATTTCACTAGAAGAAGGATCCTTCTCTGAAGCAATTTTGAGCTTATGTCTAATATAACAATAGCACTAGATTCGTATGTAGTGAGTTCAACTTCGAGCAAATCACTAAATTTCCCAAAAATAGAACTCTCTGATATTTGTCTTGTCTTTACTAACTTAGACTGAGCAATTTTTTCTAGCACTAAAGCACAGAAGCGCACAAACTAACAAATCAGTTACGTTACTCAGTTCCACAATAGACGGAGCGGAGACGCCAACTCAACTGAAAGGCAAGCTACTGATTTGAAACCAGCTCTGTTTTTGTTACCGGAATCAGACAAATCTCCCCCTTACCTCAATAACTACCACTCCGGCGACGACTCAGTGCCATGCCAGAGCAATAGTAAAACTGTTTTTATACTTTTAATCATATGACAACGTCTATTTAAAGCTTTTTATTTTATAATCGAAGTACGTAAAAATCCTTAAAAAGGTAGCTTTTATGAAACTTTAACATCCTTGAGGCGCCTCAAGATGTACACCAATATTTTTTTATAATTTTTATTTATCTTACCTATTCCATCAGGTAACTTTACCGCGCTATTATAGATTAAAAATCAAAAGTTGACTGTTACGTAATAAAACTTTATAATGTATCAAGAATTTCAATTTTTTTGAAACTTTAACGTTCTTGCGGCATTTCAAAACCTACTCCAATATTTTTCATATTTATTATTTATTTTATCTATACCAAAAGGAAACTTTTCCGCACTATTACAAATTAAAAAACAAATATTGAATTTCTTCGTTCCACCCTATTATATAGTAAAACAATGAAGAAAAAAAATGAAAATTATTAAAAAATTCAAATTCTAATATTATAGACATCAATGATAGTAAGAATTTACAAACTCTTTTTTTATTAAGTATTTTTATTGACATAATCTCGGAACTTTTGGTGTTGTGACTTTTTTTTTAAAACAAAATTACCAATTTGAGAAGATAACTGGACAGATTGTAGAATATACTTACACATTCATGACTTTTATCCTGGGTAAACCAAGACATATATTTTTTTCTAATGAACCAAAAACCCATATTTTGCCCTTTAGTCAGAAAATGCTTCCGAAGCTCTTGTTACAAACGAATTTAAAGAAAATAAATTCAACGGATTATAAATATTATTTTAGTTTCTATAAGGAATTCCAATTTTTTATATGATTTAAATGTTACTAATGTTTCTTTATATGCCCTTTTTAAGATTTGATTAAATATTTATGGAGTTAAATTTAAAATTATTGTCTATTTCAAGCCATAATGTAGATCAGAAGAATCTTTTTCTTATTAAAACATAAAACATTATTTTTTCTTCTTATTCAAAAACTGCTTTCAAATTCGAAAAAAAAGTCAAGATCAAAATACATATTTAATCTCATAAGGGGATATGAAAAACACAAATTAAATAAAAATTTATAATACATTTAGAGTAATTTTATTTACTTTTTATAATAGCGTGAAAGTGCACGAGAATATAAACGAAAATACTCATGTATACATAGATTAATCAATACGAATATTAAAAATGAATACCTATATGAACCTGTGTATTGGCCTTATACACTCACCCACATACACACATTCATACTTTTGATTCACATCTACCAAATTTGGCACATACATACATATATACTTGTGATCCACATCTACAAATTTGGCACATACATACATACATACATACATACATACATACTTGTGATTCACATCTACAAATTTGGCATATACATACATACATACTTGTGATTCACATCTACCAAATTTGGTACATACATACTTGTGATTCACATCTACAAATTTGGTACATGCATACATATATACTTGTGATTCACATCTTCCAAATTTGACACATGCATACATTAGAGTGTAGGAAAATGCACCTCAGAGGAATTTTTTAGTAATTTTGATTGAGATTTTAATTAATTAAAAATTAAATGAAAGGCTGACATTTTCCACGATATATTCCGAATTTCAACCAAAGGAAAATAATTTTTTCATTATCTAAAAATTCAAAAAATTATCTTTTAAACGATATCGATAACTATATTAAATAAATATTGTTTTTTGAATTTTAGTAATTTTTTAAAAACATTTTTATCTTATTTCTAACAATAGATTACATTGTTACCTGGATTTCAGATCACTTTCATTGCTTCCTCAACTATCTGATAGCATGTTTTTCTTTCATTGTTGAAAGCTAAAGAAGAAGGATTCTATTTAATATAGGTATGTGTAGTTTACACACACACACAAAAAAATGATCACGGTATCGTGAAATTTAGAGATCGATCAACAGGCCATTTGCGTTTTTTAATAGCGATGGTATTTTATGTGATTTTCTCCATTATAAAAATCTGTTAACAATAAACAGAACTTAACTAGACAGAATTTAACTTACGCGGCTTTAATATCCGACAATTTGATGGAATCAGGAACATAGAGCTATAATAAACTATTTAACTGAAATCGATCATAACCAATACTAAAAACACTAAAGACGAATCAGCCGGTCTCCTGAGGCAATTAATGTGGAATAACACATTAGTAATTAACTTGTGTTTGCATTAGTATAACAAATATACCATTTCTTTTTCTCTTGAATTTCGCCTTAATATTGTAACCCGTTTGATCTTTTTTTTTAATTCAGAAATCATATACATAGTTCTGTCGAATGGTCTAAAGAAATTTTAAAAAAATCATACGTTATTCCATGGAATAAAATGAAAAGTACATTTTAAGAGACTTTTAGTTTATACCCCGCTAACGACTCAACTGATATGATCCTTCAGATTTATTAAGATGTATCAATTCTTCTTCAAGGCAAAATCAAATAACTCCACTGTATAAAAATACATTAATCATCTCACACAGTAAAAATTTTCTCTATATATCATTTTAATAGTTACTTCAAAACTCAACGCTTCTTTTAACACTCATTAATCATGAGTAACCAAAAATTTTGGTTGATTTAACACTCGAACAATTATTTTGACGACTTAATACTGTTGGAGATATGAACATTGTTTTATTAAAAGAAAAAGTAAAAGAAGTGATTAATGGTGTGAAAGAAAGGATTAAGCATGTCGTACGCCTGAACGCTTGGAAAAGAATAATGAATTTGAGATGAAATCTTACTTTTATGACCACACATTATTAAGTTTTAACCACAGCTTAAATCAATTGCATTGTTTTTTTTCTCAATTTACAATATTTTTGCAACTTAAGTAAAAGAAAGCATGGTTTTCAGTTTTTTGAAATCATTTATTTTTGTATCAATTAAACATAGTTAAACTTGTTATGAAACTTATTGAAGACTATGCTAGAACTATTGACTTTGCTAATCAATATTACAGAAAGTTTAGAGCTTACTATTGTAGACATGGTATAAGTATATCAATTTGTAACTATGTGAAGTAGGAAATGAAACTAAGAAAACGTTATTTCAATTGTAACATTTTCTTAAGTTATTATTAAGTGCTTCATAAATTTACACTGTAATTACATCTTATTATAATTAAATTTTGTAAATGGAGTTTTTGAAATCCCACAGAAAATAAATACGAATCACAGTTGTATTTTAAGTCGAAGTCGGAAAATGAGTATTAGATTTTTAAAAATAAACAGAAATTTTATCTGCCATACACCAGTTCCTAAATAATCAAGTTTTAAGTCTTTATGTTCTTTTATAGCACTTCTTCTTTTATATAGTTACCTTTTGATAGGTTCTAATAATGTTAATTTGTATATTGTTTATATTCATATGATAACATAAATCCCATGAGATATAACTTTTGGAAAAAAAAATCTTTAAAAACGCTCTACAAAACAGTCGTTGAACGCAAGTGAACTTAGAACTACCATTTTTGCCACACAATTATTCCCTGTTTTATAGTCATTATAGAAGAGCTTTTCTAAGTTTCATTTTGATTTTCAGTTAGACATATGTAACTTATATTTTACAACATTTTAATATCTTGATTAATAAATTAACAGCATTGTATAGTTCAAAATCATTTTTAAATTTCTCTAAAGTTTTTTCGCTATTTCAAATCTATTTCTCTATAAACTTGTACATTTTTAAACAGATGAGAACATTTATAAGTATATTTATATTTTACAATACTCTTTATTGTTTTACTTATTGGATGCATACTCATGGACATAGCTACGCTATTAATGCATTTTTCGAGCCAGCTTTATCATTATATGAAATTAAAAATAAAATGAAGTTGAATACATGAGACCTAAAACACTATCATACTACAATGGTTTCAATTAGAAAAGATCGGAACCCCTTTAAATTTTCTCAAATTTTTTCCCCAGATATTTGAAAAATTTGAACATTTACAATAATCTATTACTGAGACCATTGTTGAGAAGGGAGAAAAGAGGTACATTTATAAAAAAGACAGGCGTAAAGACAAATAATTTTGCATATAAAGAAACAAATGTATGAATGTGATTCTTAAAATAAGAGAAATGCAATTCACCATATACTTCTTTTGATTTTTTTAACCAATATTCATTTTTTATAACCCATATTACTTGAATGTATGTAGAATTGCATTTATCTTTAATGTTTATGTTCGGATGCAAAATTTCTGGTATTTTTTATTCATACATAAT
>JAPMOR010100781.1:11008-21926 GCA_026543865.1 Argiope aurantia
ATAATAATAAAATTAATTATTGGGAAATGAGTAAAGATAATAATAAAATTAATTATTGGGAATTGAGTAAATATAATTAAATTAATCGAGTGCTGCTTGCTACTCTGTTCCTATTACTTTTATAATTTTCTAAACGGTTTTGTTTAAAATATCATATCATAAACATTATAATTTTTTTTTAAATATGTCGCATTATTTTTACTATTTAATAAATGTTCATCAGGATTAAAACAGTATAGAGCTTAAGAAATAGGTTTTAATAAAGGGTTTTTCAAAATTTATCAGAAATAATAATTCACTAAAAAGTGAAATTACGATTCTAATAGTCCAGAAAATTCTTAGAATGAACTTTTCAAATTTCATTTTGAAAATTGGCATTTATTTCAGCTTTAACTTCAATACATAAACTCTCTTGTAATAAAAACACCACGTACCGCAATTCCCAAATGTGGTAAGAAATCTTAGTGTTTTTCCTACTCAATTTCGAATGTTTAGAGATTTTCACTCGTCTAGTATGGATATGAAATCAGAAACTAAAGCAAACAGTGAAAAAAGTCAGAAATGTTCACTATTGTTTAAGAAATTTAAATTTCTTTTTTCCTTTTTAAATCTAAAAATAAATGGCGATATGTGTGACGGCTTGCTGAAAGGCAAAATGAGACGAGGCACCAAGTGACAGTCAAATCATTTGGGAAGTTGTATTTTTCGGCTGATTGTGAATCTCTCAGCAAGAACTCTAGATTCAGCAGTTCTACTCATTAAGGAAATTACAGTCTTTCTGAATCTTTCTTAGCAAGAATTAATTACCAAGAGCATTCATTTTCAGATTAGCATTTTCGATTATTTTTAGAGTATAAGCCATAAAAATCTGTTCGTTAAGAAATATTTTGATGATTTTTATATTCGTGTCCAATTCAAAACAATCTTATAGAAGTTATGGTTATACTTCATTCAATTAGATTATATTTTTAAACGTATTCAATTGATAATATTTTTTAAAAGTATTCCGCTTCATTCTTCCTTTCAAAAATAGGCTTTCATGCATTAAATGTTTTTTTCAAAAGTTATAATTTTGTTCTTCTACAATCTGAGCATATATTATAAATTATAAAATTTATAATATATAGATCTTATTTTTCAGTAAGGGTTCGAAAATGTTGTAGCTTAGCATTGTTACGATTCAAATTTTTTTAAAAAAAGTGTAACAGCATAATGCATGCTATGTTAAATGGATTTTCATAGATGTCCATTCATTTTTTACTTTATCTTTTTTATAAATTGGTGTTACTTATTTTCTAATAGGGAATATAATAGAAAATAAATAATTTCGTAGACAATAATTCTAATTTTAATATGAGTAAAAGGGATCGAAGCAAGTGGATTTATTGATCGAATTTTTTTGTGTATCATTGGCAGCTTGAAGTGCTAGAGGGTGATAATGGAACAATTCCTGAGAATTTACACGTTCTAGAAGGTTTGATGCCTCCCAAGACGCACAATGATTATCTCGACACTAAAACCCGTAGATTCCAGAAAAAAAATTATCTATAGTAGTTGAGATAGTGCATTTATAGTGTCATGCATTCTTCATTGAACATGTGACTGACAGGAGACACAATTACACTATCTTTCAATTAGATATTTTGCTTTATGTGTACAAAAAAAAGCATGCTCATGTAATAATAAAAAATGTTCGATTTCCTCACCGGTGATAAATATATATGACTCACAAGGCATGTCACACCCGTTTAGGAACGAAATTTGCTTAGTTTTATTCTAGATTCACTTTGCAGAAATCTGATATTTAAAAAAAGTATTCTACGGTCTTAAAATATAGCAGATTGTAAGTGTCAATACAGCTATAAATTAATATTGTTTACATATACTATATTCGTGAATTTTTATGATATTTTTAGAAGGATGTTGATGATTCTTTTACAATTTTACAATAAGTTTTCATCTATCTGTTGGGATAATTTTTTTTCGAAACTGTTCGAAATGTATTTTCTAAATCAATCCCAGATGAGTGAAATTTGTTATCAAGTTAATTCAGGATTATTTCATCAGCTCTGGTTACAAAGAAAATATTGAGCACAATGCTATAAATTTCACGATTGAAATTCAAATTAGATTTTTTTTTCAAATACAAAACTTTTTAAAATTCATGTGGTAACGAAATCAAGTGGCCTTTTTTACATAGTCATAAAAGAGATGCATAACATTTTATGGTTTCTTAAGAGCCTATAATCCCATCGAACCCATCGTTTATTTTGTCAAAAACCTCTCTCTTCTAAATCGGATTCATTACCTTTCTCCTATCCAACAGCCGCGTGATAGAAAATGGGTTCCATAATCATTTCATGAAGAATGATTACACCAAAATGAAATCGCTGCTTTTTATCTTCAAAAATCATTAACACTAATGATTTTTTTACAATCTTATCCTAAAAAAATCGACTTTTTTAAAAAAAGAAAAAAATCGAATAAAGAAAGAAAGAAAAAAAAACATGGAAAAGTAACGTTTGAAAAAGTTCCACCTCATGCATTAAGACTTTTGGCATATTCGGTTAGGTGAAGCGGGGAAAAAACTTGTGGGACTGTCGTTTCGATTGATCGGTAACTAGCTAAGTGAAGTTCTGATGTTTTCAGTTACAAATTATGCTAATTCTGTGTATGTGTCAGTTAATTTTTCACTAATAAACTCTATTTACTTGCGGCATCATTATAAATCTTTTTCGTCGTGTTCAAATGAGATGAGATGAATGGGGAAAACGAACCGGAAAAATAAAAATATTGAAAAATGTGCAAAGGAAAAAAGAATCATTCAGTTATTTAAGCTTCGAGCGCATAACTCATTAATGTAGAAGGGTTCATTTGAGTTAAAAGAGGCGCTCTCTTCGACTTTTTTCTGATTTGGAAATATTTCGCGGAAATATGTTCTTCCGCTAAACATTTCTATATGGTTAGGAAAAGAGTTCGATTTCTATTTTTTTAAAATTATCAGCTGTTAAAAAAAAGAAACTGTCTTCAGATTTGTAGCCTTACGTTCAGTAGCGGATGTGAGCAGTTGACATTAGATCTTTCAAAATTAGAATAACACAGGCTATGTAATAATATTATTTACTTCCATAAAAATAATTTAACGAGGGTGGATGACAACATTTTAAAGAGAAATTCATTTTTGTTCTGTATGCTAATAAATATATTTATATTCGATATAAGTATGTTATATACTATACATACTTAAGCTTGTACAAATTTCAAAGAAATTCCAATTACAAATGATACCTAATTTCATATTTCGTGTAAAATGCATTATTCGTACATTTTCTGTACAGTTTCGTTGATCCAACTTTACCTCAAAATATGCATTTTGTAATATCTAATTTTCAATTGTAATGACATCCTAACGATCAATAAATTATTTTTTTACCGGTACCATTCAATTGCCACTAAAGTTGATGAATCTGCCACTGAAGTTGATGAATCTGTCTGTACCATTGAGTTGAAGGATGTTGACTGCAATCGCGTTCAGAACAATAAATAAGTCATGATAGACTCATTGTTCCAGCATCGTCCATTAAATTCCAAAAACCTCTGATTTTGTAATGCGCGTTCATGCGATTCATTTAAGACAACAATGAAGTTATTTACAAGAAAGAAAAATTGCATATATTCTTGTTATAAAATGGTGCATGGTGTGCCTTATTATCTACTAGCCGCCTTTGGCGACCAGCCGGTTCGTCAATATTACCGCTCACTACAATTTTCAATTAAATATTTTAAGTAACTGGTCTCTTAAAGGATTCTCAAACCAAACAATTTTAATCTTCAAATTTTGATAGTCATACCAAACTTATACTGTTTAGATCGTTTCATTCAATTTACTATATATATTTTGCTAATTTGTTGTCCTTTCCGGTAAAACTTCAACTTTAATTTAAAGTGGAAATGATGAAATTGCAATTAATATAAAGATATTTTTAAATAACACCAAGCGTTTTATTTTATTTATCATCTTTCTTGTTATTCATTTATTATTATTATTACTGAATATGAGTATTGCAAACAGAATCGCTCGGTATTTAAGTCTTATGTGAACTGCAAAATATTTTTCATGATTTATGTAATATCTAAAGCAATAATACAACAAAAATTTCTCAGATTCAGCATAAAATTCAGTTTTTAGTTTTGCTTTCAAAAGGATTGAAATGAAATCAATAATAATATTTTGTTCCGGCCTATAAATATATTTCAAAAATTATGAAGTCTAAATTTAATGCAGTAAGATATCATATTCTGAGAAATATTCTGGACACACCAAATTTTAAATAAATGAATGAATGTTTCTGTTTTCCACGATCAACTAAGACTTATTTATGAAGTTTTGAATGTTAAAAATTTAGAAAAACGCAGCATTTTCATAATCTTAGTCCAATTAATCTTGAGAAACATGCGCGCTAATTGGCGTATTTGCTTTGAAACGATCGATGGAAAATCTAAAATTATCCTTTTTTTATTGAATAGTGATATTCAAATATTCTTAAATCTGTCAGTTTAAGTGATTGATTTAGTTGATTGGATATTAACTCTTTTTATTTAAAATATTAGTGTTTCAAGTACATTTTGCTATTCGTAATTTCCACAGCAGAAGCTTAATGTAAAATAAAAAATTCGTTATTTATTAGAGCATTTATTAAATCAAGTTACATAAAATATAATCATTTTCCATTTAGACCATTTTAGCAGATCTGTGACTTACTAAAGGTTTACAAATCAGCTGTGGGGCCCTGATTTGAATGGATATCCTGTTCATATTAAAGGAAACTTGCCTTAAAATATAACTAATTTATTAGATTAATAATATAGAGAGCGTAAAAGATCATAAAATAATTTTTCTTGAATTTATTTTTTAGAAAAAATAATATTTCATATTTGTTTCATTTCCTACAAACACGTGACGAAAATTATATTTTTGCAGATTACATTTCCAAAAAGATATAATTTATTTTTAATTGGAGCTTTAATCAATGTGATGGCAACACTTAGAAAAAAGCTAATTTTTTCCCATGAATGAGAAACGTGCTTAATTTTAATTTTAATTTTTTACGAAAAAAATCATTTAAAAACATAATTAAAATGTTTATTTAAAAATTCATTAAAAATAGAAATTTACTTTTAGGATTAAAACATTAGTATCATTTAAAAGAAAAATTTTTGATCTTTAACTTCATGTAAAATTCTTTTTGTGCGGTAATATTTTCGGAAGTTATAGCAGAAACGCGTCAAAATTTCGCTTAATTTTGAAATAAATAAAATTCTAGTTAAAAATTGGAAAAAATAACCCCCAGGTGCACATTCCCGGCCTCCAAGGTATACACGTGCCAAATGTGGTAGCTGTAAGTTGAATGGTCTGTCCTGTAGAGCGCCAACATACACACACACACCCACACATTGCGCTTTATTATAAGTATAGATTAGAAAATGACAGCTCACGAGATTACATTCTTTTAAATAAAAAAATATTGTAGGAATTATGATGTTTATTGAAAATTTAGTGCTTTCGTTTTTTTTTTAATTCAGGCACTTATTTATTAATAATTGAGAAACGGGCATAAAGTGGGAGCAAGCGTTGTTGTTTTTTTCTGTGATGGATTATGGTGATTTGTCGAGGCTGAAGGTGTGCTGAGTTGTTAGCCTTATTTTGTTCCCCAGTAATCTTCTCAGAGATCTATTGTTCGATAAGACAACTTCGGATATCAAAACTGGAAAGGAGATTACCTTTCTGGAAACCAAAGGACTTTCTAAGCTTCAGGCCAGAAATTAAAATATAATGGAAACTAGCTTTGTATTTTGTTTGATTTTTTTTATTAAAAGTTATTATAACCAGATGGTAATTCAAAATAACAGCATGACAATTGTGAAACTAAGACCAATATCATACTCGTAATACCCCATGTTTCTTAAATTTAGGTTATTTGAATCGACATAGATTAAAAATCATTCTATTCGGGGAAAAATAAATCATTGATAATAATATACCTAATAAGGATAATAAATAAGTTTTGTTTGTCTTTCGTCAATAATTCTTCATCCGTCCCAAGAAAACGCATATTATATTTTTATCCAGTATCCCTATTAACTTAACATTTGTTTTTGAATTAGTAAATTATTCTTAAAATTTGCTGAAATTCTTTTAACATTATTTTTTTATTTTAAATATGCACTTTTAAAACATTCTAGTAAACGTATGAAAACGGAATCTGACAGCATGTGTCATCCTAAAAATTTTATGACGGTTAAAAATTTCTTTATTTCTCTGTTATGACATTAGGCATATTTTATGCTGATTACAAATTCCCCTAAAAGGCGACTTACTTTGGAATGTGATAAATAAAATAAAACATCTCATGTGTGTATTATTATAGTCCCAACATCATAAACGAATAAGTCTGCACTTAAAATATTTCTCTCCAAAACAAGAAAACTTTGAACTAAGATTTCGCAATCGAGATACTTGGCATGAAACGACTCGCACCACATTAGATCTCCATCATCTTGTGCTTCCGAGCGAACCGTTTTCTTGTGTTGATGGCTGATACAATCCTTTGCTACGACGCAGATAATTACTTTTCCCAAGACTGTTGAGCCTGAAAAAGTAATCGAGAGGCTGCAATTACGCGCGTGCTAAGTGTAAGAGGACGGAAAAATAATTGCTTCCATGCGATTGGCCAAAGGACAGTAGTTCTGATAAACAATCCGAGCGTTGTGGCATGTGGTCTACCACGGACAGGGAATCGGGTCGTTGTCGTACACAGCACAAGAGGTTTTTCGCTTAATATTTGTAATTCCACAAACCAAAAATTAGGTTTTACTATGTTTGCTTTTTTTTGTCTTAAAATGTTGAAATAAAAAAAAATGGAAGTATTTTATAATCGAGAAGTTTTACATTTTTATTTAGAAATAATATTTATAAATAAGTCTAACACAATTATCTTAAAATGACTAGAATTTTTAAAATCTCTTAGAAATATTCTCAAAAATCGTTCAAAACTTTGTACTAATAGATAAAATAATATAATGATAAAATGAGTAACAAGAAAAATTGTGTTAGCATGAAAATTCCGTAAAATCTAATCTGTAGATTTAAAATTAAATAAATTGCACAATTTCAGTCTTTATAAGTACATATCTCATCTTTCCAGCAATGAACTAACAATATTCTTTGTATACTTCTTAATGATAACACGTTTTATCGCCTTATAATAATAATAAAAAAAAATATCAATTTATATTCCTCCTTTGTACAAATTATTTCGTTTTCCTCATATTTAATAACAAATTTATGGATTCACAACATTCCGATCGATAATAAATGCATTAGTTTTCAGATTTCTCATTATTTTTCACGCTGTTTATTATTGACATATGACATTTCACGCTGTTTATTATGACATTTCTTTTTAATGAAACAAATTAAATTAAATTTAAAAAAAGAAAGTTTACTATTATTATTGATTAATTTCTCACAAAAGAAATACAAACATTTTAGCAACTTTTTTCAGTCTGCAAATGCTAAATAGCAGCAATATACAGTGAAGCTATATTGATGGAATTCGTATTTGATTAGTTCACCAAAATTTAGAATGGTTTTAAATTTGAAATAAAGTTATACAATCATCTATCTATGTATATGATATAGTTAACGTGAATAAAAGATGCTACGTATCATATAAATAAATGTTGGCTAAAGTCTTAATATCAAAATCTGTATATATACATTAAGGCTTTACAGAATTCCCCTAAGGGCAGTCACGTATCCATTAGAGCACACCTCACAAATTGCGATGAATTGTATAGGAACAGCAGCAAATTATATCTGACAGAGCAGCAAATTAGAAAAAAAAATGTACTTTACATTATGTGGTATAAAAAAGTTTTAGAAAATAAAAAAGACAGCAAAAGCAAATTATGAGTTAATTATTATTTTCACTTTCACTAACAACTTTCCATTGTTCCGATGTAGATGCTTAATGCATAGTTATTGTTGCTTCAGAAACTATCCTCACCAGCAAAGCACGACTTGGATTACAATCATGAATTACATGAGAGAAACCATTCAGCTAGATGGCCGTAATCACTGCGTAAGCATAATCACTGCGTCTTATAAACAAGTTCAGTATTCGAATGCGTAATCTGATCTTGTATAGCATCTTTTAAAGATGTATTAACATATTGAATGTTTGGAATTTGAATATGATTAAAGCGTACCTCAGTTTTATAGAATTTGCATATTTGATTGTTCTATTATTTGCTTAAATGTGTATCTTGTGGTATAAATAAGGTACTCATCAGATAACTGTTTGTGAACAAGTGATTAAGGTGTGAAAATAAAATTCTTTTGCCTTATATATTTATAAAAGCAATTGGAATTATGGAATTTGAACGTTTAGAACAATTTTAGAATAATAATTTTTCGATCTGGTTAAGATTAATATTTTGATCATTGATTGATATTTTTGTCAATCTTTTAAAATTGATATTCTTATCAACTTCTTTTATTTTGAATAAGAGAAATTGATAAGAATTATTTGACAGTCTGGTTTTTTAAACTTATTAGACTCACTTATATTTGGGTGATCTGAAAGAAAGTTGTACCATTTTAATAAACTACAATAATAAATTTTGCAGTCGGCCTTGGTGATCCAGTCCATGGTTTTAAATTTCAGGAGAACATTCCTAAAATGGGTAAAGATAATTGCTTAAAAAAATTAAAAGTAATTTTACAAGAACAAGCCTTATTTCGTATGGTTTTGGAAAACTACTTGATAAAATAGAACAAAATGTAAGAAACTGCAATCACGTACATTTTTTAGCAAGTCATTCAGAAATTGTCAAACCGTAATAAAGACGAACGATCAAAGAATAGGAGAAGATAGAAAGGAGTAATATCTATTTTATATCCTAAAATTGAGGGATCTAATTTGAAGAAAAATTTATGAAGCTATTAATTCAGTAAAATTAAAAATAGAAATTCGAAATTCGTTAAATATCAATAAAGGCGGCCTGCTCATATAATCACAAGAAAACAGCTAAAAAAATCAGTAAATTAAAAGATAAAGTGAAACAAATGCACTTTTAAAAGGGAGTTTTGAGGCAAATTCCACAAGTTTGTAAGTAACATATTTAAAGGTACAGCTTTATAAGACTCGGTGTAGCACTGTGAGGAGCTGGAAAAAGGTATGGTAAAACTCAACTACTTTATGAAGACTTCAAGTGAGTCTAATTGAATCATCTCTTTGAATGCTGAGATGTTTCACGAAATTATTAAGATGGGAACGATAACACTTGGTATAGATTCAATGTTAAATATTTGCGGAATAGATAATGATTTGACTATTCTTGCTTTGGTAATATTGGAGAAATGGTCCAAGGAAGGAGAATATCTTATGTGAAATTAAAATGAGGCAATGAGAGACAGTATGAACTGAATTATGTTGATTGTAAAACAGCGAAAGTCATATTTAAGTCAGATTGTAATATAAAATATGAGAAGTGCGCAATATGTAAAAGATATTTATGTGAATTATGCTTTCTAAGAGAGAGAGAATTATAGTAATGAAAGCATTCAATATATCTAATTCTTGTCTTATCCGCTGTTTTTAGTTTAAATCAATTTTACACAATCATGATACAGCGCAGTTACAGTAGACTCGGATAGACATATTATTATGTGTCTATCCGAGCCATGTGGACTAAATCGACATAGCATAAGCCTGTCCACTAGTTATTCTAGAATTTACAAAGAGGAATTACTTTCATTGCGCTTAAAACTTAATAAATTCGTGTCAATTATGATTTTCCAAGATTATTTTATTACTAATATAAAAAAAGAGTTTAAATTTCCTTAAGTTTCTAATGATCCCTATTAGAATAAATTGATTTAATTCTAATAAATTAATAACACATATACAAATATTACAAAAAATATAACAGATAATAATATATATTATAATAATATATATTATAATAAATAATATATAATAATAAAACATATAATATAAAGCAATACAACAAAAAAGGAAATTAAAAATATTATATTTATAAAAGTAGGTATCTACATTTAATTTAGATCAATTTTACTTTTCCTTATCCTAAAAGAACTTTATGAAATTTAAAATGACCGAAATATTAAATCAGTGTTATTTGGTACATAAACCTTCCTTAAATCGTGCTGTCTGCAATTTATTTGGTCATAAATTGCTTAAAAAATAGTAGAATGCGAAAACCAATTTCAATTTATTTAAGTACTTTAAAATTGCTCAATGAAACCAACAGAAATATCCAACGGCATGTTCTCTATTAAGCGTAAACTCTGTTCTCACTTCATTAGTAGAGACATTGTCTGTTAAAATAAGGAAGCAAATATTGCACTTAATGTAAAATAGTAGAATGCGAAAACCACTTTCAATTTATTTATGTACTTTGAAATTGCTCAATGAAACAAACAGAAATATTCAACGGCATGTTCTCTATTAATCGTAAACTCTGTTTTCACTTCATTAGGAGAGACAATTGTCTGTTAAAATAAGGAAGCAAATATTGCACTTATTGTAAAATAGTAGAATGCGAAAACCACTTTCAATTTATTTATGTACTTTGAAATTGCTCAATGAAATTAACAGAAATATCCAATGACATGTTCTCTATTAATCTTAAACTCTGTTCTCACTTCATTAGAAGAGGCATTGTCTGTTAAAATAAGGAAGCAAATATTGAACTTAATGTAAAATAGTAGAATGCGAAAACCACTTTCAATTTATTTAAGTACTTTGAAATTGCTCAATGAAACAAACAGAAATATTCAACGGCATGTTCTCTATTAAGCGTAAACTCTGTTCTCACTTCATTAGGAGAG
>JAPMOR010100781.1:21936-40806 GCA_026543865.1 Argiope aurantia
AGAATGCGAAAACCACTTTCTATTTCTTTAAGTACTTTGAAATTGCTGAATGAAACCAACAGAAATATCCAACGGCATCTTCTCTATTAAGAGTAAACTCTGTTCTCACTTCATTAGGAGAGACATTGTCTGATAAAATAAGGAAGCAAATATTGCACTTAATGTGAAAGTTCTTTAAAAAGCTTTCAACGATTAGTTTTACAAATCTGTTATAATTAAACAAATGCATTGTGTAGGAAATGTCTAGTAAAACAAAAATACAGCAGGATAAAAATTATTGATACTCTTTCCAAACCCTTTTGATAGATTTTGATTGGATATTAATCTTTTGTTTCAAGATACATATTATTGATTATTATACACTTTTCAAAAGTATGTTTTTCTGCTTGCTAAAACATTTTTGTTATCTTAAAGGATTATAATATGTATTAATAAAATAAAGAATATTTAAATGAACAGAAAATAACAAAGAAGCAAGTAAATTACAATAAAACGCTCAATGATAATTTATGTAAGTATAAAAGATATATATGAATAGTTAAATTTATCTGCGTAATGCATTTCCAATGAACTGCCTGATGCAAATGAATCGAGTTTATCTGGTGATTCTGCAGTGTCAAAAAATATTTAAAATAAATTTTTATTCAGAATAATTGGTGACGAATTAAAAATTAAAGTGTTTTGTTTTGTTCTCTTTCAATTGAGATTTTTTTTAATTCTCTGTGCATTTTTATTTAACTTGATTTGTCTCATGTTGTAAAACTGGAATTTCATAAAGAATTTTTCACCCTTTTTGTGAAGTGCCAGAATGCTAAAATTTCCACATTTATGTATTTGCGTACTTCATTTAAAAATTTTCAGATCAAAATTATAAATATATAGATTTAATGACATTTTGATTTTACACAAAAAGCGGGATTTGGAAAGGAATTTGTTGAAAAATTGTTTGAAGTTACCTAAGTTTTTATAAGAGTGAATTAAAAATTAAAGATTAAAATTTGTATAAATTTTGTTTTTTAGAATAATAGTGAATTTTTTAAAAGTTGATTTCATTAAATTAGGTCAAAATATATATTCTTAGCAACAAGTATATCCATGAGTGCCAAATTTATTAGCAACTTGCCGGCTTCGTTGACCAGCACTGTCAATTCAATATTTTATTGTACTAGATCCCTTTCATAACCCGGTAAACCCCTAGGTTTTCATTATGACATTTTCCGTCGGACTGCATGGCTATTTTTTTTAGTTAAATATACCGTCCTAACATTATTTTTAAAAATAAAATACTGTTAGTATCACATTTCTGTTAAAACAAGATGGTTATATTTGAAAGAAAAGTTTATCTCCATAACTGTAACAGAAAAGATTGGATTACCAGTTCTTCACATCATTCTTCAGGGAATTGTATCGTAGAATGCTTGCATTCATCTCATTTCCTGGAAAAGGAAAAAGAGGTTATCGTTAAAAGGTAATACAAGAGCAAAGTTTTCTTAAATAACAATCCTGTATATGTCAAATAATGCATTGATATGGACAGTAATCAACTGTTAAAAAAAAAAAAACACCCTCCAGTATGTCAGTTATTTAGTTTTTCTAGTTATTCAGTTTTTATAGAAATAAGTTAAGTTAAATGTTAAGAAATTTTAACAATAAAAATTAATTATAAGACAAATTATCAATATTGTATGATATAATTAATATCGGAACTAGGTTTTATATCTTGTAAAATTTTTCACTCTTTTAAATTTCTTGTAAATGTATTCAAATTTTTTAGTATAATTGAATATAGATTTAAAGGCTTATCATTAATGTAAGCACGTATCAAAAATTTTCGATCCGGTCAGTTTTATTGTATATTTTATTCCATTTTCCTTTTATTACTCAAAAGTTGCTGATACTTAAAATAAGAGACTGTGGTAAAGGGGTGACTGACTATAATTTAAAAAAAAAGTTAAAATAAGAGTATCATTTAAAAATTTAAATACATTTGCAATAAAATTAACAAATAAGTGAAGTATTTGAATACTAGTATGTCCAAACATGATAAAAGTGGAAAAATTTTAAATTTTATATTTTGATATGGGAACTATATTTTCGGTTTGGTTTAGTTATATTAATGTCCCGTTTTAAAGCAACACTAGGGCTATTTTGGGAAGGACCTCGTAATTTTGAACCACGGTCAGATGACGAGGACGACACCTGAGCTGGCACCCCCTCTCCACACCACGCTACACCAGAGGGAGGACGTTTGGTCATGACGGATTTAGCGTGAAACAGACCCCCTTACAACGGATAACGGAAGTATATTTTCGGAGATATAACTTGCGAACGACATTTGAAATATTTTGTTTTTTATATCATATGAAATCATTAAGAATAAGCCGCATGTAGCAGTTTTTATATTGTTTTTTAAATATTTTTTATTTAAATCAGAAAACTCATCACGAAATTTTAGTAGTATAAATAATATTGAAAGCTGATGTCTTGAATATTTTTTATTAGAAAAGTATTTCGAAGCACTATTTAAAGCAACTAGCAGTTTTTCTAAAAAAAATTATTTAAAATTTCTTTATTTTAATACTGTTGCTTCTAGTTTTTCTCTTTCCGCATTCTTATTTTAGTATCATCCTGTTATTCTTCTAATCGGACATTTGCCATTGACTCATTATCTACTGACTTCAATTTTTCTTGCAGAAGTTAGTGGATAACGAGTATATGGTTATTACTTTTCATAAAATTCTTGAATATTGACTTTTATTCACCGTAATCCCAGAAGATTAATATTGTTACAAACCTGCAATTCGGCTTCCCAGTATAGTTTGTTCCATCATCGGAAAGAAAGTTTTACAGTCATCGATAATGGACAGAGTCCGTGTGTCACATTGGGGGTCCCAGAGCTTGGCGACTATTTGGCGACATGGCGATCAATTTGGTATACTTTGGCGCCAAAATAGATTATACCCGAAACTTCGAGAATTTTCCCGATTCTTCCAGTAGGAACCGAGATACGCCTCAAACCTTCCTGATTGGTTGAGAGGCTTCTAGCCCCGCCTCCTGAGACCTATAAAAGGGGCTGCAGCTGCCAGAGAAGTCACGCCAGTAGTCCGAGTTAAAAGGTTGACGACAGGGGAGTTCGAGAACAGCGGAGTCCGAGACGGAGAAGTCGAAGACAGAGTAATCGGAAGCGACGGAGTCAAGCTAGTACTGAACTGAGCTGTGCGCTACTGTCTGCAGTAGATTCTGGTTGTATGCTGCTGTGTGTGCTGTTGTATGCTACACGTCTCGTGAGAAGACAATCGTCTTCTGTGCTGTATATAGTTGTTGCTTTTGTGCTGTCCTGTGTATCTTCATGTAAATAAACGTCGTGTTTATTTTCTACTGCCATCTGCTGATTGAGCGTTCCACACACCATATCACTCCCACTATCCAAACAAATCCCGGCAGAAAATTTCGTAACTATATATTACTTATGAGCATGCTTGATGTAAGTCAAACGTGGAATATAAATAATGCTCTTCTAAGCTAGCATTCTGGAGACAATGCATGCAGGTTTATAGCAAATTATTGCTCTACGCCAATAAAGAACTTGCAAAAATTAATTTTCTTTCTATATTGAATAATTCAAATGCAGGTAATCCATCTTATAGATAGACAATCGTACTTAGCCCGTAATATTACACAGCCACTGCTCATTCACAAACACCTTCCAAGAGGACTATCTCCGTACATATTATGGAATGATATTGTCATTAGTGTGCCTCCAAGGGTAGCTTACTAAATCAAATGGCTGGTAATTTAACTACTCGAAGTGTCTCTGCATGATAACTACTTATCTTGAGTTCTATTTATCTTTTATTTTCCTAAATAAAGCAATGTTTCTGACAAGTGAAAAATCCGACAGGTATACGGTGAAAGGTACAATATGATCAATAACGGATAACGAAGCTCTATTCTTTGAGGAAACCCTGTTAACAAGAGACAAGCGGCACAAAAACAGCACTTTTTCAGAAATCAGCGAACACAAGCACAAATCTCTATTAAACCGCTGTAACAATATCTGTTAAACCACTAAGGGAATAATTCATTGGACTACTACTGACTCTTCTCAGATTTGTCTTTTTTCTTATAATTTACTTCTTTTATAATAATTTTCTTTAAAAGAAGTCTCTAGAAAGATATCATATCTTCACTCCTAATGAAGATAGAACCAAAATTTCAGTCATTTCTAGAACTTTCGTTTTATTCTTCAAACTCGTTTCCAAATCATCAACTGGCTGTCCATTCGTTGTCATAGTTGGGCGTCAATAATCCATTAAAGATATCTTTGAAATTTTCTTACTTATTATGAGACTATTTGAGGAAGGAAGAAAAAAAAACATAATTTACGTAGAAAGGAACTCTGAGTCTTAAGTTTTAACAGTAGATGAAGAAAATCGCAAATAATCCAAACTATTCTTATTGCGCACACTTACATCTGCAGAGGAGTGTCATTTATTTTAATGATGGCGACGGATGATAGATTTTTGTCTTACGTTCACAAAGATTCATAAGGGAATCAATACTGAACATTGCTCCATGGTTGCTCCCTACATAAAAAATAATGTTTCAAAATCTTATTTAAAAAAAAATTAGTTTTCTTTAATTTAATTTTGGTAATAATTACGCAAACACATTCTACAAGATAATTCTTCCACTTTATACTCATTATTTACGTCCTAAATGAACAATAATGAAGATGGTGTTGTAGTAGGTATATTACAAGTAATATTAGACATGATAATTTTTTTGAATATGTTGCCAACCATTGATTCAAAATACATTTTATGCATCTCAATAGTAATTGAGTATAATACACTGACTGTGCGTTCATTAAGTATTCTATGATAATTTATTGCTGAATTTCCTTGTAAATATTATGTCGTGGAATGCAATTTCGGAACTCAGCTGTTAATTGACAAATAAGTAGATAAATTATGTTTGTAATTTGACTCTGGTATCAAATTATCAGAATTAATTCCTGTTTAAAATTATCAGACATTCGTGCATCAGCTGTCCAAAGTTTTCGGCTCTGAAGCTAAACTGCTTGCAACTTCTGAAGTATTTTATAATCCTTCCTTCAAATATATTGGAAATATCAAATGTCCTCCATTTAATAAATCTTCTCAGTTTTGTGCATTAAACAAATATATTTTCTAAATATACAGAGTACTTTTATTTAAACATTCATTTTGACAATTCATATATAAATATTACATCCTTTTCAATATATGTCTTACATTTATGGTCCATTCGTAACACCAGATAGTTTAATTACACTTATACGTAAGGTAATATAATAAATTACACTATATGTGACCGTTATCTACTTCGTGGAACCACAAGAAATCTGCACGCGTACATGTCTAAAGATAAGGAAGCTCTGGAAGTAACAATCCTAGAAGGTAGCAATAACTTTCCTCTGAAAAGAATGAAGCTTTAGAAGTTCATTTCCTTCAAATCAAGACGAAATCTTTCTTTTTTAAATGGCATCTATTCGTTACATTGAATAAGAACACCGATTCCGAAGAAAATTGAATTTCAGAAAGTAGACCATCGTAAAAAAGAGCTTCTCTGAACTTGACATGAGATGATTAGACGCTGACATTAAGGTGGGAACAAAATTCAAAACATACATTTTGAGATATAAGCATTTTTGGAAAATTAATGTGCAGGCCATTTATTCTAAATATAAGAATTGCATCTAATTTTATTTTGCATGCATTATAGGGTGTAATGAAAAAAAAATCAAATATCTAATTCTTAAAAGTGCCAAAAGCTATGCAGCTAAATGTTAATTTTCGAAAAAAAATATTGAAAACAATTATTGTATAAATTATGCATTTCATGCAAATGTCCCAAAATATGGTAAAAGTAGGAAACAGTACCCAAACGAGCCTTTAAATTTAAATTATATAATTTTAGGCTAAGAATAACAAATGACGCTGAAAACTGCATTTTTCGGATTCGATCATTAAGGATTCGACACATAATGATCACAATCTAATAAAAACTATTTTTTAAAATTCTATTGAAACAAATAGAGATCTATTAACAGAAAATTGAAATGCCAAACACAAAAATGCTGAAAAAAGATATTAGCAACAACATTCAATTTGATTATGAAGTGAAAATATAAGGAATCAGCATAAATATAAAACTGTAAATGAGAGCTCAATAGCATCATCTTTAATCAAGCATAAAAATGTTAAGATCAAGATCCTATAATTAGCTTAATTCTCTATAAGTTAATGAATTTTCTTATTTAATTTAAATCAAACGCATATAAGTTAATCCATTCAATCCTTAAACAAACTTGAGTTGACCAACTCAAAGACACAAGTTTAGACTCAGACCAAGAAAACGGCAACGTCTTAAACTCCACTCTGCCCTACAGACGTTTATAGACTTATTCTGTTACCCATAATTGTTTATCAATTAAAAATTAAACATTCCTATCTTTAAAAAAATTAAATTTTTAATTTTTAAAAAATTAAATTTCTACTTCTCATAAAATGACAAAAGTTTGACATTAAAAATGGTTTTTCTTTAATTTTTATTTTGTTTTAAGAAGAAAAATTCAATTAACTTACAGAACATTCATAGAAACAAAGCTTTATTTTTCCTTTCTCAATACTAAATTGCTATTATTTTAATTCCAAATTGTTACAATTTGTCACAGTTTTTATAATTTTATGAACATTTATTTGGTGGTAAATATAGGGTATTCTTTAGTGATTTCAATCAGAACTATGGGCCTTCGGAAAGCTGATGTACTCACGGAAAATTTATTTTTATCTAATTATCAGTATTCTTTTTCTCGTTCGTACTTTGTCGTAGTGATTTTTCTTCATTACGACATTTGTGATTACAGATTATTCGACTTATTTCAGAAAAGCGTTTATTGATCTTTTTTTTTCTGAGAATAAAAAAGTAAATCGCTGATAGTTTTTAATTTTTCAAAATATTAGTGTTCACTTTATTTTTTCTTTATTCCCAACATAGGAATCCCTTTCTGTAACACACAGCAATCGATTTTCTAATTTTTTCTTTCCCACTTATTATTGTCGGTTCAGCTAGTTAACGTTACCAATGCCATAATTATATCAATCTTCTTCCCTAATTGTTCTTTTATTCGAGAATAAATTTTTACGGAAATGGAAAAAATAATGTACTAAGGGCCTTATTAATTTGATGATTAAAGCAGCATTTGTTTACATGAGATGTATTACATGGAGATGTATTAAGTCACAATTTATTTCTCACATGAGATTTTAACATATTTGTTGACTGTCTAAATGATGTTTAATGGCCTTTTGCTATACTCTATCAATGAATAGATATTTTGATATCATGTCGCAAAAGATTTGACTTTTAAAATATATCTTAAAATCTTATCTTAATATGTCTTAAAAATATTACCAAGGGATTATTTTCATGAATTTGATGGAAATAATGAATTAAAATCAATTATTATTCCTAAAGCATTTAAAGACGACTACTTAAATTACTTGATTGTGTGGCGCTTCTGATGGGCATTGTTGTCAATATTTGAAACTCATATGAGGGATAGTTCTTTTGTAAACGAATTAATTTCTTTTCAATTTCATTTGCTTACAGCTTCTCGCTTTCTTGCATACGATGAAATAGAAGGAATTACGTAACTGTAAAAAAATTTGGACTCGATAATCGGGGAAATATCCACTTTTCAGATCTCTGTTAGTCCGAAAATCACATTTTTTGGAGTTATGTCTGTCCGTTTGAGAGAGCATAACTCGAAAAAGGTTCTGAACGTTATGGGTGAAATTAAGTATATGGTTTGTATTCTAAATTTGTGTATTCTTATGACATTTAAAAGAAATCTATTCAGAGAAGATCGGTCAGAATATATGTTAACAAGATAAATATGGAATGGCGGGGGTTAGATGTAGTGCACACATTTAAAATCTCAATTGTAGTATGCGTTTCTGTTGTGGAGATAACTAATCCGTCAAGTGGCTCCCCTTATATCGATCCGTACTTTCACAAATATGTAAGCGCGATACTTCAGAAACGCAGTAAATTAAATATATAGAAATTAGTTTGTGATTTTACGACTACAGTTTTAGTTCTGTGTCAATCTTTTTTTTTAATTGACCAAACTAAATGCATCGAAAATACATACTGTTTTTGGTACTGGATCCACATTCCATTGACTAATTACCATAGATCGTAATCTAATAGGCTATTTTTTCATACCTATTAATCGCCAAAGGGATATTATTAATAAAATGCATGTAAATTCCCGAAAATATAAGAGAGAGCTTAAGAAAGACCCCTCCCAGTAGGTTTCATGCTATAGATAAGTTTCCATCACAATAGTTGGGAACCGAATAAAGTGATGATTAGGTCACTACACCGATTCACTGCTATTTTACTTCGATTTTGAATCTATATTATATATTTATAATGTAGCAGCAAAAAGTATGAATATTTTAAGGTATTATTTATTTTGCATAATAAATAATTATTATTCTCTATGACCAATCTTAAGTGTTTCATTTTAAATAAAAAATATCTTCTTACAACTGATTTACAGAAATCTTTCAGCAATTTTCCATTGAGAAAAGTTCAGCATGTTGAATAAGGAAAAATGATGTTTTAAAAAACGAAGCACAGGCAGCAAAAATTCAGCCGTACATTAAGAGCAGGATTCTGTCGAAACTCACATTTAAGAGAACAATAAATCGCTAAATCGAAAAGTCACTAAATTGAATCCGAGTGCACAGTTAAAACTCGCCCCAAGGAAAGAATCCATAGAATCGCTTCAGTCTCTCGCGTGTGGATAGATTTAACAGGCAAATTATTTTTACGGATTAATCTAGGGATCTCGGTTCCAAATAGAGATAGCCAAAATTCTTGAATTTTTAATAACCTTCGTTTTTCCCGAATTCTTCTCTTGGTCGAAATCGGAAATTATTGCCCCGATATCCTCCTATCCCTCCTCCTCCCAGTAGAAGGGAGAGATTTGTAGGAATTCCTATAAATATCTCTCTCCAATAATGACTTTCACTTTTCAGAGAAACTGTATTGCAGATTTACAATATTGCTTTCTGTTTGATAATTTTTTTTATTTAATTAATAAAGTTTGCCATTGGGCAAAAATTGAATTTTGCTATATTTTGTATAAATCTGTTTTCCGTGATTTAAAAATAAATTGAATTCAAAGTAGTAATTAAGTCATAAAGCTATTTTATTTCTAATGTAATATAAAAATTGCCATTGCATGATGGGTAAATGTTTCATTTCCTCTTAACCTAAATTCTTTAAAAATATATTTTTTTTTGGTTTGTTGGTAATTTATTTCATTCAATATTGTTAAACTCCTTTAATCTACAAATATGTATATTAACATAAATTATAAATTGGGATACCCCAAAAGAAATTCCTAACCCCAAACATTTTATCTTCATCTACCTTCGAACGTTATCAACAAACTCATTTAGAAAAATGCTTTCTCACAACACACGTTTTCCTCGCTTCCGATCCTGTCATTAAGGATATTCCGAACCAATTCTTTCATCAGGGAGAGATTCTTTTCCCGAGGAGTGATTCTGTGCAGACGGAGGTCTCATAAGTAAATAGCCGGTAAACAGCAGTCGCATCCGCTACTGGTGTCTCTAATGTACCGAACAGCTGCCAATGACTAGAAGAAAAGATGGCGGGAAAGAAAATGACTTTTGATACACACGGTGTATTGGCTTGAAACGTAGCGCGATCTGTGAGGTTCTAATGGATATAAATGTCTTCAATGAGTTTTCTCCTATCTCTTATGTATGTGCGGTCCCCAGAATGCTTAAAAATATCAACCAATGTTTAAAATTCGAAGCTATATTAATAATTACTTCTGAATTTTATTAAATGTATCCTTTTCAGTTTATTTAGGTTAAAAACAAATATATTTATAATAAAAATATTATAAGTTTAAGCCTGATTAGAATAAAAAGTTCAGTGAGAAAACGGAATTTTCTATAAAGCATCATTTAATCCTTTTACAGGAATTTATGTTATTTACGGCTCAGTAATATGCATAATAGTATATAAACAATGATGCCCTTTGAAATTTCGGTTTCTAAAAGCACAGTGCCAATGACATTAAATTTATTGAAATTAATTTATAATACCACTTCCATTCCATAAAAAATATGAAATATTAATTTAATTATCTATGAGATATTCAAATATGTAAAATTTCATTTAAATGAAGACCCCCTACGTTTTGAAAAAAATCATTTATATGCAATTTCTGCTACAGGATCAAAAGTATAAAGACTCTTTCAAATTTACATCATTTCCGATTTCTCCAGAGAGAATAAATGAAATGAATTTGAACATAGAATTAATATATTTGTAACCGTGTTTCATATTGAAAGTTAAATCACAGAAGAATTGAGAGAATCAACCAGAAACTTATGTACTAGAAAAGGATTTGGAATCACCGCACTTCACCTTAAGTTGATAATAATTTTCAATTATGAGCAATGTTTTTATTTCCTGCGTGCAATACTTGTATGCATTGTAATATAAATCACATGCATTCGGAAAAAATATGAAGGACTTTTTTAAAGAAATCTAAAATATTACTTAACATTGGCTTTTGTATGTACCATACGCAGTATTATATTTAATTTACGAAACTAAAGATTATATTTCAACAAAATATTGTTTTACAATCCGAAAAATTGATTTGAACATTTAAAAGAAAATGAATATTTATAATAAATAATTACTAACACCACATTTGAGAAGCATAGGCTATTCTTTTATAATTTAAAAGTCTTATAGATCAAACAGCTTATAAATAATTCACACATTTCGTTATCCATAATGTTGAATGACTGAAAGTTCAGAAAAATAACACTATTGAAATGAAAAGAACTTCAGTTGCCCTCCTTTGGAAAGCTTAATGATGAAGCATTTTTCACAAACTGATAATGTTAAACTTCAATATTAAAATATATATATATATACTAATTGCATCGTTATATTTACAACTTTACATCATTAATTAGCTTCATGAATTACTATAAACTTTATTATTAACTTTATAAGCATTATTTAACTGAAAGTAACGGGGTATGTATTTCTTTAGTTTACCTGCAATATCATAATTTCTAACAATTTTTAACATTCATTCTGTGCTATTAGGATAGCTTCCACACAGAAATGAGATTCCCACTTGTTTCTTAGACATTCTACAGGAATGACATGAAACTCTTGTCAAAAGTGAGCTCTGTCACATTTTAGTGTCTTAGGAAATTCGATATTCCGTTTCCACTCAAGGGGTTTTCATCTTGTTTTTCTCAATTTAAAGGTGCCATATTTTTGCATCTTATCAAATAATATCAGAAATTAATTTTTTTTCTCTATAAAATGAAAAAGATCAAGTTTGATAAATTCTAGAGAGAAAACTTTTATTTCGTCATGCATTTCCAGAAGAATAAATTTCTTTTAATCCGTTTGTTGTTGACTTAGCCGAACTGTAACTGCCGCCAGGCAGCGTTCTGTCTGTCATTTCGGTCTGAGAATTTTTTTGATCAAAGGTTGTGATCTCGATGGCTTTTAAACGTTGTGATTTTTGTGTCGTCGCAGATAAAATGAATAGATGGTACGAAGCTTTTTTTTTATTTGGATTTCCCTTTTTACAACGGAACCCATACCGTGCAGATGCATCCCATATGGTATTTTGTTTTTAATGCAGTTTTACTCTCTGCTAGAAAAGTGAGTTCTAGATTAGAATTTTGATCGGAACTTTCGAATTTAGTATCATAATGGGATTTATTATTTTAAATCAAAATTAAAATAAAAATATGAAAACGACATTTTTCCTCGCTTTGAAAAAAAAATGTAAACTTAATTGCTGAAAGAAATAAGTAAACCATTTCGATTTTGATGATTCAAATAAAAAACAAGTTTTAAAGATTTGGCATTTTTCTGAATGCTATTTCAGGGAAGTATTTGCAGAATGATGGAGAGGAACTGATATTTATAGAAAAAGAATTTGAAGCATAGGGAGATAGTTTTCATGTGCATAAAATTATTCGAAAATGCAGAAGTTTGTTCTCTTTAAAGTTAAGAAGAAAAGAAGTTCGCGTTATCGAAATTAGAACTGGAAATGCATATTGGAGAAGTAATATTGAACATTCCGAAGTCATTTCTAAAGCAAGAAATAAATGATTACAAAAATTCCATCGATGAAAACAAAATGCGGAATTTAGTTCAATTTATAAAACTCAGGTTGAAAAGCTGATAGAAATATTCTAATTTATAAAGAGAGCTACTATTGAAACCATGAAAACAGATTTATCCATTCTTTATGATGAACTTGAAGGAAAACTACGAGCTGGTGTAGACACAAAAGAGTTAAAGCATTTTTTGACACCATCTTTAGAGGAGAGTTGCCTCCTGGAAAAGAAAGTCACTGAAAGAAACCTAAATAAAGATTTGACAATAACTTCCAAGTTTTGAAAAAATTGATAAATTTCATTTAAATTAAAAATAAATAAAAATAAAAAAATGTAAATTAAAAATTGGACTAAAAATTGTAAAAGGAAAAAAAATGGCTATATTACTCCTGGCTGGTTTCTTCTCTTTTTAGAAATATTGAAAGAAAAAAATTGAACAAGGAACAAGTAAAATAATAGGAACTGAAAACTTCTAAAGCGTTTTAATTTTCAGAGTAATGTGACTGGCACGATAACGTTCAGATGATAATGTTAGAGAACTTTAGTTCCCTTTGAGAGTACATAAAGATTTCAATAATATTTTGAAATTGGTCACGACATTGAGTGCCTTGCCATTATTCGTAATTTCAGTAATTTGGAAGTGTTTTTTTTAATCCAATTGGTTTATTTACACAGCTATGCTATTTTAAACTATTGTTGTAAGATTTTTAGGCACTAAAATCTACTAAGGACGTTGCAATATGTTCTATTGATGGAAATAGATTTTTAATCTTCTAAGGGCTTCACACGCATTTCAACGTAGTCCCAAGATGTATTCAAACGCACGTTGCACGCATGTTAAGGGTAAGGAACGATGCAATTAGTTTTTCACGGATAATGACGTAGGGAGTACAATTAATATAGAATTAATATATTAAATATATTTCGCATTCTTAGTTCAACTATTTTAAAATGTAAATTTGTACTTTTTACGTTAATCTTTACCTCTAATTATTTTTCTTCGCTGAAAGTTAACAGATAAAACTGAATTCTGCATTTTAAAGCAGTCTAAATTTTAAAGAATATAATATAATATATTGTTATATTGTTTCTAGTTTCATATATTAAGATTTATATTGTGTAAAAATATGAAATTGTGTGCTCAAATTTTTATAATACAACTCATTTCTAAAGTTGTTTAATGAACTGAATAAAATAATTTCTTTCAAATCAATAAAAAGAACAATAAGAACATTTTTTTTAAATATTTTTATTCTGGAAGTTATTAATATTTAATTAGTTATTAATATTAGTTTAGTAATTAATATTAGTTTAGTTATTAATATTTAGTTAGTTATTAATATTAGTTTAGTTATTAATATTTACTTAATTATTATTATTAGTTTAGCTATTAATATTTAGTTATTAGTATTTATACCTTGATGTAAATGAAACAAGTACAAAAAAATTGAATTATATAATTGAATAATTTTGTTAGGAATATTAAGGGACTGACAGAATCGTAAAAATCTTTATCAACATAAAGTATCTTAAGATATTTTTTCAATAGTTGATCAAAGAATATATATTTCTTAGATTAAATAATAGATCTATAAAATATAAAAAAATTAAATGGGAATTTCAAAAATTTTGAATTTATTTTACAGTTTTTTAAAACAATTTTTATGTGCTTTTTTTAACATTCTTTATTACAGGATAAAATTTGAGTGAATAAATGAGATAGCTTTTGTGCGATTTTTAATTACAAGTTTTTAAGGAGGTTCTAATGCAAAATAATGTCGGTTATACAATAAATTATTTTTGAATATTCAAAAGTGAAACATTCATAGTTATACCTTGAAATCACAATCTATTATTTACTCGTATCAAATAAAGGATTATACATTACTTAACTCAGATTTGGTTACTGATGAGGATGTTACTTATGGAACAAAACTTCATACACTGCACAAATTGGTGCAGAATCGATCTTGAAAGTTGTGGCGCCCAAACTGAGAACTTTTTTTATCAATATTTTATTATTATTATTATTATTATTAAAAGCAATCTAAGGATTTACAATCAAAGTTACGATTAATGGTAGTATTTACCTCTCTACTTTCTCCTATGCATATTCTTACGCAGGTGCAGCTCTATCCCTATTTCTTTGTACATTTGAATAGAATCAAGTATGGATTTTGTACGTCTCCCTACCCTTTTATATTGAAGCAAAAATTCGTTACATATTTGTAATAATAAAGTCAATGCAACGTATTAAATTTCATTTATCTATTTTTTTTGAGATTTTAAATGATTTTAATCAGACTCACAAATAGATAGACTGACAGATAATCAATCCTTTTACAGATTATATTAAAAAATTAATACATATCTTCATTTTGATAAAATTGCATGATAAATTTAACTTATCTAGTTGCTTTCGTTTGAGGTATCATATTCATGCACACACGGTCAGATAGATTTTCTATCAACCAGTTTCATCTAATATTTGAGATGAAATTACATTTAAGTTACAATTATTTTATTAAAATTGCATTATGCTGTCTTACGAGAAAGAAAGAAATTAAAAGTTCTCTCAAATTCTTTGACTAGAATGATTCGAAGGGTACATGCCCTGCCATTTTAACCATTATTGAATTGAGAGAAGGCTAAAAATTAAAGGGATTTAAACGGTTGAAAAAATGGTTTAAGCCATATCCAGTATGCTATATTGAACTGAAATTTGAGAAACAACTGTTTTTTTAAGTCAATTATATAAAGAATTACTTATTATACAAATTTTCCAAAAATTTAAACAAGATTCTAACAAGCTTCCATTTTTTTAATGTACGTTATCATGTTTAAATATTACATATTTGTATTTCTTAATCTGCTTTTTGAAAAGTTGGACTTAATTTCCATGCATCTTTTTAATGCATTTAAAATCCAGTGTTTATTACTTTTTTAATCCCAAAAGTGTTTAACTCTTAAATTCCCAGTTTATATTGCAATATTTTCAAACTTCGGTATTAAAAGATTTTTTTCAATGTTCCTATTAAAAATTAATAAAAGAATAACAGATGGTGTTTTAACTATTCTTTTTTTCTAAGTGAAAGCACATTCTTAAAAGTTTTTTCTCCATGATGGTAACATGCGGATTGGATGATCTAGGGGGTCGTAAATTACTGAAAACGAAAAAGTAGTTTTGAACCAATATTTGCAAAAATATTAAAATTTGAAGAAAAATAGAAGCGTGCAAATGTAAGGAATTTTATATTCTATAATTTGATTTAAGCGTGTTGTGTGAAAACTGGGGAGTTTCCAAGATATTCAAGAAAAACTTAAATGGGAACCAGAAAACATCGCTGTAACTTCGGTACCGATGTTCGCAGAGTGCGTTGTCAAATTCGAAAGATAAATTCAGTGCAACTATTATAGGCATTGAGTGGATGAAAAATTACTTGAAAACATAGGGTCGCAGGGAATGTTTATTCAGTGAAAATCGCAAAAACAGACGTCGAAAAGACAATGAGTTTGGCGAAGGGAATGGTTCTATGAATACGAGGATTAGGAACAAGGTAATCGAGAAGAAGCCTTCTCGTATGTAAATTTTTTATTCGTTCGATAAAAATAAAAGCAGGGAACATGTATCCATTAATGAGCATTGTAGAATTGATGGTCGTTATACTTCATTCGCAAAAAACGTCAGATTTCACGAATGTAACAAAAATATACTGGTGCTCTATGATGCATTAACCAAATTTTCTGACGTACAATTGTTGGTGTTCTCGGCCGTAAATCCGCAGGAACGTGCTGGAAGAAAACAACGTACTAAGATACGGTTCAAATAGATGATTCTTCCCAGATGTTAATGTCAAATTTGCGTTGTAAGTTCCACGAAATGGTTATGTGGGGATTTTCGATTGGCCAGATATTCGCATTGTGCATATTGAATACATCTCTCATAAAGCAGGCTCCATCTGAGAACAAAACTCTAGCAGAAAAGTATGCATCTTCCTGTATGGCATCAAGCATCCAGAATGTGAAATCCATCCAATTTGCGATTTCATTGAAAAACGTTACCTGCGACCCTATATTCTCTGGTAATTTTTCATCTACTTAATGCCTATTATCCTAGCTCCGAATTTATCTTTCGAATTTGACAATGCTCTCTGCGAACATCGGTACTGATGCTGAAGTGATGTTTTCTGGTTTCCGTTTTAGTTTTTCTTGAATATCTTTAAAACTCCCCAGTTCTCTCACAACACGCTTATATCAAATTATAGAATATATAATTCCTTTCATTTTCAAGTTTTCTTTTATCTTCAAGTTTTTATATTTTTGCAAATATGGACCCTAAACTACTATATATATATATATATATATATATATATATATAATTTTAGCAAAATCTTATTCCAGTCAGCCAACTTCAAACACAAAACCAATTTCATCTCCTTCCAATTTTAAAAGAAATATTAAAAATATATACCATTTATTCGCTGAATATTCACTAGATACGTCATATGGTGATATGGTGGATATTTAATTTTATTTCCAAAACCTTTTGGTACTCTTGCAGCACCAACCATTCGACCGATTCTGGCAATTTTTATTTCATTTTGTCCTTTAGATATGTCATCAATGATCATCTGCTCTCTATGATTTCCCAATTTCAAAATAATTATAAACGTTTGTGGAGGGTTTTGTGGGGGTATACTATTTGTTTTCTTTCAGCATTTCTTTATAATTATGTTTATCTGAGTTCTGGGAAATATATGAATACAGAACTTTTGAAACATGCGAATAAATGTTTTACATCAAATTTTGGCGATAAAGTTACAAAAACCAGTTGTGTGATACGTGAAATTTATAAAGCATGCCAATAAACCAATAGAAAATTAATGGAAGTAAATTGTTCAAATGTCTACACCAACGCTTTAAAAAAGAATACCTCGGCCACCTGAACAAAAATATAACGAAAACCCATCGCTTCAAGTTTTAGATACTTTCTTAGCAGTAGGTGATGATCAAAAACATTTGTTTGGGCTTCGGGTTAACATTGATACCAGATCGTGATAGTAAAATTCTCACCATTTAACTTAAAACGTAGCACAGAAGAATTCTGAGACAATACAGCATATCTGCACTTCGAAAATGCATTCAGTAAATCTAATGATAACGAGCTAGTGGTGAGGAATTTAATCCTCATGATATGCATGATAATCAAATAGCTTCTGCTGATGATGGAATAATGCGAATACACATACCACCTGTTAAGTGTGTGCAGGTACCAAAAAGATTTGATCTTTTGAATAATGTATGATGTGAACTTGAGATCCTTTCTCTCTTCTTAATCTCAAGAGCGAATGACGTTGTTAAGGAAAGCAAATTGAAACTTCCGCAAGATGGCGCTATATGTGGCACCAGCTTGCGTAATACGGATTTCAAAGGGAAGTATTGCAATCATTAAAAAATGGAGCTCAGGATTTTGTTGAAAATCCCTGCCTTAGACATTCCTACGTTCAAAACACACTTTTATAAACATTATATCAGTTTGTAAATCCTATAACTCAAACATGCTTGCGGCTAGATAGATGAAATTTGGTGATTGGATTTATTCTAGTTTTGCAGATTTGTATCAAATTTTGAACAAAGTTCATCAACAAGAAGTCCGTTTGTCTGACAACTAGAGTAAAAGTGAAATCAGTAGCTTCAAAACATTTAGAGCCAAATTTCATCTAATTTGGTACACAGGATTTACATCTAAAATATAGATTTTGATTAAATTTTAAACTAAATCAGTCAAAAAAATGGACTGTCAGTTGTTCTATACTTCTAAATATATATAAACACCATAATTCATAAGCGTAGCAACTTAAGTCATCAAATTTCGTTATGTGATTTTGTGATTTTATCTGTTGTTTCGTATCAAATTTTGATTTTAATAGGTTAGTAAAAAAACATCCAAAATACACTTTCGTGCGTTAGATTCATTCAAATGATCAGTAATTTGAATATCTATCTGATAATCACTGAAGGGAATTATTTCAGAATAATCCTATATGTATTATTCTATGCAATTAACAAAAACCTTTTGAATAACTAATTACTTATATGGCTAATAAAAAAATAACTGATTTTCTTATTGCTCGGCTATTTTTCATATGCAGGCAAATAAATTATATGAATAATTAATTAGTTTATTTTAAAGTATCTTACGTGTTACAGTAAGATGTAATCTACAAAAATAAAATGTCTCGGATATTCGAATGGAATTTTTTCCATTAATGGACCCACAGAATTACTGAAAAAATAAAGGGTTGGTATTTATTACTAATTGTTGACAAATTATATAAAATGAAATTAAGTGAGTAGATGCAGATTTTAAAGAAAACATTAGCTCAATAACAAAATTCATATCATTGTACAAGATCTTATCTTCATGCTGTAATTAATTACTGCACCCTTAGAGATAGGCATATTTAAAATAGGCAAATATTTTCAGCACATTAACGTTACATCAAATACATCAATGACCAAAACAAATAAAGTAAATTACCGTGTGCTGATTCGTATATTTAGAAAGAGGAGATTTTTTGAAAGAGTTTAAATTGTCTTGAAGAGTGGG
>JAPMOR010100781.1:40906-93112 GCA_026543865.1 Argiope aurantia
TTATTGACTTAAAGAACCTAAAATATAACTATTTACATCATTTCGATCATTTTTCCTCCTAAAATTTTACACCTCTAACTACTTAGGAATTATCTAAGGGCTACAATTAAGATTAATACCTTATGCAAAATACTCAACTGAAGTATTGATACTCATTTTCTAATTTCAAACAGGAAAAAGTTATCCGCTTAAGCATATTCGTGCAGTAAAGTATTAAAAGTGTAACATTCATGCATTTCTCCAATATAAACATTTGAATTTCTATCGAATGTTAAATATTTTCAGTGCAATTTCAAGTATTTGGTTTTATTAAAAAGGGACTCTACTAAATCTTGAAGCTAAGTTCCATTCAAAATTTCTTTAACAAAGAAGTAAAAAATTTTCTTATATTGTAATTAGTTCGATTGCTATCGCCTTTATTAAAAAAAAATGTTTAGCATATATATATATATATATATGTATATGTATATTTAAAAAGATTAGATTAATATCAAAACATTTTGCAGAATGGCTAGGTTTTCACGCTTAGAATTTCAACAATTAAATGGCGAATTTTGTCTAACATATATTTCATAGAATAAAAAGTGACAGAAAATGTAAACAACACTAAGGCAAATGTTTAAACATTTTCCCCCCTTTTTTAACATTGATCTAAATAAACTTAACCTCTAGTACAACTAAGAATAAGAACTCTGCGGTCATATTCTTTTTAGAGAATATTTGCGATATATTTCTGGTTTTAATACTGGAAAGACTTTATTTTATGAAAAGTTTTTTTCCCTGCCGCGCCATCCTTCTTTTGTCTAAAGGGCAGGAGAGCAGTACAAATGACAGGAATAACAAAAGGTCGGGAGGTGGGAGGAAGGACTACTCGGACTTTAGGATAAAAGATTCCCTCAGGGACTTTAGGAATTTCTCTTTTCGTTCGAAAGATGCAGTTTTAGATCTCCTCTGGGATTAAGTCGAAGATTTTTACCAGTGGTTGGTCCTAAACTTTCAAATTTTTTTTCTACTTCTTTTCTTGTGGGAAGCCTTTTTTGGTGACTTTTCCTTTGTTTCCTTAGCCGAGACTTGTTGTCCCAGCGAACCTAAGATTGCAGCTTTGATAGTGAGAAAAAGAAAAGAACGGGACAATGGAATATAATGGATCGTAGAGATGCATTTGTGTTTTGTCCTCAAGGTCTTTCGAGGTAAACTTGAACGGAATTTGAAATGCTCATTGATACATTTCGGCCATCGTACGGGCAGCAGAAACAAAAGGAGTTTTGAGTAGGTCATCCAGATGTTTTCGTCTTTAAAAAAAATCATTTGTAAGATTAAAATGCTCTAAAGTGATCAGTATCAAAGCATCATCTATCAAATAAAGGGAATGATCTACAGAAATGAAGTTTCTCTATAAAAGAATTGTATTTAAATGGAGATAAAAAGATTACTTTATTAATTTAACTTGCTTAATGAATACGGTGAAAATATTTTTATTCGAATTGGAATAATTTAGAAGACAGAACAATTCTTCAGAAATGAAAAAAAAATTATAATGATTGACATATTCAAAGCTACTCGGTGTCGATGCATCACTTCGTGTGGCTCTGAAGAATATTCTTTAAAATAGAGCCCTACTTTACAATAGGGTTCAAAACAATGAATGATTAAAAAGAACTTTTATTCCATATTGTCTGGTGATAAATAAGTTGCATCAATAAGTAGGCTTGGTAATGAATGAAACAGATTCAACATACTCATTTTGCTCTAAAAATTTTCCTTAATTTTTTAATATGCAGTTTAGGCATTTTAATAAGAAAATGTGGATTGAAATATGTTAAAATAATAGCATACAATGCAATGTACGAAGGAAAAGAAACGGAAAATTCATGGAAGCTGAGAAAATTTTTTAAATAGTAAAATGACATTTCTGCGGAAAACTTGAAACAAAGAAAGCGTCATAAACAAAGTTTTGCAAATTTCAGCATTTCCCCACAAAAGCTTTTCCAAAATATAAAATAAAATAAAAAATTAAAAAATTATTTTCATATATAGGAATTTTTTTATTCAAATACCAAAGAAGATACGGGCTATTAGACTATATTATATGTCGGAATAGAATTTGAAATATTAATTGGTGTTACAAACATGGCTTCGATTATTATACATTATATTGTTGAATCGTGGCTTCTCTCTATTCAAGAAGAAGGGGGGGGGGGAGAAACCTTATCACTCGAATTTCAACTGAACATTACATCCCGGATAATAAATTGTGCGATTATACATTTTTGAAGTCTGAATAAATGTGTGTTGCCAAGACTTTTGTGGATAATGTATAGTTTTTCGTTTCAAAATAAAACAGGAAATCACAATATGTAACACATACCTTATAATACCTGTAATCATTTTGTAATCAAATGACAAAGACAGAAACATTGAAGGATTGTATGCACGAACACTCGGTATTTTCCTATTTTAGTCAACGAATTTTGCTATACTGGATACATATTAAGAAAATATTAGCTTGAAAAAAATTTATCAAGTAAAGAAAAGATAAATGAATGTAAATAAAAAGGAATCTGAAACAAAAATTACTAGTTAAATAATTTTATTAGCAAAAGTATTTATGCATTATTATATATTCAAAGGCTTACATATACGCAAAGACAAAATATGTCTATGAGTCTAAGAATGCTACTTCATTTTGTTTTGCGCATATTTGCTTCAATCTTATACTCTACATTTAAAATTCCTTAAATTTCATAAAAGAAATCAGTTTTTCAAAAATAAATGAACAGACATTTTTATTAAGAATAATGAAGATTATTTTTTTCTTGTTGAAGATAACTAATATTTAAGTTATTTATACTACTTCGAAATTGAAGTTTAACATTTTAGAACAATATAACCGAAATTTGTAAACCGAAGATTCTCTGAATATGTTTTCTGAGGTCAGAATACCGAATTTATTTTAGAAACAATACGATGACAATCAGCGGAAAATGACAAATCTGTGGGTCAATTTTTATGATAATAATTTATGAATGAAATCTTTCAAAATTTAAGTATAAAAGCAATTTTTTTTCAAATTATAAGTTTTCAAATTAGATAAAATAAACAAAAATATCGTGCAATTATCTAAAGTCTGAGCACTTGGTGAGATTATTTTCATTTCTTTTCATTCTAAGTTTGAACTTTTTAAATGCTTTAATTTATTTTTGAGAGTAGGAAAAAAATTGATAACATTACATGTTAACGTATTCTATTAAATTTAAAATTGATTATTGTAAAAGTTTTATAGTTTTAAAGATGAAAAATGCTTTAAAAACAAAAACAAAAAATGAAAAATAAGGTAATTTAAGGAATTGAATTCAACGGAATTTGGCAAGTTAATCTTATTAAATCTCGTTTCAATGTCCCTATACCTGAAAAAGATAACTTGCATTTATGTAAACAGAGCCATATTTTCATCTGAATCAAATGGATTCACCAATTTTAAAGAAACTTTAAATACTTTGGAATTAACTATAAAAGTTCCAAAATAACTTCTCAAAATATTTAGAGGATATTTAAAGATAAATATGAAAAATTGAAGCATTAAAATTACTTTTTGTTATGATCAAAACGGTAGAAAAACAAGAGGGGAGAGGAAAATAGTTGATCAGTTACTGAATGAAAACAAGACTGGGAAATTGTTTTTAAAATAGAAGCTGCCCTGTAAATAATATTGGGAAAGTATCCCACAAGAAATTTTAGACAATCCGATCCTCTTTCCTCGCCTTGTTGTTGTTAGCATTTTTAAGGAGACTTAAGTGACCATATAGTCTATTGAACATTAAATGCGTGGCACTTTCATCCAGTCTGGAATGCAAGGGCCGCGGTGGCCTGGTGGTAAGGTCTCGGCTTCGGAACCGGAGGGTTTCAAGTTCGTGACCCGATTCCACCGAAGAACCGCCGTGTAAGGGGGTCAGTTGCACGTTAAATCCGTCATGACCAAACGTCCTCCCGCTGGTGTGGTGTGGCGTGGAGAGGGGGGTGCCAGCTCAGGTGTCGTCCTCGTCATCTGACCGTGGTTCAAAATTATGAGGTCCGTCCCAAAATAGCCCTAGTGTTGCTTCAAAACGGGACGTTAATATAACCAAACCAAACCAAACCAGTCTGGAATGCATATCTAACCTGCAACAAAATCAAAATAATTAAGTTTGCATAATCGAACAATATTCTTTAACTCTTGAATGCTCTTGGACAAAAACAAAAAAATCAAATCGTTCTTTCATCTCCTCTAATTCATTTTGAAATATCTCCTACATAAAATAAAATTGCAGTGTATCCCACTAAATAAAGTTGTGATCATTCGAATTGAAAAATTTAAGCAACTCATCAAAACCCGTTGTGTTTTACATCCGCTACTTATTATAGTTAATTTTTATTTGTGTTAATAAATCATGTAAAAATATATGTATACTAGGAAATCATTTATATTATTCGCAATTACTATCCATTAATTAAAGCTACTTTTCAATAAAAACTGATTTGAATTCGATGCTTTATTGGTCATATTACAATTTATTCATTGTTGTTTCATTTACTTGCTTAATCTTTTATTAAAAAATTATGAATTTTTTTTCTAAAATTCTGTTTAAATTTTTTTTTTAAAAAATAAGTTAAGTAATGATGAAACAACCTGTTTTCGTTTTTTTCCAAGTTAAATTTCTTGGTCTTTTCTTTCCGTTGCAAAGAATTAAAGAAAATTCTTTGGACACTTTATTTTTTTTGTATATCTTCATTTACTTGCTTATCAATTTCATAAAGCGACAGTCTCTAATTTTTGGGCAACACATACTTTCAAATTTTACGAAGAATTTTGATCTTGTAAGTCAAAAAACAGTTCCGCTTAAATAGAGGGCATTTATTAGCATTACGAGTAATTTATTTTCCCTTAGTTGCGATGATTACAAAGCATCTATACATTCATCCTATTGATAAAAACATTTGAGAATTATAATAAAAACTGTATATTAAGTACAAAATAATATGTTTCTCTTTCAAATAGAATCATTTCATTTCCACATATCTTTTCATAGAGCCTATCTTACTCCGCATCCATTATATTAATACATTATGGTACTGTTATACCTGATAGAAGTAAATCTATCCGATATGCACACACACGTAGATAATCAGGTAACAGAAGTAGAGTGTTCAGATTAGATGTTTGCTATATCTCTTCTGCAAACACTCATTTGCATATAATAGGAAAGATGTCTTTTGGAATAAAATTATTTTCTAAGAGTTATTTGAATAAGTATTGTATCATTACATATATTTGAAATGCAGTGGGTAAGCTAAGTAAAAACAGAGTGTTCTGTTTAATTTATTATACAGTTTTGTTTAATTGTCATGCAAATGCTTTACATACTTAAAATAATTTTGATTAATAACTAATAACAAAATAACTTTGAAATTTCCGCCCTCATACTAAGTAAAATTTGCGCATTTTTTTTTTATAAAGAGTACATTGTGTCAAACTTTTACTGTGTAGTGAGTAAAATGTTTTTTTTATATTCAATTATTTTCTTAATAATTATTGCCAACTTACTAACTAAAAATAAGACTTTTTTTGGCAAAAGTTAAAAGAAAATAATTTTACTAATATGCCATCAATTAAATGGTTGAACTTTTTGCTAGAATTGGAAGATATACTATCTAAAAATATAAAAAATAACCAAAATTGAAGAAAAAAGTAATTAATTTTGAAATATAAAACTTCAAACCGTGCAATTTTTAGATAAAAGATGCTATCTATTTAATGATGTTTCCTACATAGTAGAAAAATCGAACAACAACACAGAATACAATGATTTAACCAAGAGGGAAAATTATTGATACCTTCCCCAAAGTAATTAATTTATGAGACGTCCAGCTTCTTTTATTGCGCTAGTTACCAAGAGTAATTGCATACTTATGTACAATATTCGCCTTCATTACTTTAAATAACTCCAATTTAAGCAAATATTTTTTATATATTAATAAAATGAATAATCAAACAAGTAACTGAATTATATTGAAAACTGCACATTTTAAACACTTGCAAGACGTCTACTGGCCAAATTATAAATTGTTTCTTTATAGTATATTGAAGGCAAAGTACGCGACCCGTCTCGTAACAAAGGTTTGTGAGTGTTTTTTTTAAAATGTTTTATGCTAATTTTGAGTAATTTAACATAGTTTCGTTTTATTCCAATATAATCTACTTTCAAACCAAGGCTCTTTATTAGGATTATTAATTAACTGATGTAATACTATTCAAACTTTTCTAAACTATTACATTCTTAATAGACAAATTCTGTAATTTGATTTTCATTATGTAAGAAATGTCTTCATGAAAGTTATATAATCAGTTTTAGTACATCAATATTTTGCGGGACACAGCACTTTAACGCAAAGTCTTAAATAAATAAATTAAAACGCTCTGAAATTTTAAGTAATTGCTAGCTTAAAATTGAATTAGAATTCCTCTGTGTTAAGTAATGAAATTATGCAAGCGTTTGCATTAGATATTTAATAGTTCTTATTTTTATCAAACTCATTTTAACAAATTCTTATTAATTATATAAATTTCCAGTAATAAAAGTAGATTATTTCTATATTATTAGCTTTTTTTCCTTAGAAAGAAAAATATTCAGTTATTTTCTTCGAAAATTGTAGTTACAGGGCCTTTTGACCATCAACATGCACAAAGAATTGCCTTCTACCGTAAGACTATGTTCAGGATAATGTTAAAAGATTTGCAATTCAAACAAATAATGCAACTAGATTTTAAGATTAATCATTTTATTATGTTTTGAGTTTTATTTTCTTCACTTGTCCCTATCCAATTTTCTGATAACATTTTTTAATAAAACTCTACCATAAAAATAATATCTTGCAATAAGATATAATTCTTAAAATTCCTAGATTATTTTCATCATGAGTATTTTATTATATGTCCTATATTCTTACTGTCGTTTTCTTGTAGAATAATTCTTAGATATATTTCTTAAAATGTAATGTTGATTTATAAAAATGAGTTTAATTAGTCCTTTTTTAAAAGTATATATAAATATTTGCATAAATAAGTCTGATTTTCAAGTTTGCATAACTAGAGGGATTCAACATTTTGTAGCTTTCGCTCGGTAACTCCGAAGTTATCGAATACTGTACTCGATGTTCGTCAGTTCCAGTTAGTTTTTTAAAACTCCACTGTCTATTAGATCAATGACGGAAAGTTAATCATTCTATGATGAGTACAAACATTTTCCGATCAGCCTTCTTTGAATTTATTAATCAAAGATCCCACTATGGTAACATTCTTTGCTTTATCTCCTATATCTAAATTTTGAACCCATTTTTCACAATTTTGCCGCCAACTTGGCAGCTTCACGATCAGATTTTTCTTTCAAATTGCCAGATTCTCTTTCGATCTTGCTTGGATATTCAGACGATTGCTTGCCGAGATACAAAAAAGTTCCGATACACGAAAAGGTAAACAAACCGGAAAGTTTTTCTTCAGTATTGCCACAAATGGTGTATCTAAAAGTAGTAAAAACAAATAATATTATTTGAAACTCATTTTCTGTTAATTAGGTATTAATTGGAGCTTCACTTTTCTTTTTTTTTCTTTTTTTTTATTGATTTTATTGGTAAAAAAAATCTCAAATATCATGTGTCAAGTAACTTGCAGATTGCTTAACAGAAAGCGAATGAAATACAATAAGGATTTGTTGTAGATATAAAACTTATGATTTACTCATCTCATCATCTCTTGGTTTACATGTCAAGGCAGATAAATTTAAAAAAATAAGAAACAATAATTCCTAATTCTTAATCAGTTTTTATCGATTTTTTTTTTGAATTTTAGATTAATTCATGTTATCGAAACATTTTTTTGCATGTTTTCATGGCAGTTTGCAAATTTATCACGATCCTTAAAAGACAGATATTGACGGCGCTTTTTAAAGTGATATACTCATTTCTTATTTTATGCTCCCGATAGCGATGAATGTCGACATGAACACGATACTGAGTTAGCTATCTCCAAACTTCAGAAGACAAATCTAATAATGCCAAGGATTGATAAACAATTTTTGGGAAAGTAACTTTGCTAACGGAACAAAAATAAAAAAGAGGGAAATATTTTTATTACTTGCATGCAATGACAAATAATCTTAGAAACATAACAAAAAAAAGTAGACAATATAGCACGAAATGCAGAAAACAGCTATTTAGAAATGCTTACCGAAATAAAAACTGCATATAGAAATGCTTAATAAAATCAGTTACTATTAAAGACAGGAGAGACGATGAAATATAAAAGAGAATAAAATATTTACTAATAAAAAAAGCATTCATTTCAGTGTAATCGACAACGCTATCCAATTAGAACAATAACCAAATATCAACATTTTACGACACAAGCGAAAGCAAAATAAATAATTCTAAGAATGACAACTTTTGATCAATACGGCAGTATTTTTCATCTGTTGTTACAGACAATCTTCATTAATTCTTTGTACGAAAGTTATATAGGTACATCGAACTTTCAATTCAGTGTGTCTATATAAAGCATAACTTTTCATAACCAAATACTGAAATATCCACATGCACAATCAAAGGGGAAGAAATAATGCCTTCGAATGATTTCACAAAGGAAGGCACGAAAAGACTTTTCCGGCTGCGTCCGAATTCCATTTCTTAGAGCAAATTTGAGCATTAGTAGTATATAGATTAGTAAAGATGCCACATTAAGGAGAATCGCGCATTATTTGTTAATGTGAACCGAGTAATTCGAGTTTAATGCAGTTCTCGTTCATTAGGATTCCAAGTTTATCGTCTCATTCAGTGATTGAGATTGAAATGCTCCAAGAAAAGAGAAAATAATCTGAGGTACAAAAGCGTTCATTAGAAAAAGAATGCGCTGCCAGAAAAATAGAAAACATTTTTAAAAAGGCTTCATTTCAAACAAATGGGCAATTATTTATCACAGATAGCAATACTACTCTTTTATTTTACATTCATTTTATGTTGATGTAAATAAAGATGTCCATCTTGTTCCTTTTCATAAATCCTCTTTTCACTGTTACAAATTTTGAGATTTTCATAATGATTGCTTTATTACAAATTTTGAGACTTTCATAAAGATTGCTTTATTACAAATTTTCGAATTTTTTTAAATATATTTCCAAGGGGAGATAGAAGTAGATAAACGTTTTAAATCCTAACATTATTGATTAGTTACAAAAGTGTTTTAAATATATAACTTTAAAAATTTTGACAAATTTGCTTTTAATATTTAAATTTAAACAACCTTCTAAATACGTATTCTAGGGAAGAATAAAATAAAATTCTTCCCATTTGAAAAAAAAATCATTTTGCACTTAGATCTGTATTTTCTTTCGATAGCTCTTGAGATTCTTTTATCCCTTTGTATTAAAGCTGACATTTATTATAATATAATAAGAAAGGATGGGAACTAAAACTATTAATAGAGAGATTAGAAATTAAACAAACAGATGTCGGAGTTTGGAAATTCTTGTTTAATGGCGTATAATCTGCTATTTTGCAGCTGTAAAGATAAATTCTATTGACACATCATCAGCACACATAAATTTAAATAACACAGTATGTTCATTAAAGTCAAAAAGACGTAAAAATGACATCCATATATAATGATACAAATGTCACTTTTTTCAAAACTCAATTAAAAAGACTTCGGCATTTAGTAATAGCAATTTCATTTTAATCCTCATTTTAGATTTCTCGAATTTCTAAGAGCCTGCAGTAAAAAAGTGCTATTTTAAGAAACATTAAAGTGATGTAAATATAATGTTATGAATAAATATCATAGATACCAAACGTCCAAAAACTGAAGTTTATCTACAGCATCAGTTGACTTAAGAATTGCAGAATTAAGAATTGCGAAGGCGTTCCTGATTTCAGATTGCATCTTGTAAATCGTAGTACAACAGCAAATATAACATCAACGGAGAGGAAAAAAATGTTATAAAATTAACGCGAAAAGAATGAAAAGACGAGTATGGCATGAATTAATATGCTTCATAGCAACGTTTCTGTATTTCGAAAAACGTGCTTTAAATATTGACATGTTTAAAGTAATGATACAATACGAAAATGCTAATTAAAACCCGAGGTACTAACACTAGCCAGCTGAGCCTCAACATTTTAAAAATCTAGAATTGAATACTGCTTTAAAAAAACGTATTTTATAGAGAATATTCAATAGAAGAAAAGAACTTCTCTTAAGAAGAAATTCTGAATCTTTTACGAGATTTAGGAAAAGAAGATTTTCGAAAGTTTCGTAAACATAAGCTGCTTACTGGAATATATTTCCAAGTTGTTTCCACTTCATCGAAAAAGCATTCAGGTTGGATAATTAGAATAAATAGGACAATTTCTACCAACAACAGTGACATTTTTTTTTCACTGTTGTATTCAAAAAATTGTTTTCAAATTATGCAGGCTCTAAAACAGTTTATTTCAAAAGCGAATTGAGAATATAGAAATGATTTTTTTTCGTAAAAAGAACTGAATTTATTGAGAGTTCTATATTCTCTGAATGAATTCCAGACTGTTTACTCAATGAATACGTTGTTAATAATACCTATAGAGAAAGAGGTCTATGAAAATTCCAAATCTTTACAATGATACCATCTATTATAATACTTCGAATCATTAACTTTGCATTTTAGAAGACAAAATAGGACTTATGTTCGTGTTCTGCGTTATTTCTCTAATGAGTAAAATCTCCCAAACAAGGAATGTACAACGGACTCAAGAAAATAAATGCATTTTCCTAAACAGCTTTAAGTTGAAATCTAGATTGGTGCAGGTTTTGAAATTGGGCAACATTTGACTTCAGAGTAGAAGGAGGAAAAGGTGAAAATGGAAAGTTTATGCCGTCACTGCAGATAAGAAAAGGATGGAAGCATTAGATAAATGAAAATAAATAGAAAAATATTTGAAATAAGAATAGTTGAATTTTGAATGCATAAAATAAGGGTGAAAGTGTCAGAATAGTTTCCACACACTTTCAAGCGAACCAACGGGAAGGGTCTCCCCTAAGTTTCTCCCATACTCTCTCAATCCCCCTCCCCCTCTCCTGCATAAAATTGTGGACCTTTGGTCAGACCGTGAATATTTAGTAAAGCATTGGCAAACAATAGTCGGTCAATGTTACTCTTTGACATGATTCTGGCATTTTTTGTATCTATCCTGCGAACAAGCGATTTGGGTTCATTTTTTCCCCTCTGATTGAAATCAAAATTTAATGCAGAACAGATTTATATAAGAAAGTGATTTACAGTTTTCCAGAAAGCTTCTTGATCCGACAGCAAAGTGACTATAGCGCAGTTTACCATTCGACTTAAAACACGGATTCTGTTTCTGACTCTATATAATGATCTGTACTTCTTTCTGTACTATTAATTCTTCTATTTTGCTGATGACGAAAATGTAGCTCTTCAATCTGCTATTCCAACAAAGATATATTCTTCAGCTATGGTATTCATTTTTCCCCAGTTGAATGAGCCTCCTATTATTCAATTTGTTAATGCATGTCGAAAATATTGCCATCCATAAATCGACAATTTATCAATATTTTCATTCCTAGCCATCAATGTATATTTACTATGATGTGGCAATTTTTGTATCCATAATATTTTAACATCATGAAAGGATTTCGGTTATTAAGGATTTTATTTTCTGTAATGCATGTTTTGGTCATAAAACGCCAGTGGAAAGGCGTTACTTTTTTTTCACATTCATTAAATATATTTAATTCTTTCGCGACTATCATTTCATATATACATTACACAAGAAAGTCTCTCATAGTCGGACGTTCCAACTGTACAATTCTGGAAATCGAACGGATAGTGATGCATACATGCATTTTGAACTGGAATCATTTTTAAATGACATTAGATGACATCCTGTGTCCATTTCTTTTGAAATAAATATAGTCTTGGTATCCTAACATTGTTCATATTCAGCGCGAATTCGATATTTTATTCATCCGCTGTTGCGGGGAGGCGGGTATGAATAAAGTAATTAAACAGAGCTGAGTTGTGTAACTTTCCACTTTATAAATCATTCCCGTTTTAGATCGCTCTTTCCGATTTTTTCTTCCTTTTTTTTGTTATTACTGTGTAACTGTAACTAATCTTTTTGGGTTTTAATGTCAATTCTGTTGTATTTCGAGTAACTTTGGGATACATTGCACACACTTTTTCTTATTACTGAAAACCAAGGTTTCGGTTTATAATGGCAAGGATACGCTATTTTATAGAGTAAGAATGTGCTCGTATTATGAGTTAATTAATAATCTGAAAAGGTAGCAAAAATGACAACGTTAGATCTTAATTTTTATTATTCTTTTTCTTAAAGTTAGGCTTAGCGACACCAAATCCCCGTCCTGTGGGATGATTCCTTTCGTGTATGCTCCATCTCGTGCGGGCGTCTAGGACAGAGCCTCCCGTCTTGAAAGAGCTTTAATAAACGATGCTTTGCCTTTTAATAATTATTTCCGACCCTATCTATATACGAGGTACCAGAAAGTAAGTTCCATTTAGCAACACAAAAGACGGAAACAATCTTTTGGAACGAACTTTTATTAAATAATGAACAATGATGATCCTACTATTTTTCGACATAGATAGCATCACTGTTTAGTCATTTATCATAGCGAGACAACAGTGATTGCAAACTGTCATCGAAGAACGATTCCACCTCTGATTGCAATCATTGAGTGACAAGGGATCTAACCGCGTCGTCGTTCTGAATCTGCTTACGACCAAGAAAGGATTTTCGGTGCTTGAAAAGATGAAAGTCGCTTGGTGCGAGATCCCGGTTATAGGTGCGGATAATTTAAAACTTCCCATCGTAATTCAATAAGGCATTGTTGTGTATCATGCGCAAAATATGGTCGCGTATTGTCTCGAATGAACAAAATTTCGTCCCGCAACATGCCACGGCACTGAAGTCGTGTTACGCGAAGATATTTTTTAAAAGTACTCGCAATAAAACTATTTGTCCTGTTGCAAGAAATCTACTATTAAGTACCGTGTGAGTCCCAAAACACTTCACGTCCTTCATTAAATTGCCGCACCCCTCCATTCATCATAGAATCGCTTTACACTGAGTCCAAAAAAGTCGTTAATTTGTACGAGAGTTTCCCAAACTTTGATGCTCATTGTATTGAGAAATTAAACTCTTACCAAACAAGCCTCGTATAAGTCAGCGAATCCATGATGTTTTTCCTCGCTTGCCAATCACTCAACAGAAAAAACGTGCGTTCTTGAATGAACGAAATGAGCTATTCAACTGTGAAATGGGAAACGGTAACTTGCTTTCGACAATCCCTAAGTGTTTACTTTCCATTTGAAAGAATTAAACATGGTATCATCAATAGTTATAATATTAATTTTAAATTTTGCTTCAATCAATGTTTTTTTTTGTGATAAAAAACAAATTTTAAATTCATCTATCCAGAAGAGTGAAAGTTTTACGTTATCCTGGAGACGAACATCGGCATGAGAATTTTGCGCCTTTTCTCCACATGATATATAAAGCAGACGGTCTCAAAGGATATTATGAATGGATGACGCATTTCTCCTTAAGTGAGAACGTAAATTCCATGAATTGCATTCAGTGGCTTGTGGAATATTTTCAAGATATTAAGAAATATGCAGCTCCTGTACAAGAAGGTAAATTAATTGTGTGGTGTGGCAGGCACATTTGCCCTTAATCCGTATTTCTTTGAAAATTCCACTATCACAGGTATGGAAACTTTTCCCATCACAAATACTCGATATACAACAATGAAGAATTACTAAATTCTAGAATTGCAGCATCGAAATGTTGTTAATGACAATCAATTTGCAACACAGTAGTTCTCCACGCATCGCCACACGTATTCGATAAATGCTGTAATAGCACTTTGGGGAATCATTTCTCATCTCGTAGCTTTGTATTTCGAGGCCACTGTGATCCCCTGACCGTGGCAAATCGTCGAGTAAAGCGGGTCTGGTGCACGTTAAATCCGTCGGGCAAAATGTCCTCCCGATGGTGTTGTGCCGAAGTTTGGAGGGGGGGGGGATGCCAGATCAGGAGTCATCCTCATCATCTGACCGCTGCTCAAAATCACGAGGTCCGTCCCACTATATCTCTAGTGTTGCTTTAATACGGGAAGTTAATATAATTGGAATTTTGCATGAGGAAGCATTTCTATCATTTCAGTTTCAAAATATTTTTAATATATAATTACTTTTTAATCGATATTTTCTTCAGTTTTACAATCTTTCTTCAGTTTTTAGCCTTGCATTGTTAGTCAATGTTTATTTAAAGAATAGACTCAAATTTATAGAATTTGCATTTCAAATTTTTTTTGAATAATTATCGTGTTAAAATTTGGAAAACTGTGTTCAGTTCGTGATTGATATTTCTAAGAAAATTAGACAGACTGCTAAAACAAATTAAGAAAAAAATATTTATTTCTAAATGGAAATAATCATTATATCTAACAGATCAAAAACTATCTGTAAACAATCAAATAAAATTTAAGTCGCCCGTTTAAGATATAAAATTTCAGCTGTTTATACCAATATCTACAATATTCAAAATTTTTGAAATATGGAAAACAAATTTTTCATTTGAATGATTGCTTTTGAATTAAAAAAGAAATCCTTCTGTTATACTTTTGTTATGGATTTGTACTTTTTTCTTGTGTGGTTGCACACATGGAATAGAATTAATTAGTGAATTTAAATGATCTTAAATGTAAGTAACTTTTGAAGGCTAGAGGTAATGTGACTTTTATTTCAGTAGAAGAATCGCTATTTATAATTACTTTTTAAATATTTATTTTGTAATAAAAATAATATTATTACAAAATAAATATTTGAAGGTTTTTTCCAACATAATTTTACTGAGAAAGGCGCTTTATACTTCTCATTATGTACGAGTTGAATATTTATTTTATACTTTTCTACTGAATATATAAACCAATAATGAATAATGACATTTTAAATTTCTCTTAATATTTAACATTTTCAAATTGTTCTTTAAAACAATTTCGTCTGTTTTAATGATGAAAAAATGTCTTTTTTCTTGTATGTTTCAGGTTGTCAACATTTTTTCTCTAATTAGGACTGATAGGACTGAGGAGTAGTGTAATAAATAAGAATTCGTAACTGTTTCAAAAGTACATTAATTGACTCAAATTATAAAAAAGTTTCCATCATTTAAAACTTTTTTCAATTACAATTATATGCATATCTCTAAAGATTTAGAAATTAGCTATTGGATAATGATAAGAGTGGACATCATAAATAATAATGCGTATAGTAATATAATATGGTAACAGACAGACTCTGTTCATAGATTTATTACAGGTTGATTCGCCAGGGCATTTTCAGTGTTTTGAAGGCAATAATATGTTGCTCTATAGACACCATTTACAATGCTAGAAAGAAAAATATATGTAAACAAATATATGTTATGCACAATGAAATAAAATTGTTTTATTGTTCTGAATAATAAAAAAAAGAAAATAACTTAAACTGCTAAGAAAATCGACAAAAGAAACAATTTTTTATTTGCATAAACTTTTTTGAATTCTAAAATGAATTAAAATTTTTCAGTAAACTCTTTGTGATATATATTTGCAACCCATTTTCACGATGCAAAATTCTAGTCTATTATTCTTCTCAGGTTCACAGTTTGAAGCTCCTTTAAATCGATACCGCTAGAAAATCGTTAAATCAATAATTTGAAGAAGAAAAACTTATTAAAAATCCGAACAACCTATCGGACTTGTCGGAACTTCGGTTGAAATCACTTGGTTGTCATGTGACAAGAAAAGGTTCGTTGCTTCTCGCCATTTAAAAAGCTAATTGACTCTGACGCTTTATATTATGTTAATCAATTCCAAGGGCAAGTTGAACTTGACAAGGTCTTTTTAACGCTTCAATTCCCACTTTTTTCCCACTTGATTTTGTTCTTAGAAAGGAATATTTGGTGCCTTTGTTATTTAAAGCTGAAATTGATGAAAATATATTCGCAAAAAAATTTTAATTCACCAGACACCACATTTGGAATATTCAATGCAAATCGTTACTTCTTTTTCTCTCTGGGTTCTTACATTTTAAAATATTTCTTCCACAAATAATATAGTTATTTTTTATCTAAAAATGATCTTCGGTACGATTTATTTGATTTATTTTTTTTACTTTGTTTTGACTATATGAAAGCAGGTATTTAAAACTATTTTTTTATACATGCGGTAGCCTGATATTTGCATCTGGACTTCAGATCAGAAATTCGTATGCTCGAGATACGATTTCATGAGACATCTACCTGCGAGATTACTATGTAGGAAAGTAGATTTAATTTCAATTTTCCAAAAATATCGGATTCTCTTATAACCTGAGCATGATGTAATTATTATAAGGGATTTAATATTGCCATAGATAATGCAAAATGTCTAATAATAAAAATGCTTGCTTACGGGTCTACAACCCCCGATTTAACTGAGGTATACAAATTGAGACACTTCCGAGCATTCTAAAACCCTTAAAGCCATATTTGCCTCTTATTCACTACACAGGGTTTTTCAAAAAGCTTGGAACAAGCTTTCACCTATTAGGAATAAACATAATTGAACATTGAAAATGGGCTGAAAATGAGGTTAGAAATTAGTTAAAGCCCCTAAAATGCTCATAGCTTAGCAATAAAAAAATCGAGCTTTTTAAATTTTTATTTGAATTCCTAAGACGAAATAAGTCAGAATATGTATCCGTTTCTTATAACTACACTGGCGTGCAAAACTTAAGCAACAGGTATGTTTTTTGCCATAACTTCACGAGAAATCATCTGAGAGACATGAAATTCAGAAATGAGATACAGCATTTTGTTCTGAAAGAAAGACGAAAGCATAGTTGCGCAGATATGAATACAATGCATACAGTATGGAATCAAACAAAAAAAGGCTTTATTGAACTCATAGTATCGTTACACATGATTGTCTGTCCAAGAGGAAGAACAGCAAGCAGATGTTCCTTAGTATGGGATATGCCCTCCCCTTACTGCAATGGTTGCTTCGCACCGCCTCCCCATACTCAGCACCAGATTGTCCAACAGTTCTTGAGGTAAGAGTGCCCATTCCTCAATCAGCATCTGTTTAAGTTGTCGGGTGTTCCCAGGAGGATGTAATCGTGACGCAAAGTCCCCAAAGTCGTAAATCGTGACGCAAAGTCGGATGTCCCCAAAGCATCCCACACATGTTCTATCGTATTTAAATCAGGAGAGCACGCCGGCCAATCCATTCGAGTGATATCTTCACTTTCCAGGAGCTCCTCAACAGCATGAGTCCTGTGTGACCGTGCATTGTCATCCATAAAAACGAAGTATTATCCAATGGCACCTCGGAACAGACGCACATGGGGAAGGATCACCTCCTGACAATAGCGATGTCCCGTTACAGAACCTCTGTCGAAAACGTGGAGCTCAGTCCGCCCGTTCATCATAATGCCTCCCCAGACGACAACTCCAGTACCACCGAAACGGTCTTTTTCCGTGATGTTACAAGCGATTCCCAACGTCAGTTGATTTGGAGAGAGGTCGGGACACGGTTTCATCCCAGTAACATCACGGAAAGAGACCATTTCGGTGGTCCTGGAGTTGTCGTCTGGGGAGGCATTATGATGAACGGGCGGACTGAGCTCCACGTTTTCGACAGAGGTTCTGTAACTGGAGATCGCTATTATTAGGAGGTGATCCTAGGTTTACCGAGGGGTCATTTTGACCCTTCTGAGAAAACCGTTCGTTAATTTTCTTCAAAATTATTGCCGTACTTTATGAGAATATTTTAATTAGTTTTTACTTACATTTATAAGACAAATAAGCGCAAATTTTATCCTTTTCTTTTTTTTAGTTTCGGTGCAATGTTTATAACTTACTGAGAATACATATATTTATATTTAAATATGTAACGGCTTGATAGGGACGCACATAGATATAAGTATAAATATAGAAATAGGTATGTGTTAGTATAATCTTTGTATATAAGAAGCTAGAAGACAAAGCCGAAGGTCAGTCGGATAGAAACTATTATAGGTTGTCAGTAAGACGTTTGAGTCAATGTTTTGGCAGAAGATGATGTTAGAAGAATAGATTGTCTTGAAGACCTAGATTAGAAAATAAACACTTTTTTTAGTAAATAAACACCAAAGAACTGCTTTTTCATTACTCGACACCTAAACAAATATATTGAAAATATAAAAGCATTTTCTATTGGGTTGTTCGGAAAGTAATTTCGTTTTTTCCCGACAGAGGATTTAATTGTATTTTTTTACACCTAACTTCACATTTGAGCCGTATAATTTTTATATGGTTTGAGAGTTCATATAGCAAGGCTTGTGTGTGAAAAATTCCAATTAATTCTACGTAGTAGTTTTTGGTTGTTGCCCTTTTAAATATGGAGAGCGATAAGCAGCATTTTCGACATATCTTACTGTTTTACTACAGAAAGGGTAAAAATGCTGTTCAAGCCAGAAAGAAATGGACCGATGTGTATGGAGAAAGTGTGTTGACAGTACGCCAGTGCCAGAGCTGGTTCGCTAAATTTTTTAGACGGCAAAACCTTCACCTCAAATGAGGAGGTCAAAAACCACCTCGATCCGTTTTTTGGCAGCAAAGACCAAACATTTTATGAGCGTGGAATGATTCTACTACCAGAAAGATGGCAAAAGGTGTTGGACCAGAACGGCCAATATATAATTTAATAAAGTATTTTTTTATTATACGAAAACTGTCTTTCATGTCCAAAAAAAAACGAAATTATTTTCCAAACAACCCATTACTTTAACTTCATAATAGATAGGTCAATTTATATATTTTCTAATTAAATAACGAAAGCGACCATTTTAACCTCTTTGGTAAAAGTAGGTGTATGACAACTCATGGTAAACCAAGTGTTAAGGAAATGTAGACACGACAATGGAAGTTTACAGATTTGTCACATGAGAATTTAAAATTCATTCAACAAATTTTGTAGCTGAATGAATGCGTTAATAAATTACTGTCTCATAGAAGTTTCGGTTTCAAATAATGCATGCTCATGGGGAAAAAAATTCCATTGATTGTTTGCTTCACAGAAAAAAAAAAGTCATGTTACCCGAGTAAAGGTATTTGTGTTTAACAATATATACTCTATAAAGAAACCTTCATCCTAAAATATGATCCAATTGAAATACATGGTGAAAGCAACACTCCGTTGAAACTTCACAATTTGTTCGTCGATCCGTGGGATCACAGATAAATAGTTTATAAATTACAGCAGGTTTTTTTAGAAAAACTTTTTTATTATTTTCGCTAAAGAAAAATTGCGTTTTGATGGGTTATAAAATGTAAACAAGTTAACTTTAAAAAATAATTGTTTTTTTATTTGTTGTTCCAGTTTTAGAAAAATATTTTGGCATAAACATTTGAAGTAAAGTTAAATATAATATAACTCATGTGACTTTACAATATCGTGCTAAATATGACTTCGCATATTCTTAACAGATGCGTTCATATCATAGTGTGCAACATGCTTTTTCTTAAGATTCTACATTTTCTATATGTTTCAATTTTTTTTGAATAGATTATCTTTCGGAACGTTCATGCCATAATGTAGAGGAAAAAAGCATTTGGTAGAGAATTTGTTTTTACATTTCCCACTTAATCCTGAGTATGTAATTACGAATAATAATGTTTAAACGCTGGCACGCATTATTATTAATTAAATTTTTAAAAATAAAAATGAATTATATAAAGGTTTTAGCAAAACCAATAAAATGCATTATTATCTCTTCTATGTTGTTCTTATCTATTTGGCCCTAAACATATTTGAAAGACGTATGGAAAATGATGATAAGGAATTATTTAATAGGTATTTCGCGACTTCGTTAGAGAGGATATTACGCTATTTCTTTGATTTTTTTTATTTACACACATTCTATAAGTATAGCTATTGCGAAGAGTTAAGGGGTTAGTGAAATAATTTTATTAAAATGAAAAGAGACTTACTTTGGTAATGCGTTGGAAACAAAGGGTTTCAATATTAACAGAGTAATAATAAAAAATATAGACCAAATTTCATAAATACTTAATTTTCTTTAAACTTAAATCAAATGAAATTATCAATGAAATAAATAAAAATACGAAAAAAATATTTTCAGTCAGAGAATGTTTTTTTTTTTATTACAGTTGAAAAGAAATTTTGCAAGATGCTCTGTGAAATCGACAAATGAAGGGTCGCGTGAACTTGAATTGACTTCATTATATTTTCATAAAGGAAAAAAAATGTCTATGAATCTATCCTTTAAGAACTCATTTAGGTATGTTTATGAGAATTTTCAGTCCAAATGCAAATTGGCATTTATATCTTCCAATTTTAAATGGTCATATTTGAACACAAAAATTCTGAAGTTCATTTTGAGTCGGGGCAGAAATCACAAATGTGGTCCCTATGCTTTATGATCTTTATTAATCTACTTCCATTTCAAATTCAATATACGTTCAAAATAGCTACCAATTTAGTTATCCATATTGTGGAAATGTTTACATTATAATAACAAATACATTATGATAATGAAGTAACTGAAAACGAACATTTTCAAAGACTTATATTGTCTAGGGTAATCTCGCAAAAATTTAAAAGGAGCAACTTTTTGAAAATTAATAGTAGATATATTTCGCTAATATCAAATAAATTCGTTTTCTTCTTTTCTTCTTTTTTTTTTTTTTTTTTGGAAATCTGTTATGTTTAAGTGTTTTATTATATCCAACAGATAATAAGTTAAAACGCGTTTCATCTTTTTGTGAATAGGTAAAAACATTTTCAGGTAGAAAATTCAGTAGTGATGATTTCTCTCTCTCTCTCTCTCTCTCTCTCTCTCTCGGCTCTTTATTTAGACATTTCTAAATTACATGACTGTGCCATTTTTACAAGACAATAGTCATGATATACTCTGGCTATCCATGTTGGAAATTTAGGGAATAAGCTTTGAGATCTCATATTTGATTTGTTTTCTTTCAACGGAAAATAAAAATGTTGCAAAGAAGTGAAGAAGTTTTGTCTAGGGTTCAAAAAATGGCTTTCAGATTTTGTTAAAAGTTATTGTTTTACCGAATTCCTAGAAAACATTTCCCTCTGCACCACAAAATCGCAGAGTCATTTTTTTCTTCGTTTGCATATGTTAATGTGTCCTTGTGGATTTCAAAGAGATATAAAAAAGTACAAATGTCTAGATAGATGAAATTCGACATATATTCTGTACATCCAAAATGAAGATGGATATTTTAAATCGTATCAATCAATGGACAGGTGAAATTTATTTAAATGTTTCTTCCTCGTTTTTTATCCGCACCATAACATTTTTGAAACAAAATGGAAATGAAACGAATGGAATATTGTTTCGCTTTTAAAATAATTGATTTTATTTAAGTAACCTTTGTCAATAAGTTCGATAATATATAATTGATGTTGAGAGATATTTTGAGTCTTCAAATATTTTTTGTACTTTTAATTTTTTGATTTCTTCAAACGTTAATGACATTTAGAATTCATATATTTGCAGAAATCAATATATCATCAGTCGCTGCACGGTTTCTAAGAATTCTGCATTGTTTCTATGAAAGTAAACACTTTACATATTAAAAATATATTGGACTTTCAGAATCAGAGTCAACCAACCCAATATTTTCACTAAATGAGCTAGACAACTTAAATACAAAATACAATATTTTTTAAAACCCCAGAACCAAAAGCGTTATACTGCCCGATGATAGATAACACTAAAGAAATAAAACTTTCAAAAAACTTCTTTGATATCTCCAAGCTCTGTATGATACTCTGGATAATAAAAAAATAAGATGGTGAAGATATCGTAAAAATGGTATTTTGTGCTGAAAGGATGGATATTAGAATTATTCCTTGTAATCAACTCAGGCTCGAAACGATCCCTTCAAATTTTGCCTTTGTTCTCTAAAACATCTTATTGCTCCAACTTCTTATTAAAAATACTTTACTTGATAATAAACATTCCATTGCTCTTTCTCAAAAGGTCCTAAGACTAAATATTCTCAAGCAAATTATTCCTATTGCCCTTTTTGAAAATGTATCGACATTCTTGATTTCAAAGGCAAATAATGTATATGAGGATATGAGGAATGTAAGTACTGTTATAAAAATGGCATCAAGATCTAAATACTGATGTTATTATATGCACTGAGAGCCGTTGTTAAGCTTCCAATTTTCTTTTCATTTTAATTATAGAAACGATTTAGATTGATGAATATAGAGTCATGATTAAATTTTATATATATATATATATATATATATATATATATATATATATATATAATATTTTTTTAAAGATTTTATTTCTATAACCGATTTAATCCAATCATGATATTTATTAGTAGATTATCAATTTGATGACTCATCTAATATATGTTATTACATATTTTCTGATCAAGATTTGATTTCTTTTGTTTAGACATTATCGAAATAGCTCCCACCTATTTCCGGAAATGTTGTTATTTTTTGTAAGCAAAACCACTTTAACATGAACGAGGTAAGAATCTCCGAATGAAATTGGAGCTGGTTATTTTATTGCCCCACCACGTAATAAAATGACCTTCCTCGCAAAATCAAAGAAGGAACAAAAGTCGAAGTACCTCAAAAAAATTCTTTTTCAAAGTGCAACACAAATCCTTCCTTTAAGTGGTTTGTCCTTCTAATCTCCTTTACACGTCTTTCTTAATCCTCTTAAGGAAGAAAAAAAAATAAGAAGAAAAAACAAAAAGTTACTCGCCAAATGGATCCCCCCCCCCTTCGATAGAAAAAAAAAGATAAAATGTGAAAAACGTGCCCTAGAAAAGTGAAGGTTAAACGTTCTGTTCTGGAACAGCAGATTTTTTTTAAAGAAGAGTATCAGTTTAAAATAACTGGAGCGAATGCATAACGAATGGGATGGCAGTGACTTTCTTTGTGCTGTCTCTTTAATAGAATTTGAGAAGATTCTGTCTCTTCAAAAACGGAGCGAACTGCTGCCACCGCAGCTCGAGGCCAGGGGTTTGAGTTGAAAGACTGTTGCTTAGGAGAGGTAAAAGCATTTCAATTTAATTAAAGATGTTTCGGTTAATTATTTAATTAAAGGATAAGACGATTTTCATGGAATTCATTGAATACTTTACTGGCATTGCAATTATACAAGCCAAAGAGTTTATTTCCTGATATTTTAATGAAAATAAAAATGACTTTCCTGTTATTTGCAGAAGAAAAATAAATAATAAATAAATTTATTTTACTGCTATAATAAGTATTCAATAAAATAATGAATAATAAATGAATACAAGTTTATTGATCCAATTTTATTACACACGCTTATAACCATATTTTCAATCTTTAAGAAAATTTATCTCAATAATACATAAAAAATGAAAATTTTGTTTAAATATATTATTGATTTTCTTACTTTTTCATGTGCCAAATATCCAACATCAAAATATTCATTATCATAAGGAATTATCTCCATCTTTTAATAAATGAAATGATTCCAAGGAAAGAAATAATTCTGCATAATCTGCATTTATAACTGCCTGTATGTATGCTTTGTAATTCTTAAGCATACGATCATGATAACTGGAAACATATCGAGCTGTTAAAGGAGGTAGACCCATCTTTTGATGTAGAAAAAAAACTGGTCATTCACTACCTTACATTAAGAATATATATATGTATATATATATACTGGAATTAACATTGATTTTATGGCACATATTATTTTGCTTTACAGTTTCGTTCAAAGTATGCAATATTTTAGAAAGCTGTCCAGACTGGTGTGGTTTTGCACCACAAAGGAAAAGCATGTAGAATCTAACCTCTTATTAGCCTAAGAATTACAAAATCTAAGTAATATACTTCTGTATGGAAAGAAAGGTACCTGAATACCGGAAAAATGATGCCTGCCTTCACTCAGTTTTAAAATTGTAATGCTACAGAAAAACACCAGTTTGAAGTAAAATATCGAGCCAACATTGTTAAACTTATATCTATATCAAGAATACTGAAACAAGTCTAACAAACACATCCCTATAAAAAAGGGCTTACTAATCGAAAATTACCATCAACATGGTTTTAAAATAATTGACCTTTAGAAGGCTTTGATGTACATCCGGGGAGATGTAAAGGCGTCTTTAATATCTTTTTAGTTCAATGTCACATATTATTTTTACTTGGAAATAAAAAATTTTCTTCCATCCTTTGATTACATCCTTTGCACCAAAAGTAATAAAATGAAGAATTTTTCTTACAAATACAGAATGTATTATCTAGGAAGCTCAAAAATATTTATAGGTTAGTTGTAATTCTTACAATTTATTAATGGGAGAGTTTTTGCCTTCATATGGCTTTTGTAATAAGCATTATCTAAGAAGAATGTGAAAATGATGCATCTTTCAGATGGCGAGACAGACTTAGAAATGCAAAGAGTTAATAAAATCCTATTGTTACAAACCTGCAATTCGGCTTCCCAGCATAGTTTGTTCCATCATTAGAAAGACTGTTTTAAAGTCAACGGTATTGGATGGAGTCCGTGTGTCGTGTCGGAGGTCCCAAAGCTTGGCGACAAACTTAGCGACCATTTGGCGACTTGGCGACAAAATAGAATATACCCGAAACATCGAGATTTTTCCCGATCCGTCCAGTAGGAACCGAGATACGCCTCGAAAGTTCCTGATTGCTTGAGAGGCTTCTAGCCCCGCCTCCTGAGACCTATAAAAGGGGCTTCAGCTGCCAGACAGAGTGGTCAGAAGTCGAGAGTCGAAGAAGAGTAGTTGGAATCGACGGAGCGGAGTATTCGGAAACGACGGAATAGAGCTAATGCTGAACTAAGCTGTGCGCTACTGCCTGCAGTAGATTCTTGTTGTATGCTGCTGCAATACTGTTGTATGCTGCACGTCTCTCGGCTGAAGATAATCGTCTTCTATGCTGCATATAGATGTCGTTTTTGTGCTGTCCTGTGTGTCTTCGTGTAAATAAACGTCGTTGTTTCTTTTTCTACTTCTGATTAAGCGTTCTTCACACCATATAACTTCCACTATCCAAACGAACCCCGTAAAATTCGTAACAATGGGAATGCGTGGAATGAGCATATCTTTTCCATTCGACTTTCCATTAAGAATTGCTGCCTCTATTTTTGCCGCATGTTGGTCTTCTGATTCTGATGTGCGCGATCGGGTAGCACTTTAAGATTGCCTTCGATGTTGATAGTAAGATTTTGAAGCAAGTAAATTTGCAATTCGTGAACTATCTGCTTCACTGCTCACTCATGTTTCCTCGATTGTTTGAGAATCTCAAATTTGGTTATTTCTGTGCACTTCGGTGTAGATCTACTAACTGACGCACGTTTGGGAGGCATATTTTTTGACGAAGTAATTAACACGATATACGCTTGTATAACCGAAATACCGTTTGTCGATTCACTGAATAAAAAGAACATTTACTGTTTGCACTGAAAAATTTTCATTATATATCATTTACCTTGATCGGAATCGATAATAATAATTCTATTTTGTATATGTGAGATAAACTCTGAATAAAACGTTGGTTCACCACAGCCAAAATATTGTGCACGTTGAATGATAATTTCCTGTGTAGATGACTATTCATTAACGAAAATTAAAAAAAATATCCTTACACTAAAATTTTCGATTTCATTTCACTCATACTGATTGGTATCGATGATAATAGTTTTATGTTGTTTGATATATGTGCGATTAACTCGAACGGCATATGCCGTTTACTGTTTATCTTTTGTCGATCTCAATTATCAATTTAAAAAAAAATGTTGAATCATAGAAACTTATGGAGTGCAAGTACAAGTAATAAGTTAACAAAGTTTTATAGCAATCTGATGAGCGGTACGGCAGCGAGTGAAATATGAACAAACAAAAATTTAATTTTAATATATAAGATTAAATCGTTCCTTCAAGCTCCTTCGTCGATCAAGTACAAAAATATTTCTAAAACGTAAGAATTGTACAAATTCTCGTTAAATAGTAAATTTTAAAAATATATATAATCTTGAAATTAACAGAAAAAACATTGTAAACCTACTGTATACTTTGACATCTTAATTTATATCGCAACATAGAGCAGTTTATTTAGTATTAAACTCCTTTCCCTTTAAAAGACTGATTATAAATGAATATAAATCACTGTATTAAAATTTATCAAATATGTAATTAAACAATTTAACACTAATTTCCCCATCTTTTTGTTCCCCACTTCTTTTCGTAACCTTAACTCTATTTGTTCCATATCTTCTATGCCAGATATGACGCAAGAAGGTGCAATTATTTTCCCACTTACAAAGCGAAATGAAAAATATTATTTTTATATTTCCCGTGCAATTTCAAATAAACTGGGGTTATTTTAACAGAATTTCTAAACATTAATCACTTTTAAATAATTTTTTATATTTATTTCTGCATAATTCATTTAGATATTTATTTCTATTTTTTCCCCCTAACTAACTTCCAAAGCATTATTAATGGCTTTCAATTGTTAAGATGGTAATAACTATTCGCCATATTTCAGTTGTTAATAAACTCAAAATATATGAATAGTCACCAGCTGTCATTGTTTGAAACAGCAGCATATATGTTTAAATGCTCAACAAAGTTACAAATGGAAACAATCTAACAGAACAAACAATGAATCCCTGCTCTGTTGCTTTCTATTAAAATTCATTTACTGTTTTGCAACCAATCGTTGTGCGACTTTTTTTTTTGCTGAGTAATGATGCTTAGTGTGGTTTTCAGGAATTTCAATGAGGCTTCGACTATCGTTGTGTTCCTCGTCTTTATGACGATTTGGGAAATACCATCTGCTGAGGACGTTGATTCAGATCTAGTTTTGGATCTTGATACGGATGCACCATGTCATCCGCCTGTTCAACGAGTTGCTGCTGTGAGCTCGTATATAGTTTATAAGATCTGCCAGCCTCTGGAGTTATCTGCTGAACTGTCTCATATTCAAGTTCAGAAGATTGATATTCCAATTGTAAAATCGCTTCCGATTTACAAACTGTGCTGAGCACTGGATTTGACGGCATGCCTGGCCCATATAGGAACCCCATTGTGAAGTCCTATGCGGTCTACCAATTGGCCCTGGGCTTGCCAGCTGAGTACAGACAGCGGCAGAATGTAATCTAACAACAAAACTTTCTTCAGCTGCCCAATAATGTCGAAAACTGTCTTCGGTTGCCGAATACTGAATCAAAAACTGTCATCGGCCTCCAGATGCGGTTTCAAAGACTGTCCTCGATTGCAAATTGTTCTTTCACAGACTGTTGTCAGTAAAAAGATGCTGTCTTGGAATGAAGAGAGTCGTCAGATGCAGAGATGAAGGAAGGGTTGGCGGGCGGGGAGCGAGAGTAGCAAACCTCCACGTGGTCTTCCCTGGGCAATGGGCAAGTTCTCTGGAATTGCAACGGCTAAGATGCTACTCAGCAACAAATTTAAATAAAGAATTTTTAATTAATCTAAAAAGATGTACTTATTATTTTTTTATCTTGAAGATATACATTTACATTTCCGTGTTACTTCCTTCATTAAATATTTCAACACAACTTTTTTTATATATATTTACGGTCCAATATCTGTTGAATTTGAAAGCACTTGTAACTTGTAAGCTTTTGCTTTGAAAAAATGCGACTTGCCTGAGTAGAAAGAATGTACAGTATATATACATATATCTATATCTATATCTATATCTATCTATATCTATCTATCTATATATATATATATATATATATATATATATATATATATATACACACTGGTGTGCAAAACTTAAGCAACAATGCAAATTTTAAGGAGATAGCCATGAAATTGCAGAAAAGGAGTTCTTGCGATCAGTACAATGAACACGTAATTCAAGAGAAAGGTCATGCGTATGCAAATATCAGGAACAAAACGTCACAGGCGACACGAGCGTATGCAAAACACGTGCGGAAGGAGCGCGCAGCTCAACACTACAATAAAAGGAAGGACGGAGACGCAATTAAAAACATTCGCTGCAAGTGCATGTGAGTTAATTCGTGAAATATGGCTAGCAGAAATCACCTGGACGATTTCACACGTGGAAGAATGATCGGAAAGCTGGAGGAGGGACGTAGTGTGACCAGTGTAGCTGAAGAGTTCGGAATCAACAAAAGTGTCGTTCCACGCGCTTGGTAAGCCTTCCAAGCCACAAGTACAGCTATGAGAAAGGTTGGTGGCGGCCGCCCGAGGAAACCAACTGCAGCGGATGACCGACATATCGTCGTGCAGGCGAAAAGAATCCGAAACCAGTCAGCAAGCGCCATTGCTCTGCAACTGTGTGCAGCAACGGGGCGACAAGTGTCGCGTTTTACTGTGTCCAGACGGCTTCACAAAGGTGGCCTATTCACCGCCGTCCTGAACGCTGTATCCCTTTGGCAGTTTCCCACCGGCGGCACCGCTTAGAGCGGGAGTACGAAAACTGGACATCTCATCAATGGAGTTGTGTCTTCTATACATATGAGAGTCATTTTAGTGCCACAAGCGATTCCTAACGCCAGTTGATTTGGAGAGAGGTCGGGACACGGTTTAATCCCAGTAACATCACGGAACGAGACCGTTTCGGTGGTCCTGGAGTTGTCGTCTGGGGGGGGGGCATTATGATGAACGGGTGGACTGAGCTCCACGTTTTCGACAGAGGTTCTGTAACTGGAGATCGCTATTGTCAGGAGGTGATCCTTCCCCATGTGCGTCTGTTTCGAGGTGCCATTGGATGAGACTTCGTTTTTATGGATGACAATGCACGGCCACACAGGACTCATGCTGTTAAGGAGCTCCTGGAAAGTGAAGATATCACTCGAATGGGTTGGCCGGCGTACTCTCCTGATTTAAATACGATAGAACATGTGTGGGATGCTTTGGGGAGACGTTTTGCGGCACGATTACATCCTCCTGGGAACACCCGACAACTTAAATACATGCTGATTGAGGAATGGGCACTCTTACCTCAAGAACTGTTGGACAATCTGGTGCTGAGTATGGGGAGACGATGCGAAGCAACCATTGCAGTAAGGGGAGGGCATATACCATACTAAGGAACATCTGCTTGCTGTTCTTCCTCTTGCACAGACAATCATGTGTAACAATACTATGAGTTCAATAAAACCTTTTTTTTTGTTTGATTCCATACTGTATGCATTGTATTCATTTCTGCGGAACTATGCTTTCGTCATTCTTTCAGAACAAAATGCTGTATCTCATTTCTGAATTTCACGTCTCTCAGATGATTTGTCGTGAAGTTATGGCAAAAAACATACCTGTTGCTTAAGTAGTTTTGCACACCAGTGTACATATATATATATATATACCAGAATTTTTTTTTCATAATTTATGCAATATTTCAAGCAATTATTTCATTATTACAAATTTTTTTTCATAATTTATGCAATATTTCAAGCAATTATTTCATAAAAATTTCTCTGATTCAGTATAGAATACAGTTTTACTTTCAAACCGATTTAAATGCGGTAAATAATATTTTATTTATTTTATTTCAATCAATAAATGTTCTTCTGAAAACAATTATGAAGTCTAAATTTTATACAGTCCTTCGATCCTATAAACCATATTCATGAAGTAATCTTGACAAACTAATATTTCAATCCTCTGCAATCAAGCTTGACCGAGTAATAAATCTTTGAATATTATTCATTTAGAACATCCAACAATTTCATTATTTTAAACAATCAGTCTCGGAAAAGTCCAAATATTGATTGCCGTATTTTCCTCAAGACGGTTGATGGAGAGACCTAAAATTGTGCGTATTTATAGAATAGAGGCATTCAAATTTACATAACCCAATCAGTAATTATTAAAAAAGAGCGGACATTTTTTTTAATTTAAAAAAATGTTTATTAGTGACTATAGAATATTTTATTAAAGATGAATATAAAAATTTCAAATTGCTAATTCTTCGGAACATTTTTTGATTTAAACTACATAAAATATAGTTATTTATTTCTATTAGATTATTATTATTTTTTAGATATATACAACAATTAATAAAGTTAAAAAAATGAGTTGTTGGGCGCTGAATAGAGTCGATATTCTTTTTATATTAAATTACTTGCCTCCTTTGGCGACCAGCTGGTTCGCCAATCTCAATGTTCGTTAAAATTTTAATAATTAAATATTTTATGTAATTCCTACTTTAGTTCCTCTTCATCAAACTATTTTAAAACTTCAAATTTTGATAGTTATATAATATTATAAAGGGCTTCAGTCTTAACGTAATATGTATCTCAAATTTTCCGTTAGCTCCAACAGAATTTATGCTTTGAATTAAAGTGGATAGGATGAATCTGCAATTAATATAATAATAATTTTTACTGAAACAAAGCATTTTTTTTAATAATATGATTACTGAAAACAGAGTCGCTAAGCATTTAAAACCTGTGGGCAATAAAGAATTTCTTTCTTAATTTATGTAATATCTCAAGAATTTGTTAATAAAATTTTTTCAGATTCATCATGAGCAGATCGATTAATTAATAATGTTTAATTTTAAATGCATCAAACACTAAGAAAATAAACAGAATCGTTTAAAATAATCGGTCGAAAACAGGTTAAAGAAACTACTTAAAACAACGATATACTTAAAACTATAAACCTATACCAAAAATATATAACTAACATAAATACAATTTTTAATTGCAAAAGCACACAACTAAACTAAAAATAATTTAAATGAAGTCCGAATCCATTGAAAATGGTTGTCAACAATCAGAACACAATGCGCATACGTGAATTTTCAACGCCAGTTATGGTGAAGCAAATGCATGAATTTTTCTACGCTAGTTGGGGTAACGCAATGCAGATTAGAAATATTTAATTTCCTTTATTCTGTTTCATTTTAATTCAAAAGTACTTCAGAATGAATCTGAAAGATCGATTAATTAACAATGTTTAATTTTAAATGCATCAAGCATTAAAAAAATAAACAGAATCTTTTGAAATAATCGGTCGGAAACTTGTTAAGCCTAGCCTCATTAGCGTGGGGGGAAAACTGAAGCCTTACTGATTTGCCGGTGAGGAAATGAAGATTTTTTGGGGGGAAAGTTAGTCTTTAATTAATAATTAAAATTGTAATTAGAAATTAAAGAAAGGACCCCAGCTTCACAAATTCTGACCTCCAAAGTATACATGTACCAATGTAGCTGTAGGTCAAACGGTCTGATCTGCATAGTGCCAATACACACACACGTTGAGCTTTTTTTATAAGTATAGATAATAGCATTAGTTTTAATAAAAATCGCAAACATTTGGGAAAAAAATCCAGTAACTTACTTGAGATATGTTTAATTTTAAATTATAACGATTAACAATATATTTAGAGGACCAGTGCTGATTTTTGTGAGATTTTTATTCAAATAGAAAAAAAATAACTAAAATTGAAATCATTAAGTTATATTCTGTTATTGTGGGTATGCTTAGTAAATTCGAAAATATATATAATATAAAGATAGTGTTATTAAGATAACTTTGCATTTTATGTTAAGTTCTTATAATGAAAAAATTTCATTTGATTTAATTGCATAATTCGTGATACAACAAATGCCGAAAGAGAAAAATTGTTCCACTAAGAACCACCCTTCAAACAGAATTAAAAAAAAAATTTAAATGAATATATAAAAGCTCTAGAAAATTAAACAATACAATAGCAATAACATCAAATAATAACAAATGCATCATGGAAAGAAACTTAGAAAAATCTTCTCGATTTTATCATTTAATCCACTGCATACTGTCCACATTCTGAAACAAAATTAAGGCATCTTCTTTCTAATATAGGTTTTTAATGCATCGCCAACAAATGTTATTTTCCCTGAAAATGCGATATCTGTTCATTAAAAAAACTTACCATCGATTCAGCCTAATCCAGCTTTGTTACATTAAAAAAAAATCGTTCATGTATCAATGTATTTTTTTCAACATATTTTCTTGCCTTTCGAGGACAATAGATAAGAATAAAAGAATAACGAATCAGTTTTTTTTTTCTTCTTTCTGTTTAACCTTTTTTTTTTTCTCGAGAAGAATGAAGGAAAGAAGAGGGTAAAAAACATGCATTAATAAAGTATTTCTAGGGTTAGAAGGAACTTCGCGACTTCCCTGCTGTATTAGAAAACAAATAGTTTAAAAGAGTGGTTGCATTCTACTACTGATCCGAGTTATCACTTGGAATTTGATTGTGGAACATTCCCGAGATTTTCCTTGTAATTCACAGTTATCACAGAAATATTAAGAAACGTTAGATTACACACTTCCCTTTTTATCATACAAGTATATGGTCCCTATGTTATTTATAAAAATCTGACAATATAGTATTTCTTTCTGTAATAAATTCCATAAAATCATCTAAGGCCTTAGTTAAAATTTACTACATTTGTAAAAAAAGTGAATACTCTTCTCAAGTGAAATACTCTTTTCTTGTTCAGAAGGATCAACATAAAAGGTATAAGAATATGCTTTAAAATTAATTAAAAGGAGAACAATACTTTTAGGATGTATTTTAGATATTTAAATGTGTTTTATATCAATATATTTTGTCATACAAAGACTGAATTAAGTATAAATATATTTATATGAATATTTTCGGTGATGTTATCAATTTCTTTTTTCCATATTCAGGTAATTATTTTTAATTTCAGCAAGGTTATTTATTTTTAGTTTCAAAAACCATAGAGCTGCAAATAAATGTCTTGCTATCAATTATCAATTCGTCTTCAAGATTCTGTTGAAACACTTGCTGATCACATAACGCAATTAGTGATCTATAAGGCATGAACAAAATAGATTGGAGATATGCTTCATGTCACAACCTCAGAGTATGCTGATTAAACTCTAGAACCACAAGCATTATTCATTATTAAAAGCGATAAACGTCATCGTGAAGATAATCACAAAGAACGAATATAATACAAATGTCTGAATAGATTCGTGCTAAAATTAAATAAGCTAAGGAAACATTGCAATAAGAGCTGGGCCAATACCCTATGTGGCTATTCAGTCCTGTTTTCACAGTTGTGCTTTGATACTGTGATAGAAAATGCAGTTGTTTCCAATTGACGATATTATCATCTTCAAATCTACAATTGGCTGTTTCATTTCTTATTTCCCTAATCATTGCGATATGAATGACATATCACACTACCAGTTTGGAAATACATTCTTTATTCTTCAGCATAATTTAGTTGCTATTTCTTCTTCAAAGAAAGCATTATAATGTTTGCTATCAAACCATACTCATTTCATTGCAAGGAGTCGGAATATATATATATATATATATATATATATATCAACATACAGTAAAATACTGCATGCAATGACCATCAAACCCAATTTTTCATAAAAATTTAGTCGAAAATTTTATTCAAAATGAAACGAATATTTTCAAAATTCTTATTTACTATGCCTACCAAAGACAATCCCTTTTAGAAATAAATTGAAATAACTAACTAATTTTAACGTAAAAGGCAAATTTTGCTACCTTTTTCGTAAGTTTCCGGACATTGAAGCTAACTGAAAAATAAATGTAAAAAACTTTTTCAATACATATATTTTTTTATTACAAAGCAGATACTCATTTTTTAGCTTTATTAAAAGTTTGCACTCAAACCTTTTATGGTGGGAATAGTGTTTGGACAAAATTTGGTTCTAATTGACTGAGTAGTAGTTTACAGTCAGGCTCCTAAAACCTCACTTTACTTCACGGGCAACATGGATATTCTGTAAGTTTTCTTTGTATATTAAACCATATAAAAATAAAGCTTTAAAGGGTTATCTTCTCAGTCTTCAACTCGTACTGGATTGACAAAAATGTGTTCTTAAAAATTATACAGTTTTATTTTTCTTTAAAATGCTTTGCATGTAAACCTGTCACTTAAGTTTTCATACCAGTAAATCTAATACATCATATAAATCAAACGCTTGTGAGGAAATCTTTCAAATTTGAAATTCGACTGAACATATTTCTTTTTGAAAGTTTCTAGGTGTATGCAGTTAATCAAACGAATATAAAAATGAGTCTAAATTAAAACTATAAAAATAAAAACTGTACAAAATCATTATTTTTTAGAGCATCGGTATGCAAAAATTACTTGAAAATAGTGAAGCGAGTTGAAGGAAATATTTAAAAAAAAATCATTCAATCATTTATCAAACTACACTGTATTTACATAATGTTTAATTCCGAAATAAGATACATGACCGTTATCTTTTTCTTTAAGCATTTCTATTTGTGTGCGGCATACAATGCATGTGATAAATACTCCTACAGAATTCTTACAATGTTAAAGGAGCTATGCATTGCATTCTTTTGCAGATCCCTGCGGTCACTTTGAATTCGAATCTAGGAGATTTCTTCAGTTATTTTATATGATCAATAATAATCAGAATACTTAAGACTGGGGGCATATCTCTATTTTGCTTTCTATCAAATAAGTAAGTGATTCATGTAATATTCATAGAAGATATATAGACGATAGCAAACTTTTTTTCTCGAATAAATTCGGCATAATATTTTAAAGCCTTAGTAATCTTGTGGAGAAAAGCTTTCCTTAAGCGCAGTTTTACTGGCAGTTTTGTGTCGTTTAGGGACGTTTTGGTTGAAAAATATCTTAGTAGTATATGGAAAGATTTATTAGAATTAAAAATAGTGTAAGTTTATTAAAATCTTTCTTACATATTTTTTTTTCAAAATTTGTATTGTATTTATTAAAATATAGACCTACAAACAAAATAGCCAACAAGTTTACTCAGGAACTCAATAATTGTTATTACTAAAATCAATTTTCTATGCCTTATTCAAACTATAAACTGAAATCAGAAATGATTAATTTTTGAAAATGTGGATTTAATATCTGCACAATCTTTGTTTACTGATATGGAACACTATTTCACAAATCTGTGTATAAAGGATTAGGAATATTCCAAATTGAAATAGTATTCATTGTCTTGCCTTTCTCAAATTAGAAAACTTTTATCTATCCCATGTACTATAGTACTTTAAATGGAAAATTATCACGCAATATCTTATTTTACAATTTTATACAGAATATGTTTCTCTAAAACAAGCAAAAAGGGAAAAAAAGTAGCAATTTGAATTTTTTATTTATAGAAAGATTTAATTTAATTGTATCAGAGAATGAAAAGTAAAAACAAAACGTATATGAAATTCATATCTTTTCCTCGCATGTTGTAATATTACTTGGAAAATATATGGGTAGAAAATTTGAATTATTTCTAAATGAAAGTGCACAAAATTACATCAAAATTTACTTCCTTAAAGAAAAAAAAATATATTTGCAATTACTGCCGAATATTTGTCAAATTAAGCAGAAAATTTCACTATCTTTCAAGCCAAAGTTGTATTCTATATTATTTTTTTGGCAAAAAAGCAATTCCTGTGAAATAATGTAATGAAAAAATTGGTTTTAGTTTAGTTACTAACTTTTCTCGTTCCATTTCTTTCTCCATTTGATGAGATATACGTGAGAAATGAAGCTGCAAAAAGTTACGCACGAAGTTCTACGTACTTTCTGGTAAAACTACTCTACATAACTGATAGCTATGCTCTTTCATAACATTTCTTTACTTTATGAGAAAGAAAAAAGATTCAAAACTGAAAAAAAATTTAAAAAATCAAGTCTTTCTAAATAAATTTAATGCAGTTGCCATAAAACATACAGAATATGAAAGCTCGAAATTTTAGTTTTGATAAGCGAGCTGACGTTCGGAATACTAAACCTTCTGAATTCTAATTTTTAGTAAACTTGATACAAGCTAATGCAGCATAACTTTATTGAAGCACGGAGGCGGAAGGCCTTTAAGAGAATAAAGTAACGAATTTATCGCTGACGGTTTTTCTTATAACTTCAATATATACTTAAATTACGCAACAGAGTTTCCTCTAGAATTGGCTGGAATTCAAAGCAGTATCTATTTTTGTGCAAAATACGCAAGTTGTAAATTTTATAGAAGATGGATATTAATGATAGTGTTTACAGAATTTTTTTTTGGAGAGCTAAATATGAAATATTACTGCAATAACAAAAACACTCCCAAAAGAAATGCTTTAAATAAAAATTAATGAATGTATCTTTGAGACATATTTATAATTTATAACTATGCAAATAAATGTTGTTTAGGAGAATATTTTGCGTGAAATCATTTTTAAGGGTCATTGTAGATTCTTAACTTCCTTTTTCCAATTTGTTTTTAAAATTAATTTGTTGTTAAATAAGCAATTGTTTCAATTAAATAAATTAATACTGAAGAAAATTACTGTAGTAGTGAGGGAAAATGCCAATTAAATATGTGGACTAAAATATCCATTGTAATTAAATTGACCAACCGATTTTCTTAATAAAAGAAAATAGACAACGAATAATTGTTATTTATTAATAATCTATATATTAAACAATTATATATTGTGGTGGCATGTTGATTATTATGATCTGTTCAGGAAAGAACAGGACGAATGTTGTTGGAAACATTTCTTTAATAATCACATTCACACACTAAACAATTACAAACACAAAGACAAGACATTCACGCGCGTGCTTCACAGTTCAGCATAACATCTCCTTCTCATTACAATCGCAATGCATTATAGGATGACATATGGGATGGCCTAATCAGGCATCGCCATCAAGTATCCAAAAGAGAAGATAAGAGTAATGCAACTGCTACAATATTAAAATAATGTATGAAATAAGACATTTTAATTTAATATTAATTTGTAATGATTACCTTCAAAGATGATAAATAATAAAAAAGTTATCTACTCACTGTATTAAAAATATAATCTAGTCAGATGCCACATGCTCTGAAATCTGTTATTCTTAACAATTATAATCAAATATCACCTAGCATTGTTTAGTATTCATGATCTAATATCAAATGGTTCAAAAGCATTAAAAGGGTTTAAGAAATACTTATAAAAAATTGTCAATAAACACCAGGAAAAGAATTGTTTGTCTAAAAATTACATCATTTGGAAGTATATTCAAGAGTTATAAATATCTTTTCTTGGAATGTAAAGCATCAACACGTCACGGAAACAAATTTTAAAAATAATAATAATTCCGAAAAAAATTCTGGTAGAAAGAAGATGCATTTTCTTAAAAAAAAACATACTCCTTTATGAAATCTAAAATAGCATTTAGAGTTGTTACAATTAGTCCCAAAGGTTGTAAAATATGAAACACGGTAAAGTAATTGCTCACACAGATCATATGTACTCACCCTTGTGTAGCACCGTCTAATGGTTATTTCTTCACATTGTTGTGAAGCCACAGAAGTCATCACATCTCTTTATTTTCATTGTTTTGGGTTCATTGATTAATTATAAGTAAATTTGCAAAGAACTTAGAAGGGACTTTAAAAAATAGGCTTTCAATTTTCTAATGTTTAATCTGATTAAAAAAGATTGGTTGAAGTGTATAGCGTCGTAGCATGCTAATTTTAAATTTCTTATTTTTATTGAGCTATTTTTTATGAGTAGCATTCAAATGCCATTTTGCAAAAGTATTTCTTTTCTAAAATTAGCTTTTTGCTCCGAGAAGCTTTTCCTGAAAGATTTATTCACAGCTGTAAGCTTTAATCATTGTTCAATAGGTAGTTTCTAAAACATTCGAGCATTTAAAGTATTCGAGATATTTTTGTTTGAAATATGTATATATTTTCAGTTTTGAATTCTCTAAATGACTTAAGCCTGCTGTTCTGTTCGGGTCTAGATGACCCTAAAAAAATTATACGTTCATAAAAAATATAATACAGGGATATTTTTATGAAACTTCTTGACATCTTTGGTAAATAATATAAATATGTACTCCTAGAGGGGTTTATGTTTATTTGTATTTCAAAGGAATATTTTTCAATTTATACCAATATATCGTTCGGATCAATATGACATAAGGCAAAAAATCATTTATTATTACTCATATATACATATTCACTTTTGTTTGGAATAATTCAAAAGAAAAGAATAACAATCATTTCACTAATTTATCCGTTTTCGAAACTTGTTTCATTGACGTATGTGTTTGGTCACATGACAAAAGAGCGCATACAAGATCAAAAAATGGATACCATTTACAAGGAGTCAAACTATTTGCTCCTATTGCAACGTTTCTTTTTTTTTTCTGCTGTATTTCACTTTCTGATATACTGTAAAACAATTGTGCCTGTAAATGTGAGTGAAAAAATGGTGAATCGCATCAATTTGAGCCATGCTGATTTAGCTAAACTAATAACTTTATTTCTGACAGAGAAGAAGTATTACTTGTATGAAATACCTTCATAGGTGACGTCGGACAACCGCCGCAAGACTTGATAAGGGCCGAAGTACCTCTTGAGGAGCTTCTCAGAAAGCCCTTTTTTACGAACTGGAATAAAAATCCACACAAAATTCCCTGGTCCGTATGCCACCATCCGATGGTTGGAGTCATAATGCCTACGATCTTTCTGCTGAACCTCGAGAGTTCGTGCACGAGCCAATTGCCTCGACTTTTCTGCCTTATTGATCAGATGGCTAACGTAATCGTCTTCTTGTTTGAACTCGTTGGGGCAGACAGGAAACATCGTATCCAAAGGCGCTTCAGCTTCTCGCCTATGTAGTAGGTAGGAGGACGTAAAACCTGTCGTGTCGTGCTTGGCAGTGCTGTAAGCGAATGTGACGAACGGCGATATCTGGTCCCAGTTCTTCTGTTCGACATCAACATACATAGAAAGCATATCTGCTAGCGTTTTGTTGAATCTCTCTGTAAGGCCATTTATTTGCGACTGATAGGCTGTTGTCATTCGATGAGTGATATTGCACAGTCGATTAATATCGGACACCAGCTTGGACTGGAAAACATGTCCACGGTCTGTAATGATAACTCGCGGAGCTCCATGCTTCAGGATTATGTCCCATAGTAGGAATTTGGCGATTTGTGTAGCTTACACCGATGGTAAAGCTCTAGTGCCTGAGTACCGTGTCAAATAATCGGTGCATACTACAATCCATTTGTTGCCTTTGTCAGATTTTGGAAATCGTCCTAGCAGGTCGATTCCGACGCGATGGAAAGGAGTGGAATAGGCACGAGATGGCCTGGTGGCTTCTGAGGAATAAATTTTCTCCTTTGACCTTCTCGGCAGTGCATCACATATCTCCGAACATTTCTGTACAAGCCTGGCCAATTAAAGCGTTTTCTTATTATACCATACGTCCAGGTGAATCCTAAATGTCCGGCGGTAGGGTCGTCATGGAGAGATTCTAGAATACTGAGCCGTATATGCTTCGGAATCACTGGTAGAAATTTCTTTCCGGACGGATCAAAATTCATCTTGTAGAGGACTCCTTCGACTAATTCAAAGTTTCCCAGCCTGCTTGCTTCGGTACTTTGTTTGTCTCTTATTATTCTTGCCAATTGTGGATCTTTCATCTGAGAGATTAGTGAATAAAGTGGCACCAATGGAGTCCCCAGACCATGAAGCATCGACTTTCAATGGGTTTCTGGACAGACTATCAGCATCTTTTTGTTTCCTTCCACTTTTGTACACCTCTGATACGTCGTATTCTTGGAGTCGCAGCGCCCATCTAGCGAGTCTTCCAGAGGGATCCTTCAGTCCAGTCAGCCAACGCAGGAAATGATGGTCAGTGACGATCTTGAAAGTCTTTCCAAAGAGATACGCCCGAAACTTAGATATAGCCCATATGGCCTCAAAGCATTCTCTTTCAGTTGTGGAATAGTTTCTCTCAACCATCGTCAGAGTACGCGAGGCATAAGCTAAGACTTTTTCCTTCCCATTTTGGATTTGGACTAATACTGCGCCGATTCCATATCCACTCGAGTCGGTGTGAAGTTCCATTGGTGCATTTTCGTCATAAAGGCCTGAAACAAGATCGGAGGTAAGATATTTTCTTAAGTTATTAAAAGTTTCCACTTGTTCAGGTCCCCAACAGAATTTTGTGTCCCCCTTCAGTAACAATTGTAGAGGTTCGGCTTTATGGCAAAAGTTCTTTATAAACCGGCGATAGTAAGAGCAAAGTCCCAGAGAGCTTCTGATGTCATGGGTATTCCTAGGCAAGGAAAAGTCACTCACAGCCTTTACTTTTTCTGGGTCCGGTCGTACGCCATCACTGGATACTAGGTGTCCCAAGATCTTTATCTCTTGTGCTCGAAAGCGACATTTTTTTTCGATTAAGGATAAGGCCTGCGTTCTGTATACACTGAAAGACGGTATTCAACCTCTGAAGATGTTCATCGAACGTTTCTGAGAACACCACAATGTGATCTAAATGGCAAAGGCACATTGCCCATTTTAAATGTCACAGAAGATTATCCATCATCCTTTCAAAAGTTGCAGGAGCGTTGAATAAGCCAAATGGCATCACTTTAAACTCGTATAATCCCTCAGTTGTTATAAAAGCTGTTTTCTCTCGATCGACTTCATCAACTTCTATTTGCCAGTAACCGGAGTAGAAATCCATAAACGAAAGATATTTTGTCCCCTTCAGGCAATCCAAGGTGTCGTTAATACGCGGCAATGGATGCAAGTCTTTCTTGGTAATTTTATTGAGTCGGCGATAATCAACACAAAAACGCCAGCTTACATCTTTTTTCTTGATAAAGACGACTGGAGATGACTATGCACTTTCTGATGGTTGAATGACGTCTCTTTCTATCAGTTTGGTTACCTCCTCACTGATAATGCGGCGTTCAGATGGGGACACTCTGTAAGCTCTCTGATTGATAGGTAAGTGGTCGCCTGTGTTTATTCGGTGTTTAACATTGAGTTGATTTCCTTTCTTGATCGAAAATTTCTGAAAACCTCTGGAATAGATGGAACATTCTTTCGTTTTGGTCGATCCTCAAATCCGGAGCCATCATCGTGGTACAGTCGATGACACCCAACTTTACCTTTGAAGTGGTCGTGGAATAAAGTGATTATTCGTCTATGCTATTTACGCTGTCTTCGCGTAAAGGTTCTGTATACTCTATATACATGCCTTTAGGGATGATCTGAGGTTCTCCTTGTCCGTTGGCCATCCACAGTTCGGCTTTACCATTAAGGAGCGTTACTATAGTAGACTGAATAGTAATTTTCTTATTCAAGAGTAGCATCCTATTTCCTTCTACTATTACTTCGATAGCTCAAAGGTTCTTACGGCCTAAGACGGTGATCTTTCTGATAGAACGCGCAGGTATAGTCTTCCAACGTGAATAAACGACTGGAATCTGAAATTTGTGATTCTCGAATGACGTCTTGAAGCAAAAGCTCCGAACGGCTGATAATCGCTTGAGAAGCGCACAAAAAGTCTCAACCAAAGTTGATATCGTGACTGCATTGTGGCAAAACAGTAAATTCAAAAGCTTGATTTCGGCCATTGATTTCGAGACGAAGTGTACATTTTCCCACTGGTCTCACGTAATTTACATCGGCGACTTTTAAAAGAACATTGGTAGTTGTTGGAAACATAACGTTTTTCAGTAGGCGACGATACTTCTCCGAGATAACAGAAAATGAGGCACCAGAGGCCAGCGATTGCTTCTACGTAAATCCATTTCCACTTTGACTGGAATCGTACCCGGCGCCTTCACCAAAGAATGTCACGTAGGTTCTTTAATGTGGAACTCAATGATACACACAAGAAGTAGAGCTAAACCAATTTATTAACTCAACTCTGAACTGAGAACACAGTGACTATCAAATCTTCTGTTTTTATATTGGCAGGAAAAGTTCCAGAATTCTTTTCTGGAGATATCGAGAAAAGTCCAGAACACTTGTCTGGTAAACTAACAGAAATGTCCAGATTCTTCTGGATCATGAAATAAAGGGAAACATAAAATAAAGGAATTAAATATTTACAGAAACTGTGAATCGCATTGTTTCTAGCTGGATTCGAACCTACAATCTCTTGATTAGGAGATCAGTGCTATGACCATTCGGCCATGGAGAGTCGATTGCCTCTTTTCAATGCAACAGTATAATTAAAAATACAAGGAAATATTACACATTGTAATTTGAAACATCAAGAGGAACAACAACAGCAACAAAAAATGTTGAAACAAACAAAAGAAATGCAATTACATTTTTTCAGTAATGAGTAGATCAACCCTACCATTAATAGCTGCCTAATAGCAAGGTATCATATTGTTTATGGTATCATTAATGAATTAATGAGTAAGAATTCTTATCGATCACATTAAACATTTCTAAATCCTTGTAGATTTTTGGATTGGAAGCCAATAACACGTCTCTCAAGAGCCATACACGTTGAATGGGATTAATGTCGGTTGGTCATGCCGGACACTCCATTTGGACTACAGATTCTTCTTCAAGAAATTGATGCGCAAGGCGAGCTGTGTGAGGTCAAATATGCAGTTTCAATAATTTGAAGTATTTAGAGTTTTATATGGCAACGGATACAGGAAAATTATGAACAATGCAACATAGAACTGTTCCTGAATGCGATATTGAAAGATTTGTTGCATCATAAATAGATTTATGAAACATGTTCATTAATAACATACGAAAATTGATATCAACTGACAATAATATGTGGTAACATGAAAAAATACAGATTTTAGAAGTATAGAGTATAAGTAAATTAGTTGTTAAGTTACCTAAACCTTCCAACATTGCCCACGTTCTAAAATAAGAATAATCTAAGAGAAAACATTTATTTAAGACAGAAAAAAGATAAAAAATACTGCCTAGAAATTCTACGAAGGAATTAGTAAGTTATATGAAAGGAACCCCAAATACAGCTGCAAAAGATCTTGAAGGTATTGAAGTGGTTTGTATAAGCATACCAAAAACCAATTTCTACAAATAAGGAATTTTAATACATTATCTTCTTATGATAATATTTCTGATTTCTTATAATTCTTCCATCTTGTAATAGTGTTTCGAAAAAAATGTCAGATAAAAAATTTATCCTAATATGCCACTTTATTGCGACTGAAAATAGCATCATTAATTATGCATTCCGTAGCAATCCATTAAAATATTTGCAATTCATTAATGATCATCCAATTGCATTACACCAAAGATAATTCCGAATTATTCAATTTTTTTCAGATGCATTTCTTTTTTATTTGTTTGAATTATGTAACACGGAATAACAACATAAGATTTCTTTCTCTTGTTATCTTTCCTCTGCCTAAGAAAAAGAGAAAAATTGTAAAGAAAAGAATAAGATTAATAAAGTATTCCAAAAGTTCCAAGAAATTTCATTGGGTTCTCGTTACATCACAGAATAAAATGCTGTAGAATAGAAGTATTGTTGCATTCCACTATCTACCCCCGCGGTCGCAGAGAATCCGATTGTAGATTTTTTCATTTTTTTTTCGGTAGTAAAGAAAGAGGTAAAAAAAAAGCACATGGTTAGAAGCAGTTTTTTTTTTTATTCAACGAGCGCGGAGTTTTATATTATTCAGAGAAAAATACATTCATCTTGGTATTTTTTTTCTAGCATAAAATCAATTCTGTCTTCCTAGGGCTTATTTTGAATAAATATCAGGTTTAAAAAAATCATAAATGATGATTAGATTTTCTTAATAGAATTACATATTAGAAAATAAATTTAAAAAATAACAATAAATTTTTTTTAGCTATTTCAAACACTTTCTAATATTCTTTTTTGTCTATAAATGAGTTTGAAATATAAGTTGTTAAAATCAATTCATTCGTGTAAATTATCAAAAGGATTATATCACATCAGCATCCTAAAAATGAAAAGCCATGTCAATAACAATAATAGAGATAGCGGCAACTTTTGATTCAAGGTAATCACTCATCCTCGGTTTGTATTCATGGTATGAATTATACTTTCATACAGCTGATGATGAAAATTAAATGTTTCAGGGGTTAAAGTCACAATGCTGTAAGTTACTTAAAAAAAAACAACTTAGAAACAGTATCTAGATACTTCATTCTGTAAATAGAAAATCAGAATCACATCAAAGCTCCATTTAACTGCTGGAAGTTTTAATGACAATAGAAACATCAATTTTATTTTCCCACAAAATAGCGTGTGACAAAGGTCATTTAATTTGTAAATGCGCCCAATGCGCTACTTCACTCTTCTGTTCAGAATTACATAAAAACTGTGAATTCACAAGAACGTTTTCGAGATCCATTAAATGATCTCTTTACTAACGACGAAAGGAATTCTTACTTTGAAAAATAGAAACAGAAGTTTCCCATACAGACTTTGGCAGAATAAAGAGTGCCTTAAAATATAAAGGTGCAGATATAAAATAAAATTTTTGGGTTGCTAATTTATTAAAAAATACAATAAACAATTTTTAGAGTAAATCGATATCCATTATGCATTCAACATAAAAATTTAAAACAAATTTAAAGGTTTGATCAATACGTTCTGTTTCACGAAATTTAATGGACTAAAATATCCTCTACAATTGATTTTGAGTTTAAATGTTTGTCTTGAAAAGGACATCCTATTAACTTGATATCAGTTTTTGATTACTCTTTCCTTGTATGCACATTTTACACGATTAAAGATGGAATAATAAATTATTCACTTTAGAAAGGGGTATGGTAACTTTTTGAGACGAAAAATAATAAAATGCATTGTCATTAACAGAATATAAAATGTTGTAACAAAAATTCATAAAGCTACAAATTAAATAATGTTTTAGTAAATTCGAAATCGCGTAGTAAATTAGAAAATTTTCTTCTTAAAGAGTTATATTCATATCGCGTACAAAAATCAGATTTATCCACCATATGCTCAGCATATCTGCAAAGTCCATCAAGCTATTTTTTATAAATGCAAACACTAGTTTTCAGTATAAACGTTATAAAAAATCGGTCTCAGTGTCGAGAAAGTAATGAAAATAAAAAATATATACTTATTATATGTATAAAATTCAGAGGAAAATACGTCTATCTAATTATAAGATAATTTTCTTCTTAAATTGAGATTAATAATGTTAAATTGAGATTTGTTATATTAAAAATTGTTTAAAAATGCAGACTAATTTATGCCAAGAAAAGTTTCTTTGATGTCTAATGATAGGAGAATAGGGGTTTTGGTGGTTTTCAAATTTCTAATTCAGGTCATAACATTAATAACTATCATGTCGCAGCTTTGACTTTCGTTTTCTATACTTAAGTCAAATTCGATTAAAAAATAAATATTTATAAATAATTATTTATAAAATGAAATTAATAACATTTTTAAAAATTGTTTTGGTAATAGTAGGATGCAAGCAGATCGCTTGATATGAAAGGCAAACTCCGGGATGGTTCCTATTTTTAAAAGAAAGGCGATCCAAGCATTCCCAACACACTCAGGAAAATAATGAAGTTCTGAGCAGAAATTAAATCGATGTAATAACTTTTTCATTGAAATTGAGTAATTAAAAATTGTATTCTATAATCGATACAATCCAGGCAATCCGGCCCCTCATATTTCAAACTCTGATTTTTTTTTTCTAAATGAAATTTTCCGCAGAAGATTTGATGAGATCATCTGAAATTTCATTTTATTTTGTTCCAAATCTTTATCGATCAAATACTTTAACTAATTTCAAATGTGTTCATAAATTGGTTTTGATAGTACGAATGGCTTTGCAAATGAAAATGTTTATTCTATCTCACAATAAAATGGAATAATATATATTTTTCAAAGGATATTGATATTTTTGTTTCATTTTTTTTTATTTTCAGGCTTAAACTGTTTAAAGATTTTTAAATTAAGCCTAATAGCATAGAATCCACTTATATTTTGATAAGCATGCTCAATAATATTAAACAAAATGTGAAGCTTTAGGAAAAATTAATTCATTCTTTATATTTTTGAAAAATAAATCCATACGTTTTTCTAATTACATACACAATGTTCAAAACCTTTTTTTCGTTATTTTTTGACTTGAACATACTTTACTAAGTAATTCTAAGAACATGTATATTATTGTTACAAATATGAAATGTTGCTTCTCAGCAAAACTGATTGTATGGTTGCGAAGAGACGTTCACATTCTATCTGGACGCCAAAGGGAAAAGCAGGAATTCGATTTCCGGTCTTGGCGACAAATTTGGCTACTTTGGCGACAAAAATTGGCATCACGAATCTTCAAGTAAAAACTAGTTTCGTCGAGAAGTTTCCAGAATAGTACCAGAACATTGGAGAACTCTCTATGTGACGCCACATCCGGTCTTCAAGGTATAAATAGACAGAGCCTCTGATCGTCAGTGAGTTATTAGTATCATGTTCTGTTACTCAGAGCAGATGAACGCCGGATCTGCGTTCCAAAAAGCTCTACTACACAAAGCAATTTGTTCGCTTGCGGGAAACCTACCCTGACATTCGCTGGAGAATGCCTAGAATGTAAATCCCCAATGCCAAAGATACCACTAGAATCAAGAAAAGCTGAAGACGGTACCACGTTATACTACGAAACTTCACCCCCTGAAATGAACATGGAAACCCAAGACAGCTCCAAAAACTGGGCAGATAGATCCACACCAACAACAACTCCAAACTTCATCCCTTCAACACCGACCTCAACACGCCAAACTCTGACTGAAAATCTCAATTCACCTCAGCTTCCTCCTCAAATTCCAAATTCAGATGTCACCATGTTATCACCTATATCACATAAACAGAAAAATTCCCAAGACGACTTCCAACCTGTTCCATCCAAAAAAACAGTAAAAAAGCCCAGTACTGAGGAAAATTTCAAAATCAGCACGGAAAACGCCTACTCCAAGAAGAAACTGAAAAGCCACCAAAAACAATAGCATCAATCAGCCTAGTTATTAAAGAAAACTTCAACCTAATCCTAAAAGAAATAAAGAGAAAACATATTGAAACAGAAAACCAATATCAAAGAGACTACATCGAAATACAACCAAAAACAGAAGATGCCAGACAAGAAATAATTAAATTCTTCCAAACCAAAAAGCAAGACTTTATCACCAACGAAGCCCCTGAAGAAAGACCTATCAAAATAGTAATTAGAGGACTCCCAATCAACTCCAACACAGACGACATTAAAACTGAACTTGAATCCAACAACTACCAAATCCAAAGAATCAGCCAAATGAAGAATTTCCGATCCAGAACCCTCCTCCCGCTATTCCTTGTAGAAGTAAGAAAAAGCGGAAATTACAAAAACATCTATAATGTAAAAAATCTCTGCTTCCTATCCATCAAAGTTGAACCCTATGAAACCAAACAAACAGCCACCATCTGCTACAACTGCTCCGGTTTTCACCACTCAGCTAGGAATTGCAATATCAAACCCAAATGTTTAAAATGGAACGGAGAGCACCCCACCCGAGACTACCACATAAAAGAAAAAATAGAAAACCCAGTTTGCATAAACTGCAAAATGTCCGGACATCTCGCAGCTGGAAAGGATGCCCGGCAATCCCACGAACCCAAATTCAAACAGAAAATCACCCAAGAATATCGTACGCAGATGTCGCTACAAGAAGAATTCCCAAAAATATTGAAAATAACCCCCCCCCCAGAAACCATCCACCAAAGTCCAAAACCCAGACGCCCACAGCCTCCCCAAGCTACTTCAGCAAACGAAATCGACGACATAAAAGAAATGCAAAACCATCTAAGTGACATCAGAGAAATAAAAGAATTCCTGACTGAATTCCCAAACATCCTTCAGGCCATTTAACTAAGTAAAAAAGCTAAAAATAAGCGAGAAAAACTACTCATCATCCTAGATGCTCTCCTCGTTGAAGACCCTACAACAAACTAACCACGCCCACCGCTGAGAACAAGTCTCCTGATTCGCCCGCCCCTACATTTCCTCAAAACTACATAAGAAGATGTCCTTTCCACCCAACTCATCAGTCAAGACCCTCTCTTACTCATGACTAGACGATGTAGCAGAGATTAAAAGTTTTAGCCGACCGGAGATGGCGCCCTACGAGCGTCGGCGCTCCTAATCTTTTTCCTTGTGTATGGTCAGTGAATTAGTCTTTCGGAGTGAAAGCGATTATCTTGATTGCTTTACAAACTGGGTGAATTTTGTTCGGACTACGTCTGTTTAAAATTGTGGATTACAGTTTATTTTGTGATGCAAATTTGTGCAAGTACGATTTTTGTGGTCATCTGTGCTTCCTGTTTTATTACTTTTAAAAAATAAATTACTATTTTTCTAGTATCCTGCTTGCCGAACTGTTCACCTACACACACCGGACAATTTTGTAACATTATGATATCCAATTATATATAAATTATTTTTGGTGTCTTCTTGGTTTGGACAGATTTGATTTAAAATTTAAAAAAAATATGATTCTGAGATTAAGCTAGTTTTATTATCTGCAGCAGAAATCATCAAATTTCAACTTGAGTGTAAATGAATCGCTTTTCTTTTAGTAGAAACGTTTGCTGAATTTTTTAAATACATCTGTCATACTTTATGGTAAAATAAATGCAATATACATTAACAAAAATAGCATTTATTTTATATTTACGCTAGAATCTGTTAACACGTTAAAATAATATGACGGATTACTGTCATCAAAGTTACCTACCATTTTGCAGTAAATTGCAATTTAAATTAAAAACAGTTCTTTAATCCAGCTTCTGGTATGCGTGTGCATAAATTTTTGTATTTTCTGTCTTTCGTATTCATATGCGGTATCTTTTTTCTAAACCGAACTCTGTTGGATACCAATTTGGAAGTCCGATTACTGTTGAATAATTTAAAACTTCACTTTATTGGCAGAGCTACGGACACCGTGATGAAATTCTATGGCTTTCGATACGAAGATAGTGGAAAATGTTGAAATCGACCGAAATTCAAAATTTATCACAATTTTTTTTTCTCGAGCCCCTTCCAAGAAGCAAGAACGTCCCATTTAAGAAACAAGAAAGAAAAAGAGGCGATTTTATGAACTTCTTATGGTTTGCATCGAATAAGTATTTTTACAGACAGAAAGGCAACCACTTTTTTTTTATGATATTTGTTTTAGGAATGAGAAAGGCAGCTGTAAAAGTAAAATTGATCTGGGGTTTTTTAAAAGAAAAAAAAATTCCAGTTAAATTTGAGTACTACTGAGTTCGATTTCCAGCATCTAGAAAAAAAAATTCAGAAGAAAAAAAAAGTATTTTTCTTTCTGTATATATTGCTCAGAATGCATTAAGTTTCTGTGCTGGGAAATGGCAAAAATGGAAAAATTGTATTGTTTTTCATCCTTTTTTGCGAAATTATATAATCTAAGCTATTTAATCTCTGGGCTACCGACAAATATGTTTTTAAAACACTTTCCGGAAAGATTACAGTTTTTTTTGTTGATTGTATCCATACATAAGATTATGTATCAAAAAGTCTCATATAATTATTAAATGAAAGAAAAACTACATTACAATTTTTTTTTTCAATTTATGATAATTTATATTTTAAAAAACACGAAAAATGAAATTGCTTTCATATTAAGCAAATGGTGTATTTTATTTAGCTAAAAAAATTGTTTTTTATATATATTTTGGCCATAATTGTGGGAACTATTTTAAAAAAAAGTATATGTTTAGATTTGGTATTCTACAATAACATAAAATTATTTATGAGCTCAAATATACCTTGATCTAAAATATAATTTAACTAACTCTATCCAGTGAAGACCTTTTTGTAAACAAAAAAAAAAAAATAGAAACGGATTTTTTTAAGCTGATTAAGTTGTTTTATTTAAATATTTATGAGAAACTTTTAAAAATTGCATCTTTCTTATGTGACTGACGTTATTGCAGCTGATTTTTGTGTGTGTTCTAATCATCTCTAGCCTTGCCTCCCATAGCTCAAAAATAACTTTGAGTAACACAGTGTTGATATTTTAATTTCTGAGAATGGAATTTTTTTAATTTAAAAAATAAATATTAAAAATTTGCGAATTGAAAGATGAGTGATTTTTATAGGTTGATAGGCTTTATTGTTTTTTTTTAAATTGCAAGAAATATTATATTTAAATAAACATTATTTATTTAATATTTTTAGAAGCATATTTTTCACGGAAACGCAGCCTCTGAGAAACATTAGGTGACAAATTTTCCAAAAGTTTGCAGTTTGGTGAAATCATTGAAAAAGGGGTATATTCATCAGTAAAGAAATCAGAAGATGAATCAATGGAGAGTTAGAAAAAATTGATATCAGTGAATTATGAAAATTACATAAAAATGTTTATTCATTTCAACGTACACCCTGAAACGAACATCCAACATACATACAACGTACATCCTGTTTGAAGCAATTGTAAGAATATCAATTCATTCATAAAAATCTATTGAGTGTTTCCTTTAGTTCTTAAGAAAACACAAAAATGACTTAAATAGAGGAAAATTTATGTTAAAATTAAAACGAAATAATTGGAACAGACATGAGGGAGTAAAAAACCAAAAACGTGCTAAATGAAAATGATGGCAGAAAATATGCATAAATAAAAACGTAGCTTATTTACATTTTGATTATATCAGTCCTTTCATTACACTTGCATGAAGTCAGTATGGAGATCTAGAGTTAAATGATCATGAAACAAGCACCATAAAACACACTAATTGTGATTTGAATCTAAATAGAAACCTCGTTTCTTATATTCTTTTAATTTCATTAAAATTTTGCACTTCTTTAGAAGTATGTTGTATGGAAAGTTGCGTTTAAGTACTAAGAGTGACTTTAACTAGTGGAATGAAGCAACCCAAAATAAATACAAAGGATTTTAAAACCTCCTTCATCAAACGTTGCTGAGGGATAAAACTTTAATGAAAGAAAACATATCTCTCTATTATGTTTTCTTCTAAAACAAAATGGGTTCTGATTGAAAACCTAGTGAGTAGGGATGCAATAAGACTCAAATCCGTAGTACTTGACATAAAAAGAAAAATTATAAACCCTGCATTTTCTTTTTTAGATATGATATTCTATCAAAACCCTCTTCAATAATTAAAACTTCAATTTTTTATGAAATTATTATTTATAAAATAATTTCATGATGTTACTCCGTTACTCCAAACACTGGTTGATAAGAAACGTCAGGTATCAGGAGTGCACAATTTTATTATGATGATAACCGATAATTAGGAAATATATATATATAAATTCTTCAATTAGTAACGAAAAAAATCTTTTCATTTTATCCATTTTCTTTCATTACTTCATTTTTTCTCTTTTCCAATGTCAGCGGAGCAAAATACGATTCTTTTCATTGTTCAATGATTCACAAAGCAAATTGACTGTTTACTGTCAGTTAAGCACTGAAAAAATAATAATTTATCAGTAATTAATTAATTTCAATGATTCAATTGTTTGTACGTTAGCTGTTTGTTTTGTTGTTTAATTCCCGTTCTGAAGCTACAAAAGGATGAAGGAACTTTTTATTAAAAGTACCATCCATTGTTAACTGAAGTTCTTAATTTTCCATGCTGATTATATTCTCTATTAAAGAAAATCTCGACTTTATAATGAGTGATATTGTTATTGTTTCATCTAAAACCTCCCAATTACATTTATAAATAAAGTCTTAAGATTGGAAAAAATCCAACATACTGATGTTAAGTCGCTTTTTTTTTAATTGTCTAATGAATATGAGAACTTAAAAAATGCCTTATTACAGACTTAGGAGGTATAAGATTCCTGTGTAAGGTTTCACTTTTACTGAACTTCAATTTTACGTTAGTGTTGAAAATTAATTGTAATCAAATATTTAGTCTGTGAACACTGTATTGGTACAAAAAAGGGAGAGGGGGACAAAACGTAAACCGACAGCTATTTTTCAATAAGATTATTTCATATTTATTTTTATAATAATAAAGAAAAATTAACTCTAATTTCTATTTCATAACTCTTAAGAAACACACATTTCATACTTATTAAAGTCGTTCTATGATGATATTAATTCCCAAACACATAATATTTTGATCTGAAATATTTTATTTCTCTACGATAATAATTAATTTGTGCGTCTGAATTGTTTTACACCCATTATCAGATTTCCATAGTTTATTGTATGGATGTGTTAAGTAAACACATATTTTTTATG